>CM053787.1:246679352-246694352 GCA_028749045.1 Cupressus sempervirens | reverse complement strand
ATGTTTGATAACTAGATCTACAAGCACTAGAGAAACCAAAAAAATGGAAAACCACTTGGACTTGGTAATCAATTAAAAAGTAGCCTTGGATTGTTCCCAAAAGGCTAGTCCAAGGAGTGAAAATCCCATATGTCACCAAATTGTCTTATCCCTTTTCTGAATCGATAATGATTCTATCTAGGGAAAGCAACAACAAGGGGTTTATCAGGGCATTGGATTAGCTTATTCCACCAAATGGATGAAGAATTAAAACTAAACCCATGTTACAATGAATTAACTTTCCAGCTTAAAATTTTAGACACTATTTGCCAAGCTTTCCATATAGATTGTAGAGGGAAAAAAAGCCAGAAACTGAAATAAGGAGCAAGTAGTATTTTATCAATCCAACTAATAGTAGACCATTTCTTTTAATGGTAGCCTAGGAAATGTGATGTTGAACCAAACATTTTCAAGGTTCATCACCAAAAACAATCCTTCCAATCCATTTGGTAGCCAAACAAATGCCTTGTGACCTAGAATCAAGTAGGCCCAAACCACCTTTAGTACTTGAAACCTTCTTTTCCATCCCAACTTAACCACAAAAAGTGTTGAATGATTTTAATTAAATCTTCAAAATGTTATTGTTTCTCAAAATGTGTGTTTGCAATTATAGCTCAATAATGGTCTGAGGGTTTTAACTTGATAGAAGGTTTGTGTATGAATTCAATTTCCAACGTTCTTGTAAATTAATTGTTTGCACATTTACCATAACAACAATACTTAGAAAGTTGATTCAATAATGCCACATATTATTTATTGGAAGCATAATTGCTTTGAACAAGGCCAACTTAAGATAGTGGATTGGACAAGCTTATGATATTAAGTAGACACCACAAAGAATATACAATCTAGGCTACCAAAGAAAATAGAAATAAGAAAATAATGACCTAGTATTGAAAGTGCTCATGTATAATGTGTTGAGTTTCAGAAGCAGCCAACTCAATGAAGTTTCATTCCAATAGTAGCTATAGTAAACAATGAAAGGGAAGTGTATATTCTATACTAGGTATGAAATACCACAACAACATGTTGGAATCATATGGATCATCTAGAAATCTCATAAAGAACACATCTCACAAGGAAATGGTATGTACACCTTTTTTGTAGTGCCAAGTAACTTTCCAAAAAGAGTACAAGGTAGTCCCATATCACTATCACCATAGGTAAACCCAAAAACTATGGCATAGTGTCATGGACTATAAAATCCCCTTTCCCTTTCCCTTTTTTCTTATCACTTCAATAGTTTATCATTTCCTAAGGGCCATAACAATTTACAGTGGCTACAGCTAGAAAGTCCATTTTTCACAGCGTCCAACATTATCAAAATATCACAATATTCCAGTGGAATGTCTAATAGAAATAAGCCTATGGGCTTAATAAATCCCTTACTTACAAGAAATCATGAATATCCAATAACCTAATCCGGCTGGAGGGTAGGGTATGTATGCCTCATTTGTAGCCACAAGCGCCTTTTGAAAAAAGAGTACGAGGTAGTCCCATATCACTATCACTATATGTAAACCCACAAACTATGGCATAGTGTCATGGACTATAAAATCCCCTTTCCCTTTTCCTTTTTTGCTTGATTCTCTGATAATTTATCATTTCCTAGTGGCAATAACAATTTACTGTGGGAGTAGCCAGAAAGTCCATTTTTCACGATATCTAACATCATCTGAATGTCACAACATTTAGGTGGCAAGTCCGATAGAAATAAGCCTATCGCTTAATAAACCCCTTAATTCATAAAATATATACTCCCTCAACTTGCACCCCACTTCCCTATAAGAAATCATGAATGTCTTATAACCTAATCCAGTTGTAAAATTTCAATTGATTTAATCTTCATTGGTAGAGAACTTGTACTTTTGAAAGAGAGCTCACAAGTTCAAATCATTTCCTAGCAACCCATCTGCATCCAACATTTATGTGCCAAGTTTAATAGAAATAAGCCTATCAGCTTAATAAACTCCTTAATTGTTGAAAATATTAATTTCTACTAATTGTTCGATGCTTCTAGATTATCAGGTTTAGGTTTAGGGTGTGTTGGCTAAAGTATTTTCTAGAAGTTGGGTCAGTCGTAGCATTTTCTAGAAACATGTAGATATTTGTCCCTTGTCAGCTAATGTAGATGTTTCCAGAAATAAACTAAGACCTCTATAAATAAAGGCATCATGTAATGCAATTGGCAATGGGAAAACAATGAATGAAATATAATATATTTTATTGTGCGACAGCACATTGTGTTCTATGTTTGGTATTTTGTATTGTTTTGTGTTTTTGTTATTTTTCATGCTACCCACCCAACATATTGGTATTAGAGCTAGGTCAGATAGAAGGTTGAAAAATTTTAGATTGTGACAAAAGAGCAAGTGGTGTGTTGGTGCTACTAAATGGTGGGGAATGTTTGTGTTATGAGAAGGATAATGGTTTTGAAGAAGAGGAAGTGTTAAGCAGGAAAGAGGGCAAGTCATCAAAAAAGGTATGGTTTGAATTTTTATAATTCTATTTGAGAAATTATAATAGCAAAAGAATATTGTGAGGATTTTAGCTATCTAAAGATTTTTTCAAGCTGTTTGAAAATTTAATTCTAGAAGTAAAAAGTGTTTAGAATTTTCTAAAAGAAAAAATAAAGTGTGTTAAATTGTTGATTTCAATGGGAAAAGCTAGTAGAATTCAAAAAGATAAAACAAATAAGTTAGAAGAACTAGTGATGGTGAAGAAAGAAAATGCAAAATTATTATGTGAAAAAGATATTTTGCAAAAAGAATTGGAAAAAGTAAGAAATGAAATGGGAGAAGAAAAGTCTAAATTGTTAAATGAAATTAGTGTCAATATAGAGGCAATTGAAGAGCTAGAGGATAGGCTAAAATTTGTGGAAGAAGTACATAATTGGCAGGTGAAAGAAACATGTAAGCTAAGAGAGAAAAATAAAGAATTAGAAGAAAAGTTAAATTTGTTTGATGATGCTGAGAAACAAAACAAATTTTTAGAAGAAAATGTGAAGAAATTGGAAGAGGAAAATAGTATGTTAAAAAGGAATTGTCTACTTTGAAACACGAGAAAGAATGTTTGAATGTGAAACCATTTTTTTGTGATGTATCATGTGACACAAATGATTTGAGTGATTATGGGACTGAGAAATGTGGTTTTGTTGAAGTTGAAAGTGTTTGTGATGAAAAGTGTAAGAATGTAAGTGACAAGAATTTTGCTGATTTTCTTTGTTATGATAATAATAGCATTGGCTTGAAGATTATGAAAAGAATGGGTTTTAAAGGTAAAGATTTAGGAATGCATGAGCAAGGAATAAGGAATCTGATTGAGCCTACAATTAGGCCTAAATATGAAGGTCTTGGATATGATGCAGGTAATGGAAAGATGAATAAAAGTTCAAGAGAATCAATTGAAAGCATAAAGATTGTGCAATGTTCACACTGTAACAAGAAAGGGCATACAAAGGATAGATGTTGGGATTTAAATCCATGTAATATTTGTGGCTTGAAAAATCATTGTGATAAGAGATGTTGGAATAAAGAGTGCAATAAAAAATTTATGGCTGGTTGTATGAAAATGGATTGTGGATGGAACTATGAATCAAATTGGCAGAAAATTGCAAGAATGATTAGAAGGTTATTCAAGTATAAATGTTCAAGCGTAAGGAAGACTTCAGTACCAATTGGAAATAGATCCAAGCAAGGCATCAAAAAGGCAAAAAATTATTGGCATTTGTGACAAATGAGGCAACATTATCAGTGGATCCTATGAAAAAAGGAAATTTTTGGTAGTGAATCATTTGTAGAAATTAAAGGCCGCAGTCTTGGAAGACACTATTCACGAAGGCATTAATTGATATGAAGATTTTTTGAAAAATAGCTTTTTGGGATTTGAATTTGTATGCAATGTAATTTGATAGTAGAAATTAGGGGGGAGTGTTGGAAATATTAATTTCTACTAATTGTTCGATGCTTCTAGATTATTCGATTTAGGTTTAGGGTGTGCCCGCTAAAGTATTTTCTAGAAGTTGGGTCAGTTGTAGCATTTTCTAGAAACATGTAGATATTTGTCCCTTGTCGGCTAATGTAGATGTTTCCAAAAATAAACTAAGACCTCTATAAATAGAAGCATCATGTAATGCAATTGGCAATGGGCAAACGATGAATGAAATATAATATATTTTATTGTGCAGTAGCACATTATGTTCTGTGTTTGGTATTTTGTATTATTCTGTGTTTTTGTTATTTTTCATGCTGCCCACCCAACATTAATTCATAAAATATATACTCTCCCAACTTGAACCTGACTTCCTTACAAGAAATCATAAATATCCTAAAATCTAATCCAGTATTCCAACATGTTGTAATATTCCTTACCCACCATATTATATACACTTCCCTTTCATTGTTTATTATAGCTTCTATTGGAATGAAACTTCATTGAGTTGGCTGCTTCTGAAACTCAACACATTATACACGAGCGTTTTCAATCCTAGGTCATTATTTTCTTATTATCAGTTCTTGTCATTCCATGGCAGAGAACTATTGTTAAGGTGCTTTCATTAAGCTGTGATTAACCTATCTTGAAGTAGCAAATCAGAACATAAGGTTTTCAAGATTTGTTTTATACTTACAGATTTTAAAACAAAATGTATTCGGATGTTAAGCAATCAAAAATGTGCTACCATGCCATTAGTCTAAGTTTACAGCTGCAGAGTTTTACAGAGGTATGGAGCTTCACGAGGCCAGAGAAGGCGTAAATGCCAATGAAGCATTATGTATCTTTTAAGAGAGATTATTTTCGGCGGGATTTCATTTGCATTCTACACGGTGGCAGAACCTTTCACAATTATCAACGGCACAGAAGGCACAATTATAGAGACCGTTATTGCAGGCACTAAACACACTTGACACTTAGGGGTTATCATTTCATATTACGTGTTGCCTAGAAAAGACCAACCCAGAGGACGTTGCAGACAGGTTAGAAAAAGCAAGAACTAAAAATCTATACCAGATTTTGATGTTTGCGATTATTAAAAAAAAGATGTATTTAAAAACAAACCTATCTGCAAATATATTTTCCATTACAGCTTAGCATATACAATATGTGATTATAGTGATGCCGAGCGGTATGAGTTAACTTTTGGGTTTTTACTATCGGTCTGTTTTTTTTTGGGTTTTCCAGCTTTCATATTGCAGGCAAGAAAGCTGCTGATTATGTTTTCTTTCTCGAAGATGAAAGAGCTTCTACAACTCTGAGCTTGTGCAGCCCCAAAAACATAGGTGACAAGATTATAAACATTGTATTGTGAATGTGGCCACTTGCATTCTTCTCTGCCTATTCTTCTCGTCAATTTTCTAGAAATATATTTTCCTCCTGTAGTAGTACACTGAAAGATTTTTTTCACAGTGTTGTAAGGATTTTTTATATTCTTTCTAATGGCTTTCTTTTTAAACTTTTCGATATTTATCTTGGCAAAATTTTAAATTCGAAGATTAAGCATTTAGACTTTCTCTTTTTATCATATGTTGGGTCAATCAGCTCTAGGCACTCAACGTTTGTGCATCAGGAATCAAATATCCAATACCTTTTAATACTTCTCTTCGGAAGATTTTTAGTTTGAAGATTTAGCAATTATAATTTCTTTGTTTATCATACCGTGTGTCAATCAACTCTATACACTCGACGTTTTTACGTCAAGAATCAACTATGCAATGCTCTATGTTTTACTCATTTTTAATATCTTTTCTATGTTTGGCTCATTTATAACATCTTCTCTGTGTTTTTTGGAACTAGGGATTGATATATCACCTGACGTCACCTTAACTTAAAAATAATAGAAAGGAATGAAGTGCACGGAGAAGCAGCAGCCTCGGCCTACGCTGATGCGCCTACAGTGATGAATATTTGCCTGGAGACCTTGGCTCTCCTTATTGGTACTTTTGCGGTGGTGTATCTTTCATTTATGATTACTGAACAATTTTTAAAATTCCTAGTTTGAATATTCTTCTTTTGTCTTTAAAAGGAAAGAAGTCCACGACATTATGTCATAGTTTTTGGGTTTACATATGGTGACAGTGATATGGGACTACCTCGTACTCTTTTTCGAGGGTTTACATATCAGTAGGATTTGAACTTGTGACCTCTCTTTCAAGAGTACAAGTTCTCCACCACTAGGCCAACTCTTTAAATAAAACCTTAAGTTTGAATTTTCATTTTTTAATGAAATCTAAATATGTTAAAATTAAAAATAATTTAGACTAATGAAAGACACATAGATCTTAAAATATCCATGATGCAGGTACAGTTATCATATTGAGAGTAGTTAAAAAGGATGAATTTAACTAAGATATGAATTTAGGAAACCACAACTTTCCTTTAGTGAGCATAAATCATAGTTAAAATATGACAATAGCTTGAAATATGACTGTAAAAAATAAACCTATTTTAAACAATATATACTAATATAGCCACTTGGAGAACGGACTCGTAAATTCACACCTAATGATATGGAAATGAAAATCACATGCCAAGAATGGGTATCTTGCTTCTAAATAGAACTATTAGATGGGAAAAAACTATTTTTACGGTCTTATTAGGTACCATGCAGTTGATCTCTTCTAGAGAAAAGAGTTATTATTCTTTTTATTTTAATTCAAATTTTTTATGTTTTTCTTGTTCTTCAATTTTTTAATTTTATTTTATGGTAGATTTTCAAATGTAGAAAGTTTTGTCATTGTATACAATCTATTAGCTATGCTTGGAAATCTATTTGATCATTAAATAGCTTTCAACATATTGTGAAATTTGGTTGATTATATAGATTTTAACATTTTGTAGCATTTGGTGACCCTTGTAGAATTATCAGCAAAGTAGAAATTCTTAAATAAACCTTTTCATGTGTAGGAGCTATTCAACAGTTTAAACTTTCAACCTTAACCAAACCTTTTCTTGTGTAGGAGCTATTCAACAATTTAAACTTCAAACTATATTTGAATTTTCTTTCTAATAGGAACAATTTGTTCATGTACTTACTTTTTAGCCTAGAAGCTATGACTAAGAGAAATGTATATGCCTTTAATCAATTTATCAGATTCAAATTGTTAGCACATTTTATGCTATAGGTTCTTTAGCATTTCTACCATGTCTATTTTTACTCTTTTCTGTAGAGAAATAAAAGATTGTATTGTACTCAATTTTATTGTTTGGAAAATTCTTCTACCTTGTTCAATCTTAGCATAGATGTTGCATAAGAGAGATAATATATCTAATTAGTTTATCCAGTTTCAGCACTAATAATTTGTACAGAGGATGCATTTACAATAAAAATAGCATTCTTTTCATGGAAGAAAGAGATTTCAAAAGTATTTATTGCAAGATTAAAATTTTGAAAGATTAAAAATTAGATGTTAAGTTCTACTTTGCATCTTAATTTTGATGAGGAGCTCCTTGGTTCTCTCCATTATTACATCTTAGAAGGTGGTGGCTATAATATTCCCTTGTGTGAAAGTCAAGTCCAAGACAAAAATTAAAAATTAAAAATGATTCAACCTATTCCATACCAACTATTTTGGGTTCAACCTTGCTCAGTAGACATGATTCATTCCTCAGTCTATTCCTTGTCATTGGTCTAGCATCTTTATCACCAATGATTTGATCTATAGGGTGATGTCTTCTTACATACTTGGCTAATCTGGGTTCATTCCTTCTTTCCATATTTGATCCTTCAGCTTCAGAGTTATTTTTTTCATCGTCATCTACCATTTCATCATTCCTTTCTCGCATACTATTCTCATAATCACTATGTGCATTTTCTACATTTTATAGCTCAGCTTCTGAATGTAACTCGGCATTCACTGGTTGAGACTCAGTAGATACTGAAGTTTTTTCCTGATTCCCAACTTGATTTGCAATATTGTTTTCAGTTGTCATTCCTTCATAGAAGTATACAAAGGATCTATAATCCTCTATTTACTTTGACTCATCAACTTGAACTTTTGCATGCTCATTAAAATTTACATTTGCACTCTCCACAATTTTGTTAGTGTTAGTATTCAAACACTTATATGCCTTACTTCTAGTGGAGTATCCAAGAAATATTCCTTCATCACTTTTTGCATCAAACATACCATTTCTAGTGTCTTCTAGAATATAGCATTTATAGCCAAACACTTTGAAATGTTTAACATTAGGTGAATTACCATACCATAATTCAAAGGGTGTTGCATTTTTACCTTTCTTGACTTGAACTTTATTCTGTGTGTAGACTACAGTACTTACAGCTTCTCTCCAGTATTTTAATGCAACAATTTTCTCCATCATCAAGGTTCTAGCACAATCAATCACTAACCTATTTCTCCTTTCAGCAATACCATTTTGTGGTGGAGTTCTTGGTGTTGATTTTTGCCTTTTGATACCTTTTTCATTGCAAAATATTTCAAACTCTCTTGATGTGAACTCACCTCCTCTGTTTGACCTTAGGCATTTTAGGTTCTTTTGTAACGCCCCGCCAAGGAATCCAAAAGAATTAACCTAAATTATTACTAAGTTTTCCAAACATTTTTTTTTATTTTTTTTAAAACATGAAAGATAACTAATTCACATCTAACACATAGTAGTAGAAGCAATAACATGTAATCATTTAAAAGCATACATAATAGGTTACATTTCTTAAGGATCCCAAGACGTTGAGTCACATTTAATCTTAATGAATATTAAGTCTAACAACTACCACATCTACATGAAAGAATAATTAGAAAGTCCAATTTCCATATTATACATTTGTTCCAAATGCCTTTTGATAAAATAAATTTGGAATGCTCAATCATCCATTGTACATGTCACAGGGTATGAAAGGTTAAAAATATTAAACATATGTAAAAAATAAAGATATATCATCCTCATTGAATCCATGATACAAGTGCAATAAGGTAAATGAAACCATTAACACACATGATACATCCATCCATCAATCAAGATATAACAACCATCATAAAAGATAACCATCCATCATAAAGCATAACTAACTAAGTGTGTGGTTCCTCCCAACCATCAATAGCATCATTAGATGATCGTGAGCCCTAGCCATCCCTCCATGCATAACATCCCAAGTCACTAAAGAGATCATTGTTATTATCATAGTAGAAATGCCACTCCTAAGAAATACTACAACATATGCATAAAGAATTCTAACATGCTATAATATATGCATAAATAAATCTAACATGCAAGAATAAAGCATAAGATGATCCTAAAAAGTAGATAAAATCATCTATCACATGCTAATCATCAATATAAAGAAACATACCAGTAAATAACATCTATCATAAGATCCAAGAACCGGATGAAGATAAATACCAACAAAAGAATACTCCAACCACAGTGTCTTAGGCGGATCTCAAATGGTAGGAGTGAAAAAGCACTACCACCTAACCGTGTGGAACCTAAATGATCCACTCCCACCACATCGAGGAGATAATCTCAAGTCCCAAATAGGCTATCAAATCACATAGCACAAATACTCTCTAAGTTTAGGAAATCTTAAAAGTCTACTAACTCAAAGGTTCCAACACATAAATCGACATCTAACCCAAAGGCACAACAAAGACATGTAGGAAACCTACTATGCAAGAAAGAAAGTTTCATCACATGGATCACGCTAGAGTTAACCTGGTAGTCTCTCAATAGACCCTGGCCCCCTAGTGATCTCTATGTGGCCACTAGTATCCTCTCGTATTGACGAGGCATACTACGAAATGCAAGGTCACAACCAAGTGTTCTCTCTACTCCCATCCTAGTTTGTACTAGCACTCAAGGCATGGGCGAGAACAAAAAATTGTCTTATTAGGTTCATTTAATCTTCATTTAGTGTAAATTTTTTCACTTATTAAAACAACTTACAATGAGTTACCCTAGCAGCGACTTAGGGCCCAGGCCCCCATTGCAAGCCACTTCTTGACACTACAAGTAGATAGCCTACCCTAAGCTCATGGAATCATAAATCTCAAAATCACCACAGTCCTATACAAGCAACTAGAAAAATACCAAAAGATAATCCACAATAAGAGTATCAAATCTCCATGAGCAACTGAAAAGCATCTATTAATAATCATGACCACAACAGTTCTCTATTGAAAACTGAAGGTATCACTAATAATCACAATATCCATTGGTTCTCAACAAGTAACCAAAAAGTATCTCAAAGTAATACTGATCGAAGACTCCAAAATGGTCGAGTTAGAACATGTCACAACATGACAACATCAAGAAATAAATCAACACTTCAGTCCCATCATGGCGACTAGAAAGTAATCCAAGTATAACTAATCGATGACTCAAAAATGGTTAAATCAAGTGTCTCAAATACATACACCTTAGCTTCACACAAGAAGACTAGGAAGCAATAAAAATCACTAAATATGAACATCTCATAGAGCATGACATCACATTACCATGATTGGGTTTTAAAAAGATCGAGACCAAATATATCACAATGACATCACATCTCATAACCCCTGAGCCGCTGGTAGACGTCCTATGGCTAGTCAACAATCTAGTCAACCCAAAAATATAGATAGCATAAAGAAACAAGATACAAACACGTATTTTAGTTTGCTTTCACAATCACATGGTTAAACCAAATATTAGGTTTCAATTTTCATTTCAAGTATACTTCAAATGTAAAAGATCCTTCATCTAAACTATAAGTCAACCCGTTTATCCCCTCGATTAAAACATAGGATTACCCCTCTATCTTTTAAAATTATATTCTAAGAATAACTGAGGGATAAATATTTACTCATTAAACTAATCTTCTTTGACCCTTAATTAAATTATTTTCTTTATTTTGCTAAGATCCATGTTACTAATTGAATAACTTTTCCCTAATGTTACTTCATCTCCTCAACATAATCAAAAGATCATTATTTGTTTTAAATCATAAAAAAGCCAATTACCAATCTTCGAATAAGAAGATTATAACAACAAAATTAACTAGTCTTACTTTAAACACCATGCTTTATTAATTAATCTTAATTAAATCATATAATTAAATTAATTAATAAAGTACACAATCCATGACTCTCTATCATTCTAATAGTTCTTAATTAAAACTCAATTAAATATCACCAAAACTTAAGTCTCTTGATTAAATCATCACTAACAACCATTAAAATACCTAAGGTCATTATTCAAGTCATTAGAGTAAGACTTATCAAGACTTATCAACTTCGATGTGAATACTTCACAACTTCATTAAAAGAAACAATATTAGCATATCAATTAAAACTCTATTACATAACTTAATTATTAATTAAATCTAATTAACTCTAATTAATTAATTTAATTAGTAATTACATATCCATATCAATGACCCAATTAATAACTAGCCATAATTTGTAAGTTAAAGGTCAACCATAATCCAATTCTCTAATATTAATAGTTCAATAATGACTTGTTAATATTTAATAACAAGTTATATTGGAAATCTTATTAATAAATCTATAACGACCACATTCGTCATTCTTTTCAATGAATAATAACATTTCCTTAACAAATCCGTTATCGCATAACTTAATTAATATCATAACTATATTAACAACTCAATAAATATCAGTTGACTAATTAAATTAAAAATCAACTATACTCCAAATCCATTAATATTTAAATTGATAATTTAATAATAACTTGTTAATCATAACAAGTTATATTAAAAATCTTATTAATAAATTGACTATACCAGATTCGTCACTATATATAGACTACTAATATCTCTTTTTCAATTTAATAATAATTAACAATTATTATTAAATTAATAATCCATACTTAACATTGTAAATATGCATTAATATTAATATACTAAATAATGTATAATATTTATAAATAAAAAATGAATATATATTTATTAAATGATACTTAATAACATGTGTTAAAATATAAATATTATTAAATATAAACAAATAATGAAACTCATAATCATTAAAACTAAATAATGTTAGATCAAACTTAATAAAATTAACTCTATAATACTCAAACTCGACTTTGCAAGCCTAGCAATTAAAAGGAGTCGTAGGCTTTTAAAGTCGTCGACTGCCAGGTTGTGTGGCCCATGGGATGCAGGTAACCTATGATCACATAGGTACTCTATAGACCCATGTACATGTTGCCAAGTGAGAGGGGTAGGTGGTATGCAGGGTAAGGTGATAATACCACCCAACTATTATATATTTATTTATATAAATTTTCTTTTAATTAAAATGTTTTGTATATATATAACACTATTCCAATTTCACCTTAACTTTTATATATATATATATATATATATATAGTTGATGGAATGACTACAATTAACTATTCATAATTTTAACTTAGAATCCTCCATTTAAAATACAAACCCTTGTCTAATTAAATCTTCGACTCTATTACAATTTGAACCCAAACATGATTTAGAACTAATTTCTTTCTTAATTGGAACTAGGGTTTTCTAATGTTTTCTTTGCAACCAATTAAAAATTAATGTACATATCTAGATTCCAATTTCAAGATTGAAGATTTGATCACAGAGAATACACATAACAGACATGATGAAGACAGGAAGAGAAAGCGTGCAAATGAAATATGCAAAAAATCACAAGTGCACCTGGACACTGATGCTAATTTTTCATGCCTCAGAGGTCCATAGAAAAATCCCTTCCTTCTCCAACATTTGCAATTCCTCCAAGATCCAAACCAACTACCTCAAGTGACTAGGAGTGTTTGTAGAAGCATATGAGTTTCTTGAATGCCTATCCCCCTTTTTCCATACACACTAGGAGAGTCTCTATATAAAGGCCTCTAAGATGCATCTAGAATATGTCTAGAAAGAACTAGGAGATAAGCATGACAACTAAGCATGTAACTTCCATGATAAGAAGATAAACATGATGAGGTGTCTAAAATGTTATAGGCACCATGTGCTCAAATAATGTGCTAACTCCTAAGTGTAGACAACATGTGCATACTTAGAGTGCAAACTCTTGTGTTGTCAAAATGACAACTCCCAAGAGCTCGCATACTCCTATGTAAAAAAATATTAAAATACTACACATTAATTAATTTAATAGTCACTTTACTCTTTTCAATTTAATTTATTAATTTTTAAATCTCATGCACTCACTTTAATAAATCCACTTATTTTATCTTAATGTATTTATATTTTAATCACATGCACACATCATGCAATCTAGAATCTTTTAATAATTTTAATATCTTTTCCACTTTTAAATTCATTTTTTGAAACTTAATTGATAAAATATTTATTAACTTCAATAATAATATTATTTAGCATTTATTTAAAAATGAACTCTAAATATTAATACTTAATAAACATTATCGCATTCCAAATTTAAACTTATAACTTTCATCTCCAAATTTAATTATTTTAATTAATTAATTTCCAATTAATTAAATAAAATAAATATCATATTAATTTTTCATTAAATTAAACCATTAATTAATTATTTTAATTAGGCTTAATTAATAGAAAATATACTAAAGACTCAAAGTAAAATACAAAAACTCATCATAGCAAAACACATACAAAATCAAACCAAAAGGGTTAATATCACGAATTACGCCATCCAACATATTCAAACTACTTGTCTTAATTTTCAATTAAGACAAATGGCTTAAAGGGTTGGGATTTGGACTTTAGAATTTATCTCCCCTCTCTTACCATTGAGATAATGCAATAGGGTACGCTCATCCTGACAATTCAGGAAAGTTGATATCTAGTACCTCCAACCTGTATAAAATCCATGCATGTACATACACAATATATACTGAGCTAAATAGGCAATGGTAGGAAGTGGTGCATCGTGTAGATCCCAACTAGTAGGTGACTATGACTACCTTCCTTAACCACATCAGAAATGCCATACAGAAAGAAAACAAATATGCACACCATACACATGCAAGTATGGGGTAAGCATCCATGAGAAAACACATATGATAATAAACCATCTAACTAATCATCATGAATAACTGAAATCACCTAATAATCATCATGCATACATGAAATACAAAGTACTAAGTAATCTCATCATGTAATAAACTAAATGTAAAAACAATATCTGATAATCTCAAAATAATCAATATAAAACTATCCTAAAAGAGTTCGGCCACAATAGCAAAATGCAAACTAGGGTAGGCACTACATCTTTCCTATTTCCTTCTCAACTCTAGCCAAATACCACTTGAACATTTGGAATGTATCAATTTTTTTCTTTAAAAACATAGCAGTCATCATCCTAGAATAATCATCTACAAATAACATTATGTATCTGTCTCCTTGGTAGCTTTGCACTTCTATTGGGCCACACAAGTCTGCATGAACTAACTCTAGTACTTCATTGTAAGTGTATGTTTTGCTTTTAAAATTAGACTTAGTCATTCTCCCTAGTTGACATCGTTTACACATTGTGTTTTCAGGTTTCTTTAACTTGGGTAACCCTCTAACTTTGTTCTTCTTGCTAATGTTGATCAAATTATCAAAATTTACATGACACAACCTTTTATGCAACACCCATACATCATCAATTCTAAAAATAAGACATGTTTCTTCTTCCATATCTAGGTAAAATAGATTACTTCCAGTTTGTTCACCTTTTCCTATCAAATTTCCATCAGTGTCATAGATCTCTGTAGTTTTGCTTCCAAATTTAACTTTGCAACCTACATTGCCTAACTAAGATACACTCAACAAGTTGTAGTTCAATCCTTCAACATAGTATGCATTATCACCTGAAATTTTCTTTGTAAGTTTGATAGAACCTTTTCCTTTGATTTGACATGGGGCATCATTACCAAATCTAACACTATTTCTATCATATTGACTAAAGGTAATGAACTTACTTTTATCTCCTATCATGTGATGTGAGCATCCACTGTCTATGATCCACTTTTCATTTTTGTTCACACATGTAACTAATG
>CM053787.1:246599352-246674352 GCA_028749045.1 Cupressus sempervirens | reverse complement strand
TTGGCAATAGGAATATCTTTTTTTTTTTACTTTATTTCATCTCCATTATGATTCACATGGCTTCTCTAAATTCTTCTTTATTCATACCTCATCCTTCAAGATGTTGTTAATATTCTTGTCAACTATCTACTTTATGTCCTTACTATATAGTTCACTATAAACTTCTTTGACTTTTTCTTCATAGATGCCCCATCTAGGACACTACTTATCCTTCTCCAATTCTAGAATGATCTCTATATAACCTTCAATTAATTTCTTTTTTATCTCATACACCATAGGATCAATCAAATTCACTATCGCTTATACTACTTCCATGCAAGTAACATAAGTTTCAACAATAAAAAAAAATTTATCTTTATACTTCACATCTAGTGATGGTGGTATTCTAAATCATATTTTCATTTCTGATTGAAAATTCTTCATCATCGTACTGATATCTTTTTTCATTCTATCTTCTAGTTTCTTTTTGTAATAATATGTGATTAGATCCATTGTGCATTTTTTAGAATTCTATTCTAAACTTGGCATACCCAGAAACTTCCCTACTACTTGAAAAAACAAGTGTGTCAATGAGTATTTAAATCTAAATACTACATTCATGTTCTTATTTCTTCTGTCTATGTTGTCTAGTACTTTTTGCTTCAAAATATCAAATATATTAACATTTTCTTTTTAAATTGTCATCATGTATATTGCATGAATCAATCCCATTGGAAACATAGTTCAATCTAGAACTATAATTCATCTTATATCCAATTATTTTGCTTACAAGTCTAGCATTACCTCCCTTGATTATCTAAAACTTCATTTTTATTCCATCTAATAATGTTGTTAGGTTTGTTTCCAATAACTTCTCTACATTCTTCACATCAATAGGGTTTCTTCCCTCATTTCTTGATCCAATAAACTTGTGAATATATAATTTTCAAGAATAATAGATATGTCTCCTACCTAGAACATATCTTCATATATACAACTCAAAATTATCCTTGTCTACTCATGGTTGTCAAATTCCATAAAGAACATATGCCTTGTGATGTTTTGGATTTCTAAATATTCAAACACTTATTTCAGTGTCAGACCCTTGTTGTATACTAGGTTCATGTCTTTATAAATATCATTGTCTCCTCTCAACTCAAATTTGGAGTGAATGTATGCACAAATGTTTTCTACATGCAAAACCCTATCTGGCACTTGTGAAAATGAACCTAATGGGTCATCTTCTAATGAAATGTAAGGGTGCTTCTTAGACTTGTATCTAGGTCTCTCGCTCACATAAAAAACAATAGGGATTTCCATTCTTCTCAAATCAAACTTCAGAATATGACTGCACAAGCAATAAATACCCAAAAAAATTAAAACTTAGGGCTTTCAGAATTCACTTTCAAATGTGCTTAAAAAAAACTTTTACTTAGCTATTAAATTTTCTCCAAGCATTCATTAGCTCCTTGCACAATCAAGTGGTACTCAAAAATCTGATTTTGATACTTACATTTGTTGACCTTGTGGTCGAATTAGTTGTCTATTAGTGACTTAACACTTTGTTAGTTGTTTACATTGCTACCCTGCTTCATATGTAGAAAGAATATTCTACCGAGCTTTATTGTGTCTACCGAGCATCTACGATAGAACGAAGTGCAAGTCATGCTTCACAGTGTCTACTGAGCTTCTAAGGAAAAGTGAACTATAAACCAAGCCTATCAATCACTACCAAGCTCTTCAATATAGAAAATTATGGATGTAGTGTTAACTAATCTCCATAGCGTTTATCAAGCTGGCAGTGTAACAAAGTGAGTTAAGGTAGTGTTGACTAAGCCATTCAATGTTAATCAAGTCTACCAAGTTCTTTAGTATTCACCAAGTTACCTAATGCTAACCAAGTTCCCACTACTCCAAGTGATCAATGTGGACTGAGAATTGATGTCAAACGAATGCCATATTTTTCTGAGTTAATGGTGTTGGTGAGTGTTACAATATCATCTAAGTGGTCTTTAAAACCATAGTTACAATTGTGAGCTAACTTAGTGAAGATTTTTTAAATTAGGTGTTGTAACCAACTTTAGAAGGTAATTAATTAGATTGGTACATATACATGTAATATATCTTTTCATATCTAATGTAACATAGAAGTGAATCAAGCAAGTAGTATGAGTGTGAATTAAGAAGGATACAAGAAGAATAAGGAAAATAAGAGTCTCATCTATCACAGCCAGGTGATCATTGTATTTCAAAGGAATCTCATTCAGGAAATTAAGTTGTAGATTAGAGATCAACCACTAATTCATCCTAACTAATATATCAGCCAAATCCTCTAACAAGCTAGACTTAACAGTCTTTTCCAAATCTCCTAATAGAGTGCATATTTCATTGTATTTTGTAGATCCTTTCACAAGGCGAACCTAACAGTCCTCATTGCTCCTAACAAGGAAGATCATCAAAACTGATCAATTGTAAGCTTTAATAGCATAACTTTATACTACAGTAATAAAGCTTGTGGGTATAATCGCCACCCTAGTTTTATTTTCTATTTGGAAGCTTTTTGGGCTACCAAATATTATGTCAAGTGTTAGGAATGTTTTTGTAATGTCCTGTTTAGGGCATCACCCACTCACCTTACTATTTGTCTAAGTTTTTATCATATTTCCATCTGATATCCCTTTTTACTCTTTAATATTCTATATATATATATGTGTGTGTGTGTGTGTGTTTTTCAAAGAGTCGCATCCTTTCCTAATAATAATAATATAATTATATTAATAATAATATAATTATATTAATAATAATATAATTATATTAATAATAATATAATTATATTAATTAATAAGGTTAGTTATATTAATGTCATAAAGTATATTAATAATTATATTATAAAGAATATTATTCTAATAATATATCAAGTATATATTATTATATTAAAATACATTTATTAATATAGCATTTTTATATTAAAATATATCTTAATCATAATATTATTATTTATTATATTAGATTATTATTATTATTATATGATATTATAATATAATATTATTTTATAAAATATTATTATTTTAATATTATTGTTAATATTACTTTATATATAATACTTATTTATTAGGTAAATTATATGTCAGAGTGGGGACATCACAGTCCTCCCCTCTCGAATTTGCTTGCCCCCAGGAAAAATCTTTCATACACAAGCTTTGTCATAGACATGAAACATATTTGCATTCAAAAGACTAGAGAGATTTATGAAATATACATGAATGAAAACACAAAGCATACATGATGTAGACAAATGAAAACACAAAGCAGACACAATGCAGGCAGATGAAGACACAAACCAAACATAATGCAAATAGATGAAGACACAATGCAGACAAATGAAGTCATACATTATGAAATTCCTTGATTTTGAACCTACAACCACAAAAAAATTCATTAGTACATGTTTATATATAAATTCTCCTTTTTAGGATTTTCTTATATCAATCCACTAATAAGGTATTTATAGTCTCAATTTAGAGAAATTTAATCATATAGTGACTTTTCAATTAAAGTATAGTTCATTATAATATTAACTCATCATTTTATAAGTATGGGAGGAGAAACTATAATAGGTTGCCTTATTACCCAATCATGGGCCTCACCATGCTCCCTCATTATTTTTATCTCTCTTCGGTCATCATTTCCAAGATAATGCCTCTGTATGATGTAACATAGGGTATTTGCTCCACTATAGGCCTTACCTAGTACCCTTGAAAGATGCAGCCCAATGCTCATCTCACCATAGGCCTTACCTAGTACCTCTGAGTGGTGTCACCCAACCCATTCCATCGCAGGCCTTATCTTATCTTGGAAGATGAGGATGGTTGTTATAATTTATTAAACTTTCAATTCATATTCTTAAAGAAATTTCAAGTAAATAAAGATTTATATTTAATTGATTACTAATAATGTCTCATTCTAGGACATTTGCCTATTTGTCTTGTAATGTCCCGTTTAAGGACATTCTCTTATTTGTCTTTTATTTGTATCCATTTTGTAATATATTGTATAGTTAAGGGTGTACCTCCAATTGCTTTTAGTTTTAGTTTAAGATCTTATGAATAATGTCAAGTATTGTGTTATAGTTGGAATTATATTGAATTTGTCTTTTGGTTCTCAAAGATTTCCAAACTCTTGAAATATATATATTGATAACTTGTATGTAAGATGAAATATATTTATAATTAGGAATCTCTTCTAATTGTATATTGGCTTTATACTCTTCTCTTATTAATATTTTTATCAACTTTGATGTTCCTTCCCTAATGATAATCTTGACCCTTCCTATCTTTATTTATTCCTTGAAATTTTGATATGCATATATGTAATGAAAGTATTATACACATACCAATTCCTTTGGTATGAGCACTAACATTTTCAAAAACCCTATGCAGATTCTAATAAAGGTCTTTAATATTTCAAGACATTAAACATAACATAAAACTGCAGACATATGGCTACACCACCTTATTACCTTGACGTGGAACCCATCTTCGTGCATGATCTGATGCTGATTTGCATGCTCCATACTATCCACGCTTGTTGTTTTCAATGTGATTCTTCCTTGTGTATATATTTTCTTTTTCTTTAATGTGATTCCATGCCACTCTGAACTGGGTGATAATACTCTACTACTATTCTGTCAATCACTATCTACTATAGAATTTGATTCTAAATAGTTGGTTGTCTTCCATTTTCTTTGACATCAATGACAATATTTCCATCACAAACTTCATCCAAGCAATACAAAGTGCTTAGGTTACCATCTCTAGATGTTTCTTTATGTAGAATCTCCACCTTCCTATCTCATTTATAGATTAGTTATTTTTGAAAGTAAAAAAGGGAAACTAAAAGTATCTCATAGATACTTTTGATGCATATTCAATGATCACACATGATCATATACAAAAGAATTTTTGAGAATTTTTATAATAAATTATTGCAAGAATAAAAGGTTCATTTCATTAGAATCAGCTTCAATAGTTCATACATCACCTCTACAAGCTCACAATACATGCAACTGAGATTCTCTTCAAATGAGAAAGACACTTGCAAGGAATCTCAATGTACTATTCACACATCTAAATTCATACTGATAAAATTCCTCTAGAAAAAAGAAAAAAAAGCTAAAAAGCTTAGCATCTTAATCTTGTCAAAACACACACTTTATTAAAGATGCTTCAAAACCCCCTTTTGTTTAAAAATTACAACTCAACTTTTTTCAAAAATGCAATAAAATAAAAAATAATTTGCAATTGACACACAAAGAGAAGCAAGGAGATAAAACATAGAAAATAAAAGAGCTCAACAACAAGCACAAACTAAATTGCCATGATAGCAAGTGATGTATGCAAATAGTGAGTCGCAACTACTTTGCATAGATAATCATTCATTACTACTTCTCCAATGTCAAAATATCAAAAGACATTTCAAAAAAAATAAAGGTAAGTTGTTACTAAGGAAGGTGAATTGATTGATTCACGATGACTTGGCAACAAATCAACATAAAGAAATGTCTTCCAATAATTATAATAAAACTTCTACCAAGTGAATAACATAAAGAAAAAGGATACATAGAAGTAATAACTTCTGTGAGGTTAAATATAAACCTGGCATGCTAAACTTCCAACCAAACGAAGGATATCAAGACGTCATATGATGAGAAAAGGACTCTAGCCAAATAAGCATATAAAAAATGATAGTTCATTTTTATAATTGAATATATTAAAAATACAATGAAGTCCACTCATTATTGATGTGAATAGAAAAACATCAGATGTTGTGATAATATAGAATATATAGAGATAACATAGAGCAGGTGATGTAGGTGAGATAACATATCTGCTACAAATAGTTGTTTATTCCCAATTTATCTAAATCACTTCATTTTGTCAGAAATTTTGTAGTTTTAATATCTATATCATAGGCTGGCAAGATTTGGGCTCTGATACCACTAGTAATATCCTATTTAGGACATTACCCACTCACGTTATTAGTTGTATAAGTTTTTATCATATTTCCATCTGATATCCCATTTTACTCTTTGATATTCGATATATATGTGTGTTTTCCAAAGAGTTGTATCCTTTTCTAATAATAATAATAATTATTATATTATATTAATAATAATATAATTATATTAATTAATAAGGTTAGTTATATTAATGCCATAAACTATATTAATAATTATATTATAAAGAATATTATTCTAATAATATATCAAGTATATATTATAATATTATAATAGATTAATTAATATAGCATTTTATATTATAAAATATCTTAATCATAATATTATTATTATAATATGATATATATGATATTATAATATAATATTACTTTATAAAATATTATTATTTTAATATTATTGTTAATATTACTTTATATATAATACTTATTTATTATTTAAATTATATGTTAGAGTAGGGACATCACGGTTTTATTTCTTTCAGTGCTTCATTCATGAAATTCAATGAGATTATATTGTGAAGGTTTAATTGGTGAATTAGAAGTTAAAGTTTTATTGGTTCCTGATTCACCCCCTCCCCCTCTTAGTAACCTAGTCTATATTGCATTTCCAATAATTGGTGTCAAAGCATTGGTTCTCATATCAGAAGTTTAGCAACTTGAGAAAAGATTAGAGGTAATGGAAGTATATAGATTCAAGAAAGTTATTGAAAATAAAAAGTTGGATCTACAATTGGCCATAGAACAATTCAAGAAAATGAAGGAGAAATTTTCTCAATCCCTGAAGAGAAGAAAGCACCTTGCAGTACAAATGAATGGCAATCTCTACATTGAAGAAAGAATTGAAGATGTTTGTAAAGAAAGAGGTATAGATGAAGTTGATTTAGCAATCATGGATCTATTTGAAAGAATCTTACTCTTCTTGAAGAAGTTAGAAAGCTGAAAGGAGAAACATGAAATTGAATCAGTTAGAATGTGTGAAGTGATGGAATAAGAGGACAAAGCCAAAGAAGATTTAAAAGTAAAGTAAAATGAAATTCAACAACTATCTCTTCAACAAATAGACTTGATTCATCAAATCAAGATCTTATCAACTTGAGGATAAGGAATGAAAGATTGCAGAATGATCTCAACATAAAGAAACAAACCAATGAGAGAATGATGAAATCTCAAGAAAGAATGAAACAATTGAGTGAGAAAACTCAACTTAGGCTCAAAGGAAAAGATAGATTAGGATACACAAAAGAAGGTGAATCATCTCAACAAGGAGCTCAAAAGAAAAAAAGGCCTACATGTAATCATTGTGGAAAGATAGGATATACATCAAATAAATGTTTGAGCAATGGAAAATTAAAGTTCAATGGAAAGTGATACAGTTATAACAAACTAGGACATAAAGAAAGTGAATGCATAGAGAAACCTAAGTTTGAAGGAAAGTGTTTCAATTGAAACAAACAAGGGTATAAATCTTCAGAGTGCAAGACCAAGAAATGGAACCCAATAGAACAAAGTGTCAAAGCTATATTTGGTTGGGATTACAACACATGGTACAAATATCACTATTGTGATGAGTATGGGAACATTAGAAAAAATTGCATAAAACATCACACAAGGTAGAGGGACACTACAAAGAGATGTTTTTGTATGTATAGAACTGAGACATCTTTCCAAGAGCTATATGAACATAGGAAGAGTTGAAGATGAAAAGAAACAAAAGGATGACAATATCATAAGTCAAATGAGGCAAAAATGGGTAAGGAAATCTCCTAAGGATGCAAATTAGAGTAAGGAAAGAATTCACACCCAACTCAATGAGTTGGGTGACTCAACCATTTCAACCTAGTTATTTATGGAGATCTCTTGAAATATGATTCAAAAGGAGATATCTCACATCAATTCCAATCAGAAAGTAGAAGATTTGAATCAACATTCCAAATGCACAAGGATCACCAAGTTAAGATGATAGTTCCATTGATTTCTTCGATCTTACTAAGGATGCTTGGGTTGAAAGACCTAACTAAGCTTGAATGTAGATGATGAGTTGAAAACTCTACCAAGTTGAAGACCATATTGAGTTGGAGAGCTTACTGAGTAGAAGGTGTCTTTGAATGATGATGACTAAGCCAAGTTGGACAACCTATCACCAAGCCAACTAATATGATGCATTAATGACAATTTTAAGACTAAATTTCATTAAAAGGGAGAAATCAAAGGATCTATTTCACTGCAAATTTTTTAGAGCTAAGAGTGAAGAGCTTTCCAGAGCCCCTGAGAAATTTAGATCAACTTCATTGAAGTTTACTCTTGTATTTGAAGTGTTACTGAGCTATATGGCATCTTCTAATAGAAAAGTGAAGAAAGGTTTAGAAATGTTCATATGAGGAGTAGATTGTAAAGCCCTAGGATTCAAACTAAGCCTCTACTCTGAGTGAAAATTTATGTGAATAGTTGCAGGTAGTAAAGAACAAAAGAAAGTTTTATATGACATCATATTTGGTGTACTTGTTATACACAAGGGTGACAGACTATCTAGGTTTGTACAAGAGGGGTAGTATGCAAGATCAAAACACATGGCCATACATTGTCTACCCTTAGTTGGTGAAGAAGAAGCTCTCAAAGAAAAACAAAGAGCACAAAATTATGAATGATGCATTAATATTTGCCATTATCAGATTCATAGGAGATTATGCGAAAAGATTATCAGATGATGTAGTGGCATAGATAATGATACTTTGAGAATACT
Organism: Cupressus sempervirens; assembly: GCA_028749045.1. Classification (NCBI taxonomy): domain Eukaryota; kingdom Viridiplantae; phylum Streptophyta; class Pinopsida; order Cupressales; family Cupressaceae; genus Cupressus; species Cupressus sempervirens. Next base: position 246,665,618 of record CM053787.1, on the reverse strand, counting down.
ACATTCATTTCAAAACATTCACATATCTAAGGGTAGCTAGTACCACATTCAACCCAAAGAAGCTTCTAAGGTACCCTTGTGATAGCCTCGTCCTCTTAGAGATTGCTCGATAGATTGCATCTGCATACGACAAAGTCAAAAAACAACATAAGAATTATTGGATGTGGCCTCTAACCATAGGACCATTTTAGGTGCTTCAAAAACAAGATATTTGATCTTTTGAAATTGAATGGGATTAATATCCATTAGAAGAGTACATTTATCCAAGGCTATGCTTTGATAATATCAGGAGGGCACAATATCTAGCAAGCAAGACATTCTAGTATCAAGAAGCCATCAAGGATCACTAGATGAACACTACAAATGACTATGATTTCCATATAAGGGATTATTTTAGGACTACTTTGTACTTGGCAAAGAAGGCCCTAAAGATAAAGATTCCATTGAAGATATTGCAACAAGACTTAGGGGAGCTACTTGATCCTTTGTTCAACACAGATAAAATTTGGAAGAGACCCATAGTGAATGATGACATTGATAGAGAAGATAACTTTGACATTAAACATAGGGTGAGGCACATCATTAAAATAACACAAGATTGGATCAAGAAAACATTTAAACCTAAAACAATAATCTTCCATGCATAAGCCCGCTTAGCCAAAGGTAGAGGGAAGAAAGTCATCATCCCTACCTTTGTAGCTCAATCACCAATAAGACCCAAAATGGTATACCAACTTGATAGACCAGTTGGATACTATCGCCCTCAAGAGAGAAAAGGAAAGGGCAAAAGAAAGAGGAGTTTTCCCCAAAGAGTTGAGCTAGAGGAAGGTGAAATCCTGGCAACCCCACAACAAGAATAAGTAAGTGTCCAAGGGTCTAAGGATACTAGGGCATCACAAGTTTAGGATGACTCACAATTGTCTCTAGCTACTACACCTAGACAAATGGAGGTATAATTTGAGATTCAATAAGTCTCTCCACATCAAAAAATATAATAGGCATCTCCTTCTATGGCTAAGAAAGGAAGAAAGATCAAGACTTAGGTAAAGAAAAGGCAAAGGGTGATCAAGAGGGTAGTTCCTTTTCCATCTATTCTAGAACCTATTCTTGAAGAAGACGAAGAAGAAGATGATGAGGATAATGTAGCTTTGAATAGGAGAACCCAACTAGCAAGAGTCATGGAACAAGAAATAAGAAGAAGTTCCACTGCTACCCCACCACCAATCCTTGAAGAACCTCTACAGACAACCACATTAAAGGATAAAATGAAACAATAGATTGATGAGAAGGATGTAGAGGGTACTAATATCTTTTAGATGTCAAATTTTTATGTCATGCCTATAGGTACTGAGTTGGTGGGAGATAAGATCAAGGATAAACCAACAAATGAGCCCCAATAGGAAGATTGGACTCAAATGCCCCTAGAGTCACATGGTCTTGAGATAAATCCTTCATCCCCATTGCAAGTCACAATTGTGGATATAGACTTTACTACTCCTCTACCACCAAATATAGAGGAAGGACAAGTTTAGAAGGAATAGGAGGAAGATCCACAACAAATAGCAACTGATGAAGTTTCTAGAGAAGGACAAATGGTCAAATATCCACAGCAAGCTTCCCAAGACATAGAGGTAAGAACTATGGTCTCAACTAAAATAGAGACTACAAAGGAATAGCCTTCACAGAGGAAGAGAACCCTAGAAAGAAGTGATAAGGGAGAAGGGTTAGCAGAGCAAACTCTTTCATCCTTGAGAGGCAGGCCTTCGAGGAAACAGGTTCCAAGATGATTGCAAAAGGGAATGATAAGAAATTTTAAAAAAACATTTCAATGTCGATGAAGAGAACATGATTGAGTTTCTTAAGGTTCTAAGGAAACCCAAATTCCCATCAAAAGATGCTAGAGCATTAACTTTCATTAATAGTGACTAGAATCAAGATTTATTTGCACAAGTGGCTATTCATCCTCCTAATGTAGATGTAGAGGATTTGACTCCACATGATTATCAAATCAAAGAGGTCATTCTTGGGAAGCCTACATTGGATACAACCAAGTTGATGGTCACAATGGAGATAAAGGAGGTATTTAGGAGTTTGGAGTAGGAAAGGATAGAATTAATAACACTTCAGAGGAAAAATGAAATCCTAAAAGGATATTTAGCCAAATTTTTTGGTGCTTTGCATCCTAAACACCCTAAGGAGGCCCTAAATGCTACACTTCAAAGAAGAGGTAGGGGAGGAGTACAATTGGATCCATTTTTAATGCATGTCAATAATGGCAAGAAAGTTTTAAGGAAAAGGACATTCTCATCACCCAAGGAAATTTGAAGCTACTTCATGGTATGCAAGAAAATGTGGATAAAATGATAGCAATTTTGAACCAAGATTTTATTATTATGGATGAGGTACATGCATGGGGAAAAGATTTATAGTTGCTATAGGAAATCAAGGGTCAAAGATATAGAACACTTATTGATGTATATACTGCAGAAGAGCTTATTTTGATTGATGATTGGATAGAAAAGATAGTGGATGGTAATAAAGTAATGTATTCATTACACATGGAGATCCACTAGCTCAAGGACTAAGCCCGAGAGAAGATTTTGGAAGTAGAGAAATATTATAGTGATGCATGTCATGACATTTTTGAAGATGATGCATAGGAAAAATTGATACTAGTTTGGGTAGTAGTGCAGTAATTTAGAAAGATTTTTGAGAAGGTTTCTAATGATGATGACATCCAACAAGCCTTTAGCATAGAAGAAGCCTTATTAGAGTTGGATAATAAACTCAAGGATTTTGTTGAGACCTGTATAGAGGTAGATAATTATCAAAAAAAGGTTAAGGATAAGTATAATGCTTTAGATTTATTGCAAGTAGCAAAGATCACTGAAATTCAAGGGAAAGCATCCAAACATAGCTTTGGAATGAAGAGGGACAAAATCCAAAAACTTGAATTTCAATTTTGACACTTGGTGAAATTTTGTAATTTTGGACCTTTGAGGTGTGTTGCTATGCTAGTGTCCTGCTGCACCAAGTGCACTAGTGCACATTTTATCACAAGTGTTGGAAGAATTTTGAAGAAGTCATAGGTGCATAGGTGTACTGATGTGCTTTCTTTTGAGGTGCACTTCTCTGGAGGTGCGCCAACAATTAACTACCAGTTCCAAAATTAGAGCTTTCCATGCATTGAAATGCATTCTAACAATAGGTTAACTCTAACAAAAACCTAGTCAAGATGGAGCTCCTATTTTTGGCACTTCTAGACACTCCTACATCACCTAAGGACTCTCTTCTTCTTATTTTCTCATGTTTTCTTTGTTTTATGACATATAAAATCTCATGCATCCAATTAATTATATGAAAATGGATGGAGTCCAAATAAGCACTAGTTAGAGAGTCAATTTATACATAATTAGTTTGTTTTATTAATTTATAAGAATATGAGTGCATGAAGATATCTCTCACTCTCAAAACAAATTGAGGAGATAATTTCTTATAAATACAGGATTGTAATATGTAATCAAGGTTGTAATTGATCTATAATAATATATGCCTTTGGTGCTCACCTTTGGAGTGTAGTAATTCTTGCCTAAATGTGTTATTCTTTTGTGAGTGTATGTTCATGGAAATGTGATTGAGCCATAAATTTATTGCATTATTTTTTGGTTGTGTGATCTTTTTAATTTTTGTGTTTGCTATGGTTTGACGAATTCTGTTGATGTATCTAGCTCAAGAAGAAATCACCAAATTGTGCATATATAACTTCTTGTCTCGCATGAGCACACTTTCTATGGCCTTGCAATTTGTTAAGAGTGAAACATCATACATTTACTATATTTCCCATTGACAATTGCATTAGTGGAATCAAGGAAGTGTCGCTCCTACATTCATTGGTTACCCACATTTTCTTTGAAAGCTTAACTCATAGGCATGTTGCTTCTGTAGCTTATGTCTATTAGGATTTTATTTTTACATCATTTTTTTAAAAGTTCTTGTTATTTTCTTTACTAACCCCTTCTTAAACTAGCAATTCATACTAGTTGCATTATTAGATTGCATTCATATAAAATAAAAAATACAAAAACATAGTTCTTTTGCATATTTATTTTGAAGCAGTGAGTAGGTTCTACATCTTATCTGAGATCATTCAAACCAAAAAAGGCCTCCTTGTTCAAAAAATAATTTATCTTCACTTGAGCAAATTCTAATAGGTCACAAGATCACCCAGAACCTTGGAGTTGATCCACAAGATTGACTTTTCAAGAGAGTTTGAAAGAATTCCTCTCATTTAGCATCATGCATAACGACGGTTCAACAAATGCGGTGCTAGAAGGAGGGCTACCATTTTTAATTTTCAAAATAGAAGGAAATTTTTCCAAAGTTTTAAAATTCTACACTTTTTACAAGTTCAAAAATATTTCTAAGTCTTTTAGAAAACTCAGGTGCATTTCTATGATAAATTTTGAGTTGTGCTTTATTTGTGAGAAAGTGTGCTTCTATAGCGGTGCACTTCTTTTCCAAAATTGATGCAAGCTAGAGGATCCTAATCCAAAATCCCTATTTCAACGAGCTTTGAGATCTTCTCCAAGTACACATGATTTTTTTGAGTTTACCCAATTTCATAGGCCTCACAGTGACAAGGGAATACCTCAAATTCAATCACTTTCCTTCAACATTTCATCATCTTCTTCAACTCCACCTCCACCATAGCCACCCTTAGGTCCACAAAATCCTCCAATGGAATTTTTTACAAACATTATAGACTCATCAATCAACTTGAGAGGTGCACTTCATGGCCTCCCTAAGAATCTTGAGAATTTTTACCTAAGGTTCATTTATGGAGAAACATGAACTACCGAAAATCACATCAAAGTATTCAAAGAAATTTGCAACCAAAAGCAAACTGCCAATGAGGATGTGGTTATTCATTTATTCCCTTACTCTTTGGGGGAAGTTGTTTTCAATTGCTACGTTAATTTGCCACTTGGATGTATTGGAGATTGGGATACCTTTGAAAAATTATTCTTAGAACAATTCAAACTTTTATCAACCTAGCAATGATACATCAACAATTCATATTAATCAAAAGGGACCCAGCTAAGATGGCTTCAAGCTGTAATCATAACTTTCATATGGCATATCATAAATTAGAAACACCATATACTATACCAATTGAAGCAACTATTCAGATTTACCTAAATGCTATGGACCCTCTTACTATTATCTTTTTAAGAAGACTTCCTGTAGCAAATATTGATACATTGGGAAAAGTCTTCACAAAAGCAATAACTTTAACTAAGCAAGCTAATCCTAATGGAGGAGGGTTGCTGCTTCTAGCCCAAGTTGTCATGACAATGCCAATAGACCCTATCAGAATACCTATGATACCTAGCTGATTCGTGCCTATGAATCTAGTTCCATTACAATAGGTACCCACTCTACAAAACCCCGCTCTAACATATCCAGGGTATGAAACTCTAAAAGATACTTTCTTCAAATAGAAGGTAGTAGTTCTTACAGAAGTAGATAATAGCTTTATTTCCAAATTTTTTCAAATGAAAAGGATTATGTCACAAATGAACAACAAGCTAACTCATCTAAGGTTGTCACAGGGATAGAATAATAGTTTCCAAAGGAACAACATTGGCCCCTACAACAACAATTATGGCCAAAATTATAATAGGAGCTTTAGTGGGAACAAAAATAGTAGAAACAACAATACAAGAAACAATAATGGAGGGAACAACTTCAATCCTCTTGACCATAATAATGGCTTCCAAAGGAAAAGCTAGAAAGGAACACTTGTCTGAAAAATGGAAGTATCCTTGCAGACAATAACAACAATAATGTTCAATATACAGATATCAATTAATATGATGATGATCAAAATGCATCTAATATGATGGTTCATATTATGATGAAAATCAAGAAATGACTCAAAATTTGTTGGTAAATAGCAATGTTCCCCCTGTGCAATTTAATGCTATGTTATTAGAATCCTATGATTCTGCACAAAGTACACAAGTAGAACAACTAGTCAATGAAGAATTCTCATTCTCATTCAGCCAAGAACCTAACCTTCAACATGAAGAGATGTTTTATTTTCACAATGACAATCAGAATATGTACAACTTAAGAAATAGAAAGGAACCTCTAATAGATGGAATTCCCCTAGCACTACAACCAACTCCAACTGATCCAAGAGCGAGTAACAATCTGGTACTAGCTAAGCCATCATATAGAGGAAAAAAAAATTAGAACCAAGGAAATGTACCAACAATATTGAAAAACCTTGCTTGGTCTCCTAAAAAGTATAGTATTGTAGAAGACCTAAAACAAACAAAGGCCAACATGTCCATGTTTGACATGTCACAAAATTGCCCACAATAATGAGAAGCACTCATGAAGACCCTAGATCATACCAAGGCACCCCACAATGTGAATACTACATCTCAAAAGATGTTATCCCAACAAGTTAATGATGTCGATCCATTGCTTGTGCTATGTTTAAAGACAAGATTGAGGTGCCCCTATTTTTGCTCAGCATCAAAATATATGGGAAGAATCTTCAAATTTTCCTTATTGATTGAAGTGCTTCATATAATGTCATGCCATTGTCCATAACACAAAAGTTAGGAATCAACCCTTAACCTACCAACTAAATAGTGATATAGTTGGATAAGACAAAAGTGAAAGTCATTGGCATATTAGAAGATATTTGGATATAATTAACAGTCAACCCATTGATTCAAGATATAATTGATATACATGTGGTTGATATCCTAGAGGCATATGGATTAGTCCTAAGTAGAGAATGGAAAAAATGCCTAAGGGAATAGCTTTCCATGGATTTCACTTAGCTTTGGTTGCCATGGAAAGGTTTGAACAATCAGATCAAAATAGATGTAGAGCCAAAGTTTAAAAAGATGATTATAGAATATAATGCTCCTAATGAGATAGCCTTCTTACAAATAGATTTGGGCTCCTATAAAGTAATGGTTTTTGATATAGTTGTGGTCAAAATGTCAGATGATCAAGATATGGACTCGATGATTTCAACCCCAAAACATGAGGTTGTAACACAATTCATAGACCAAATAATGACTAATTTATAGTGTCTAGGAAGAGAAGCTGACCCCAATATCCTCCTCCTTCTATGATTTTTTTGATTACATAAAGTTATCCATTCAGATTTTGAATGTTCATCATGTCAAAAAGTAGTTGTTAAGGTGTTAACACAAATGTTAGGAGTAGAGAAAGTCAATGATCCACAAAATGAACTCATAGAAAACCAAAGTCTTACGAACATGTCTGACACTGTTGAAAAGATTGAACAAGAAATCAAAGATCCAAATGCATCATATAGTGCATAAAAGGCTAAGGATGAACTTTGATAGTCATCCATCCTAAACCCAACGTGGATGAAGTCAAAGAATTGATAGGTGAAATTCAAGACAGATAAGAAAAACATACTCTCCCAGTTTCAAGGAACAACAATGGAAAGTTAGTAAGCCCACCCCATAAAAGACTACAATAGGTATCCAAGAGACAATCCTTCCAAGCTCAAGTAAAGGAAAAACTAAGGGCAAATAAGCATAAGGTTAGAAAACCCAAGGAAATCCCAATTTGGACACTTCACTTCAATGGTTCAAAATGCAAATCAAGAGCTAGTGTAAGTATTGATTTGATTAGTCCAAAAGGTAAGTCTTTCTATGTAGCATATTGATTGCAGTTTATATGTACTAACAATGTTGTAGTATATGAAGCATTGATTTGAGGACTTATATTTTGCACTCAAGAAAGGAGTTATATCTCTCATAGTCAAAGGAGATTCTTAGTTGGTTATTTGACAAGTGAAATCATTATATTCCTACAATGATAAGAGGTTTCTTGCTTATAGGAAAAGGGTATGGGATCTACTAGATCATTTTGAAGCTTTGAACATAAAGTCTATTCCGAGAAGGAAAAACATGGTAGCAGATGCCCTTTCTATTTCAACAAGTTCATTACAACCAGTTGAAAGAATGAAATTCAAATGATTTTCAATCAAATTGGTTGCTACTCCATCTATTCCCAACAATATTACATACTTTCATGTTTTTTAGGATGATCAACATATTATTGAATTTATTATGTACACTACCCACTTTGAGGGACAAGAAATTGATGACACTCCAGATGATGCACCTGAAGACAATACAACTCAAGATGAAGATGATATCTTGAATTTGAAAACTAATACTATTCCTAAGGGGATGATCAAGTTGGAGCACATTTTTGATCATGATGAATCAAAATTTAATAAAAAGACTACTGAAGAGAAATAGATTGAGGAATGTGATTCATACAATTTAGGTATGGAAGATGATTCTAAGATGGTAAGAATTGGGAAGGCATGCAATCCACAAGAAAGGCAAGACATGCTCAAATTCCTTATGGAATATAAGAATGTCATTTCTTGGAGCTATGAAGAACTGAAGACATGTGATCCTTAGATTATTACATGTGATATCCCACTCAAACTTGATGCCAAACCTTTCTAACAAAGGCAAAGACCCATTAGTCATATCCTTAAACCTCTACTAATAAAGGAAGTCAAGAAGTTAATAGATGCTAAGATTATTTTCCTAGTACCCCACTCCACGTGGGTGGCTAATTTAGTTCCTATATGAAAGAAGACTGGGGAGATTTGACTTTGTGTAGATTTTTGTAACTTGAGCCTACAATCTTAAAAGGACAACTACCCATTTCCCTCACCAAATGATGTCTTTCTTATATGAATATTTAGGATATAATCAAGTAATGGTAGAAGAAGAAGATAGGCTAAAGATGACCTTTATGACAAAATGGGGAACCTTTTCCTACAAGAGAATGCCATTTGGATTGATTAATGCAAGGGCTACATTTTAGTGAGCCATGGATGAAGTTTTTAAGGGATTTATTATTAAATGTATAGTTATATACATGGATGACTTAAGTTTCTTTTAAAAATATCAAAGTACTCACATTGTGCATCTAAGATAGGTATTCAATAGATCTCGCAAATATGGCATATCTCTCAATCCCAAGAAATATCCATTTCGGGTTACTAAGGGAAAGCTCCTAGGTCATGTCATTTCTAAAGTTGGAATCTCCATTGATCCTAGAAGAGTTGAAGCCAGTTTGAAGTTATCACCTCCCAAAAGTAAAAAAGGAACTCAAGTCTTTCTTTGGAAAGATAAATTTTGTTCAAAAATTCATAAGCAAATTTGTAGAGATAGTTTGTCCCCTTCATGATTTACTCAAAAAAGGGGCTAAAATAGAATAGGTTCTTGAGGTAAAGAAATCATTTGAAGATATCAAACTAGCCATTTCCATGACTCCAATACTAGTAAGTCTTGATTATGAGCTTCCCTTTAACATATAGTCCTTTTCTTTAGAACATTCTTGCACTGGGATCCTAACACAAAATAAGGAAAAGGAAGATGAAAGACCTATTACTTTCATGAGTTTCCCCCCTAAGAAATGTTGAGTTGAATTATTTCAACCTCGACAAATAGTCTTTTTCTTTGGTCAAGGTAGTAAAGAAGTTCTATTATTACATACTAAAAAGTAAGGTGTATGATATTGTACCTAATCTAGTAGTAAAGACACTATTGATGCAAATTGAACTTGGTGAAAGATGAGGTAAATGGATGGAAATATTGCAAGAATTTGATCTAGAGATCTAACCCATGAGGTTAGTCAGAGGTCAAGGATTATCAAGAATGATAGCTGATAACCAAAATGGTAATGAAAAGAAATTAAAGTTTGATAGTGAAACAAATGATAATGACCAAAAGGGGATGATAGTATCTCAAGTTGATATTGGTCAAGGTGTAGTTGTAGATGTTTGGTACCATAATATCATTTACTATCTTTTACAGAAGAGTGTCCTAGCTGGATGAATAGTTCACAATGTAGAGGACTTAAAATGAAGTGTGAATCCTATATGTTGCATGATAGAAAGTTGTACAAAAGGAATTATGAAGGAATCTACCTAGAATTCTTAGGACATTAGGAAGCACAGGAAGTTTTGAAACACTTTTATGATAAGTATGGTATAGGGCATGGTTTAGCAGAACCAACCACTCACATGATTTTATGATTAGGTTATTTTTGGCCCACATTATTCAAAGACACTTTTGAGCATGTACGTCCTTGTCATATTTGTCAAACTAGTACTAACAAACAAAGACACCCGACAATGCCATTACAACTAGTCTACAAGGTACACCCCTTCACAAAGTGGGGGCTAGATTTTATTGGTCCAGTCAATCCACCATCATCATGTGGACACACTTTCATTCTCATAGCCATTCATTATTGTATATGATGGGCATAAGTAGAAACTTTTAGAAATTGCACTACTAATGTGGTATCAAACTTTTTAGAGGAACACATTGTCACTAGATTTGGGATGCCCTTTTATTTAGTGTGCAATAATGGATAAGATTTTGCATTAGTATTATTGTCTCAATGGGCATTTTAAAATTAGGTTATTATCAAGTTCTCATCAAATTATTACCCATAAGGAAATGGGGTAGTGAAATCTATGAACAAGAACTTGATCAAAGTAATAAGACAGTTATTAAAGGAGAATCCAAAAATTGGCATATGTAACTCAAATATGCTCTATGAATAGATTCAGTGAGGGTCAAGAATGATTTCAAAACTTCTCCATATTTTCTTGTTTATGGACAAGAACCAATATTCCCACTTAATTTTAGGATTCCTATTTTGAAATTCATGAGTGCATATGCTAAAGATGTTGACAAAGTACAAATCAGATTGATGAATCTTTTAGAGATGGACAATATATGGATAGCTACATTAGAGCACATGGCTAAACATCAAGCAGTCATCAAGAGATGGTTTGATACGGGGCCCATGATAAAATCCTTCAAGATTTCTAACCTTGTTCTACATTGGGATAAGGTGAGAGAAACACCAAGTAGCCACACTAAGTTTCAATGCTTGTGGATTGGTCCTAATCAAATTGTGGAAATCCTTAGAGAAAATACTTTTAGGCTCAATTCCTTATAGGGGGAATTAGTTATGTTGCCAGTCAATGGGAAATTTCTAAAACATTATTTTGAATCCTAGAAGAACTAAAAAATAAAATAAAAATTATTAGATAGATCTCATTTGTTCATGTGTATTTATTTTCTGCTAGTGTTTTTTTTCTAGTTGTGTGTTTTCCTTTAGTCATGTGTTTGGTTTCAAAGTTGTGTCAGTACAGGGGGGTAATGTGCACTCAAGATTTTATCTTCACATATATTACTAACTTCTCTTTTGGTTCCAATTTTAGGAAGAGGTATTTCTTTGTCAAAACATTTGGATGATTGTGTGTCTTATACCAGCTAAAGAATAGATGTTACTTGCAATAACCAAGGACTTTCAATCTTGAATTTAGGATTCTAGACTAACAAGTTCTCAACATTTTGAAAATCTAAAGATTGATTGTTTTAGGTATTGTCAAATTAAGGTTGAAGACAACAAAGTATGATCCCAATTGGTTCAAATGGAAGGGTCTTCTTGAATGGATTTCTAGGATCATTGTTTGATGTGAGAATTTCTAAAAGTTCTAAAAGAGGAATCCAAGGAATGTTCACAAAAGATTGAATCCAAGAAATGACACTGATTTCTTCGTTACACTATCTAAGCGTAGTCAGGATATAGAAAAAATAAAATAAAATAAAATAAATATAAAAAGGAAAAGGATTGTTGTTAAGATTGAAGGATTCTAAAAGATCTAAAAAGGTAATCTGATAAATGGATATGTACTCAAAATACTTGAAATATTGCTTCTTAAAAAAGGAATCAAATGGAGACATTATGAGCTAACATGGAGCAATTATTCAAAGCATTACTAAGAAATTTAAAAGAAAAGTGATAGTCATCCAAGAGCCCTTGAACTAATTCTCTCATTTGAACAAACAAAGGATTGATGAATGACCTTCATGGAGATTCCTGATGGATGAGCCAAATGGGGTAGAAGATTGTTTCCATGTTGTGAAAATATTTTGATAGACTACATCTTGAGATGTTGAGGGAAATGAATACACAGAGCACATAGTAAGCTTGGAAGTTTTGGATCCTTAACTTTTGACTGTGAAGTCATTAAAAATATGCTTGGAATTTTTGAGATTTAGTTGGTGTTTGGCACATATCAGAGGAATCTCTGCTACTAAAGAAATTCCTTTTTCATTTCTTCCTTTTGTTAGGGCTATTTTTTGTGGGTTTTACAATGCATGCCCCATTTCCTATAGAAATGGGGACCCCCTACTTTATTTTTTTGATTTTTTGGAGTCTTAGTCTAGGGTCCTTGTCCTTTTGAGGTCTTGTCTGGTGTTTTGGTTCTTGTCTGGATCCTAACTAGGAAGCCCATGTTGGCAAAAAATAGAGTCTTGGGGAGAGTATAGACTTTTTTAAAAAAATATAAAGCACACCAACACACCTCAATAGGTGTGCTAGTGTGCCAAATCTTTAGAGGAAAGAGAAAAGGCATTTTAGTGAAGCTTCATAACAACCATGGAATTAGGGTCTATATAACCCTAGCCCCCTCAAAGCACCTCACTTATCATTTTTGCATCTTCCAACTCAAGGATTCTGTAGCACTGTAGCACATGAGGTCCACCTCTTTGCTCTTTGCCTTTGTGCAAACTCAAAAAACACAAATGTTAGATGAAGTACATCAGTACACATCCCTGGGTGTGCTAATGCACATCATTTTTCTTCCTCCATAACTTGAAATAAAATATAAAATAAAAATTTACTCTAAGATTGGGTGCGCATCTATGCACCTATCTAGGTGTGCTGATGTGCACCCAATTTGTCATTGTCCCATCAAAAAATTTAGAAAACCCTTTGAAAAGCTTTTGTAAAATATTCAAAAATCCAAATTTAGTGTGAACTTGTGCACCTAGCATGGTGCGCTAGTGTGCACTCAAAATTTCTTTCAAGAAACTTAATAAACACAAAAGAAGCTTAATTCCAAGTACACTGATGTGCAACTTGAACCTTAAAAAAAATCTCCTCCGCACACAATATAATTTTGTGCATCAGACACACCTATTAGGTGCACCTAGTGTGCCATTTTTTTGTAAATTAAGGTTTAAATTAAGTTTTGGTCTAGGTTTTTGGGTTTTTTATGAATCAAGTTAGGATCTAAATTGATTCATTTTTCTTCAAATTCTTAGACTAATGGACTTATTTTGGTGCATATATAATGGCACCTTCATCAGCTTCCATGGGTGACAAAATGGCACCATAACTAGTGATTTTCAAATTCTAAGGCATTCCAACAAAGTCTAAGTTTCAAGATGACTATACAAAAATCAAAGATATAGACTTGGGGCATACTAATTTGGGGAAATTCCTAAATATTTGTAATAGACCTACTAAAAGGTTTTCTATGGTCTCTGCATTGATCCGATCAAGGCTAGTGAATGTAGCTTCACACCTAACGTTGGTACAATCTTTAGAGCTCATAAAGACACTTGCAAAACACTTTGTCTCTAAGGAGAGAGTTGTGAAGAGAATTACTAGAAAAAATTTCCTTGATGAGGACAATATACCTTTGAATAGGAGAACTCAGCTAGCAAGAGCCATAGAATAAGAAAGAAGAAGAAGTTCCACTGCTACACCACCACCAATCATAGAAGAACCTCTACAGATGACCACATCAGCGGATGAAATGGAGCAATGGATTGATGAGCAACATGTAGAGGGCACTAATATCTTTAAGATGTTAGATTTTGATTTCATGCTCATAGGTACTAAGTTAGTGGGAGATATGAGCAAGGATACACCAACAAATGATCCCCAACAGGAAGATTGAACTCAAATGCCCTTAGAGTAACAAGGTCCTAAGATAACCCCTTCATCCCCACTATGAGTCATAGTTGTAGATAAAGGCTCTGCTACTCCTCTACCACCAAGTATGGAGGAAGAACAAGTTCAAAAGGAATAGGAGGAAGAGCCACAACAAATAACAATCGATGAAGTGTCTAGAGAAGGAAAAATGGTCAAATATCCACAGCAAGCTTCCCAAGTCATAGAGGTAAGAACTATGGGTTCAACTAAATTAGAGACTATAGAGGAAGAGCCTTCACAGAGGGAGAGGATCCTAGAAAGGAGTGATATTGGAAAAGGGGTAGCAAAGTAGACTCCTTTATCCTTGAGAGGTAAGCCTTCGGTAGAATGAGTTTTAAGATGGTTTTAAAAGGAAATAATAAGAAAAAAAAAGAAAAAATTCAACGTCGATGAAGAGGACATGATTGAGTTGATTGAGGTTCCAAGGAAACCTAAATCCCTATCAAAAGGGGCTAGAGCACTAACTTTCATTTATAGTGACCAAAACCAAGATTTATTTGCACAAGTGGCTATTGCTCCTCTTGATATAGATGTAAAGGATTTGACTCCACATGTTTATCAAATCAGAGAGGCTATGCTTGGGAAGCCTACATTGGATACAACCAAGTTGATGGTTAGAATGGGGATGAAGAAGGTATTTAGGTTTTTGGAGTAGGAAGAGGCATAATTAATAACACTTCAAAGGCAAAATGAAATCCTAAAAGGATATTTAGCCAAAGTTTTTGGTCCCTTTGGTCTTGAACACCCTAAAGAGACTTTGAATGTAATACTTCAAAGAGGAGATAGAGGAGGAGTACAATTGGATCTATTTTTGAATGCCTGTCAACAATGGCATGAAAGTTTTGACGAAAAGGGTGTTCTCATCATCTAAGGAAATCTAAAGCTACTTCATGCTATGTAGGAAAATTTGAATAAAATGGTGGCAATTTTGAAGCAAGAATTTAGTATTATGGATGAGGTACATGCATGGGGAAAAGATTTACAGTTGCTATAGGAAACCAAGGGCCAAAGATATAGAATGCTCATGGATTTATATACTGTAGAAAAGCTTGATTTGATTGATGATTAGATACAAAAGATAGAAAATGGTAATAAAGTAATGGAGTCATTACATGCAGAGATCCACTGGCTCAAGGACCAAGCCCGCGAGTATATTTTGAAAGCAAAGAAACATTATAGTGACGCATGTCTTGACATTTTTGAAGATGATGCATGAGAAAAATTGATAGTGGTTTAGGTAGTAGTGTAGAAATTTTAAAATCTTTTTGATGAGGCTTCTAATTATGATGACATCTAACAGGCCTTTAGGACAGAAGAAGCCTTATTAGAGTTGGATACTAAACTTGAGGCTTTTGCTAAGATTTGTATAGAGGTAGATAATTACTGACAAAAGTTTATGGATATGTATAATTATTTAGATTTACTATAAATGGAAAAGATCAATAAAATTATTGATAAATTCAAGGGCAAGCATCTAGACATGGCTCTAGTATGAAGAGGGACAAAACCCAGAAGCCGAAATTTCAAATTTGACACTAGGTGAAATTTTGTAATTTTGGACCTTTGAGGTGTGCTAGTGCAATGGTGCACCAAGTGTGCTAGTGCACTTTTTATCACAAAGTGTTGGAAGAATTTTGAAGAAGTCAAAGGTGCACAGGTGCATTGATGTGCTTTCTTCCAAGGTGTACTTCTCCAAGGGTGTGCCGATAGTTAACTGCCAATTCCAAAATTAGAGCTTTCCATGCATTAGAAACACATTCTGACAACAGTTTAACTCTGACAGACACATAGTAAATATGGAGCTCCTATTTTTGTCACTTCTAGACACTCCATCACCTAAAGACTCTCTTCTTCTTATTTTCTCATATTTTCTTTATTTTATGACATGTAAAGGTTCATGCATCCAATTAATGATATAAAAATGGATGGAGTCCTATTAAGCACCAGTTAGAGAGATAGTTTGTACATAATTAGTTTGTTTTATTAATTTAAAAGAATATGATTGCATGAAGATATCTATCAATCTCAACAAAAATTGAGGAGATGATTTCTTATCAATTCTAGATTGTAATATGTAATCATGGCCATCATTATTTTGCAATAATATATGCCTTTGGTGCTTGCATTTGGAGTGTAGTAATTCTTGCCTAAATGTGTCATTTCTTTGTGAATGTATGTTCATGAAAATGTGATTGAGCCAAAAAAAAATTGCATTATTTATGGTCATGTGATCTTTATAATTATGGTGTTTTCTACAGTATGACAAATTCTGCTGATGTATCTAGCTCGAGAAGAAATCACCAAATTGTGCTTGCATTAACTTCTTGTCTCACATGAGTGCACTTTTTATGGCCTTGAAATTTTATGAAGAGTGAAATATGATATGGTTACTACATTTTCTATCGATGATTGCATTAGTGGAATCAAGGAAGTGCTACTCCTACTTTCATTGGTTACCCACCGATTTCTTTGAGATCTTAACTCACAAGCATGTTATTTCCATAGCTTATGTCCATTAGGATTTTATTTCTACATTATTTGCTTTAAAGTTCTTATTATTTTCTTTACTAACCCCTTGTTAAAATAGGAATTCATACTAGCTACATTGTTAGATTGCATTCATATAAAACAAAAACACAAAAACATAGTTCTTTTGTATATTTACTTTGAAGTAGTGAGCAAGTTCTACATCTTATCCAAGATCATTTGAACCAAAAAAGGCCTCCTCATGAAAAAAAAATATTTATCTTCAATTGAGAAGATTCCAGTAGGTCATGAGATCACCAAGAACCTTGGAGTTGATCCACAAGATGGACTTTTCAAGAGAGGAGTTCAAAAGAATTCCTACCATTCAACATCATGCATAACAAAAGCTCAACATGTATGTATGTATTTATAACCAAATAATTGTATTCTATGTATATAATTATTACTAATATAATAGATAGAAAATTGGTGGCTTATATATGTATATACTATACATATAACCTAAAGACTAAATTCTATGTGTATAATAACCTAGTAATATAATTATTTAGTTTTATATATTATATTAAGACTAACTAATTATATTACTAAAGTCTTATGTGTGTATGTACTTTTGGAAGTCTATTGAGAAAGTGAGATACCAGGAGGAGGATGAATCAAGATCTATAAAACTTTAACCTTCATAGAAATTATCAAACTAATATCTTTCACCAATACTCCTTATCTCATCAATATGACAAATAAAAAAAACATATATTGCAATGATGTATCAAATCTAATATATTGATCACAACCATAAATGTAAAAGTGATCAACCCATAACACATAAATTTGTTTACCTAGAAACCCTCCAAGTTGAGGGTAAAACTAGGGTGAGGATTAGACCTGCAAGTCTTCACTAATGTCATAACAAAGTTTTCCTATTAGGGATATAGTGTTGATCACTTCTAATGATTTACACTATGAGGGGTCTTCCCTTCTAAGAGATTAGAAGACTTATTCTATGTATGTTGATTAAAGGATTTAAAACTTACAAAAAAGTAAGAACTCTATTAAGAGATTTACATAGGCTTATTAGGACCACTCTGTTAATAGGTTTACCTTGATTCACTTTACTAAAATATATCATTACCTAATTCTTTAATTTTTTCAAAATACAATAGCGAAAGTAAACTCTAAGAGTGGGGGAGTGAATCAATATTTAAAAATTTCAACCTCAAAAACAATTCACCACACGTCCATCTCACAATCTATGTATATAAATTAAAATACCAAATTAAGCATATATATCCATAGCATGAAAGTAAAACATTCAATACATATATGACACAAGATATTTGGTTACCTAGAAACCATCCAAGGAGAAGGTAAAATTGGGGTGGGGATGGCACCCACAAATCTTCACTACTATAGTAATAAAACGTATCCAATGAAGGTTATAATGTTTTGATCATGAAACATGATCTAGCCTATAAAAGGTTTGCCCTATTCAAGGTTTACAAGATTGTTAGATCTTACCCTATTAAAGGATTTCAACACCCTATTAGAAGTGTGCATAGTTAAAGTACTTTAAACTACAGTGAAGTAAGCACCTTGTTAGAGGATTTACAATAGCCTATTATGACTTCTTGGTTAAGAGATTTAACTAATCCACTTGTTAGAATGTTTTAGCAATGACCCTTTGGTTAGCACTATCTTGTTTGGTGTCAGATCACCTCTATACCAATGTGTACTTGATCCTTTCTAATCAGATGTATCTTTGTTGTCTTATGTTTCCTTTCCTCTATTATCATTTAATTGATTCTACAACGTAACTCAAATCATAACACTATAATCACTATGAATTCTCTATTTATGCATGCAACCTATCTTCAATTCACTTTAAGCATTTAATAAAAATTTTAGGGTTTAACCTCCTTAAGAGGACCTTGGTGACTTAGGATTTGGTATGATCAACGATTGTGATCCACCCACATTGTCACTTAAACCTTCCCTTTTAATAATTTTATGTATGTAATGCATAGGGATTCATAATTAAGATTCATCGTGTGCCAATTAATAGATTATAGTGTGTGTCAAGTGGTCTTTAGGTGCCGAGCATCAAGAAAAACACAGTTGATGTCAAGTAACATAGTATGTGTTGAGCACCAGTATTTCAATACTATCAAGCTGTTGCATTATTTCAAATGATTAAGATTCAACAAATATAAGCCAACAAAGTGGTTACATTAAATTTTTTGAATGAATTAGAAGATAAGGATGATAAGTTGGTGACACAAAATCCTATGTAAACCATTTTTGGGCTAATTCTAAAGGATTATTCAAGAAGTTTCTAGAGGAAATAGAATATGGGTTAGATGCAATGAATCCTAACTAATCCATGTGAATTGAAAATAAAGAATGGAAGAATTGAGTGCGAAAAGAAACTCCAAGACTTCTATTTCAGGAGTCATAGACCAAGAAGCAAAAGAGTTGCTGATACTGTTGCTACTAAAGATCCAAATCTGCGAAGTGACTAGAAGGATGTCAAATTGGTGACATTTAGGAGAAGAAAGAGCACAGAGGATCTAGTTCTATAAGTGGTCATGAAGAGATTATTGCACTGGTACATTGATCATGGAGACTCAAGGAGATTAAGCTTGAAAGGAGGGCAAGCTATCAGAATTGTAGAGATTGAAGGCTAGGAAAGGGTATGAGCTAAGAAGTGATCAGAGATCTGCAAGATAAGTTGTAAGTTGTAGTTAGGTCAAAATTTTCTAATACTCTCTAGCAATTTTATTAGATCTTAAAATCCTATGGACTTAGGTTGGCCTAACAGCCATTTGCAAATCCTTTAATAGGGTGGCATTCCAAGTGAATTTTCTAAAGTCCTCTAAATAGGCCCACTTCTAACAAGGTGGTTAAATCCTCTAACAAGGTCACATTTAACAGTGTGTTGTAAGCCTTTAACAAGGCAGGCCTTTCATAAGGCATCACTTCAAAAGTGTGAGAATTGAGTTGCATGTTTCTGGTGGTTTTTCCTAAATTGGGTTTCTACATAAATCACTGTATTATGTGTTGATTTCTTATGTGGTATGCTTGCATGTTGATTTATAGTAACTTGCTAATTAGAAAAGTTAAAGCTTGGATGAACGAATGGTTGAATGGACTCACTATAATTAGTGAAAAACTTCAATAGGACATTTGAACCTTGAATAATTGATTCACACCCCCCCTCCCCCTCCCTCTCAGTTATTCTAAAAAATTTCTAACAATTGGTATCAGATCCATCCACTAATTTAGTTTCAAGGTACTAGAAGCAGGAAGATCAAGATGTCTAAGAGAGAAGTTTCCAAGCTCAACAACGACGACTTTGTTGCATAGCAAAATCTGATGAAATTGCACCTTGGACCAATAGGTGACTATGGAAAAACCTCAATTGGAATAGAACATGTAAATCTAGCAAGACCTCTTACTGTAGATGATTTGAACAAAAAGAAGGAGCATAATAAAGCAATGTTGGAAATTGCCTCTGCACTCAACTATGCAAAATATGATGACATCAAAGATTGTGATACTTTATTCAAAATGTGGAAAACCTTATTAGAAATAGATGGAGGAGATTAGAATGTCCAGAGAGAAAAAAGAAAAAGCCTAAGAGGAAATCTTGATGACTTGAAAATGGAGGAAGGTGAAAATGTTGCCTAGTATGCTGCAAGAATAAAAGAAGTGGTAAGTTCAATAAGAAGTCTAGGTGGACAATTGGAAGAAGAAAAAACCATCAGCAAATTCTTAAGAACTTTGCTTCCTATCTATGCTATTAGAGTTTTAGCCATCCAAGAGTTGAGGTGTGTACAAGGGAACACACTAACCTTTGAAGGAATAATGAGAAGACTTGCTGCATTTGAGCTATCTAAGTTTGATAACTACGGACTTGAGAACCTTGAATCTACTTTCAAGGCCAAGATGAAAATAAAAGACACTAAGGAGGAAGCATCAAGTAAGAAAGGAAGAAAATAAAAACATGCATCTAGTGATAGTAGGACATATGAGGAAGATGTGGAACAATTAGAAGCACTACTGGCTAGGAGATTCCATTAAGGCAAAGATAAATTCAAAGGTAAGATCCCTATCATATGTTTTAACTGTAATGAAGTAGGTCATAGTGTTGCAAGATGTACACAGAAGAAGAACAATAAAGAAGAAAACAAGCACAGGTACAAAAGAGAAGATGATAGCAAAGACTACAAAGAAATAGGAAAGAGATGCTACATTGTCGAATAAAATTATGATAAGAATGATGATGAAGTAGTCTATGTAGCCATGAAAGATGAATTAGATAAAGAAGAAGATGAAGTAACAACATTGATTACCTATGTGAACAAGAATGACAAGTGGATCATAAACAATGGATGCTTACATCACATGATAGGAGATAAAAGTAAGTTCATTATCTTTACTCAATATGATTGAAATAGTGTTAGATTTGGTAATGATGCCCCATGTCAAATCAAAGGAAAGGGTTCTATTAAGCTCACAAAGAGGATTTCATGTGATAATGCATGCTATGTTGAAGTATTAAACTACAACTTGTTGAGTGTATCATAGTTAGGCAATGTAGGTTGCAAAGTTGAATTTGGAAACAAAACTGCTAAGATCTATGACACAAATGGAAAGCTGATGGGAAAAGGTGAAAAAACTAGAAGTAATCTATTTTACCTAGATATGGAAGATGCAACATGTCTTGTTGTTAGACTTGATGATATGTGTTTGTGGCATAAAAGGCTATGTCATGTTAACTTTGATAATCTAATTAGCATCAATAAGAAGAAGAAGGTCAGAGGATTGCCCCAAGTTGAAGAAACTTGAAAACACAATGTGCAAACAATGTCAACTAGGGAAGACGAGTAAGTCTAGTTTCAAAAGAAAAATATACACTTCCAATGAAATACTAAAACTATTTCATATAGACTTATGTGGTCCAATAGAAGTGCAAAGCTACCTAGGAGATAGATATATAATGCTATTTGTAGATGATTATTCTAGGATGATGATTGCTATGTTCTTAAAGAAAAAATTTGATGCATTTCAAATTTTTAAATGGTATTTGGCTAGATTTGACAAGGAAACAAGAAAGAACCTGAAATGCCTAAGGTTAGACAAAGGAGGTGAGTTCACATCAAAAGGGTTTGAAATATTTTGTAATGACAAAGGTATCAAAAGGAAAACATCAGCACCGAGAACTTTGACCACAAAATGGTATTTTTGAAAGGAGGAATAGGTCAATGATTGATTGTTCTAGAACCTTGATGATGGAGAAAAATGTTGCACTAAATTACTGGAGAGAAGCTATAAGTACTACAGTCTACACACTAAATAGAGTCCATGTCAAGAAAGGGTCAAATGCAACACCTTTTGAATTGTGGTATGGTCACTCACCTAATGTTAAACATTTCAAGTTATTTAGTTGTAAATATTATTTGTAAAAGATACTAGAAATGGAAAGTTGGATACAAAAAGTGAAGACACATTCCTTGGATACTCCACTAGAAGTAAGGCATATAAGTGTTTGAATACTAAAACTAACAATGTTGTGGAGAGTGCAAATGTAAATTTTGATGAGCATGCAGAAGTCTAGGTTGATGAGTCCAAGAAATCAGAGGATTATAGATCCTTTGTATACTTTTATGAAGGAATGACTATTGAAGATAATGCTACAAATCAATTTGAGAATCAGCAACAAACTTCAGTATTTGCTAAGTCTCAACTTGTGAATGCCAATCTACATTTAGAAGCTGAGCTGTAGAATGTACAAAATACACATTTTGATTCTAAAAATAGTACACATAAAAATATTGATGAAGTTGTTGATGAAAAAGAAAAAAATGACTCTAAAGCTAAAGGATCAAACATGGAAGGGGGAATAGAACCTAGACTAGCCAAGTATGTGAGAAGACATTACCCTGTAGATCAAAACATTGGTGACAAGGATGCTAGACCAATGACAAGAAATAGAATGAATCATGTCTGCTGAGAAAGGTTGGACCTAAAATAGTAAAAGATGCACCACAAGATGATGACTAGTATAAAGCCATGGAAGAGGAGATAGATCAAATTGAGAAGAACAAAACATGGTCTCTAGTTCCTAAACCAACTAATAAGAATGTGATTGATACCAAATAGGTGTTCAGAAAAAAACTTGATGAGAATGGAGAAATAAAAAGAAACAAAGCTACACTAGTTTGCAAAGGCTATGCACAAGAAGAATGACTTGATTATGGGGAGACATTTTCCCTTGTTTCAAGAATGGAAGGAGTGAGAACATTACTTTCATATGTTGCATTCAAAGGTTTCAAAGTATACCAAATGGATGTAAAGTCTACTTTTTTGTATGGTATACTAGAAGAGGAGGTCTACATAGAACAACCAGAGGGGTTTGTAGATGAGAAGAACAAGGACATGGTCTGCAAACTGCACAAAGCACTTTATGGATTGAAGCAAGCACCTAGAGCATGGTATGAGAGACTGCAAAAATATCTTGTGAAGATAGGATTTGAGAGAACAAATGACAAAATCATCTTGTACATCAAAGTGGGAGAAGGTAAAGACATTTTGATATCAAAAATCTTTGTTGATGATATAATATTTGGAGGAAAAGATATTTTATGCAAAGATTTTGCTAATCAAATGAAGCATGAATTTGAGATGTCAATGTTTGGAGAAATAAAATTCTTTGTTGGATTACAAGTACATCAATTGAAGCATGGCATATTTGTGACCCAATCTCGATACATCAAGGAGGTACTCCAAAAATTTGGGTTGGAAGAGTCAAAACCAGTTAGCACACCAATGGCAACAGGCCATAAGCTATCCAAGAATGATGAGTTAGCTAAAGTAAATCAAACATTGTATAGGTCAATTATTGGAAAGCTGCAATATGTTGTACATGGTAGACCAAACATTGCATTAACTATTGGAATAGCAACAAGATTTTTTGCAAATCCAAGAGAAAATCACTTAATGGAAATGAAAAGAATACTAAGATACCTGAAAGGAACTAATGACTTTTGTTTGTACTACAAGAGGAGTGAAAGATTTGAACTAAGAGCCTACATTGATGTACATTGGGGAGGTAACATTAATGATAGAAAAAGCACCAATGGAGGAGAACTTTTCTTAGGAAAAAGGTTGATTACATGGACTACAAAAAAGTAAAGTTGTGCCTCATAGTCCACTGCTAAAGCTAAATATGTGGCAGCTGCTATAAACTGCACCATTATTGTATGGATCAAACATTTGCTACAAGGTATGAAGGAAGAGGTAACTAAGCCTGTGATAATTTATTGTTATAATAAAAGTGTTATTAACATATAAAAGAATCTAGTAATACATGACAAAACCAAGCATATTGCAATCAAGTATCACTATGTAAGAGAGTTGGTGGAAGACAAACAAGTAAAGATGGAATATGTTAGCTCAAAGGAATAGATTTCTGATATCTTCACAAAAGAACTACCTAAAGATGCTTTTGAGTATCTTAGAGGCAAGTTAGGGTTGATACCCCTAGACAAGGCTACTTGAAGTAAAAGCAAGTATGCCCTACATCAAATGAGATGAATGTTGAAGATTTTATACATTGATGCAGAGGACGTTTACTTTGGGATTCATGCCTAAAGTAATTGAAGTACTAAGACTCCAAATTAGCCACAAGCAAGGTGATAGAGGGAGAAATTGAATAAACCTATAAAAGCTACACTTGATTCCTATATGTCTTTGGAATTTTTGTCAAAGAGGGAGAAGATGTTTGAAACTGATCAACAGGAAAAGGATCAAGAGGGAGAAATAGCAAAAAACTGATCAAATGAAGATAGAAGGAGAAATTGATAGAAATAATTAGAGGTTGATTAGAAGCACAACAGAAGATGAGCAATATAGAGGTACAAAAGGAAAAGAACAAGAAAGTAGTAGAAAAGAGGGAGAAGCTGAAATAAAGCAATTAGAATAATAGAAGGAGATGTGAACTTACAGTTTACTCTTTGGCATTTGACTTACTATTTTGCTCTAACCTAGTTAGCTTGTGGTTGAATAGTGTAGTCTGATGGTTAGTCAATTTGGTTTTCCATCAATGCCACAGAGGGAGATTGTTGGAAATCTAATTGAAAAGCTCACTGTTGAAGATCAAAGAGGGAGAATGTTGCAAAGAAGGAAGATTGTTGCAAAAGGATGTTTTCAATCATTATTTTTTCATTGATGTCAAACCTACTATTTGTAGGAATGATATTTTCTTATATGATCCAAGTACTAAAACTTAGTTGATTATGAAGAGGATTTGATCAACAAGATGTAACAAGAGAACCTAAGGGAAAGGTTGAGTTATAATGATGCAATGAAGTGCAAGGATCAATTAAGACAATGGTTAAATGATGTATTGATAACATACTTAAGGATGCAGAGGTTGGTCACACTTAGAAACATTGGAGGAAGAAGTTGTACATAACAAGGTAGAATGCAAAGCTTAAACTAAGATCATTAGTGGGTGCCCAACAAGTTAGTTGAAGCAAAGCAAATTTTTAGTTGAAGTTGAGTAACAGAAAATTCTAGTGTGTGTCAAGTGATCTTCAAGTGGCAAGCATTAGCAAAAACACAATTGATGTTGAGTGACATAGTATGTGTCGACCACTAGTATTTCAATATTGTTGAGTTACTACATTATTTCAAATGATGAAGATTTGCTAAATCTAAGCTGACAAAGTGGTTAATTTAAATTTTGTGAACAAATTAGAAGATAAGGATGATGAGTTGGTGACATAGAATCCTATGTAAACCATTTTTGGTGAAATTCTAAAGGATTATTCAAGAAGTTTCTAGAGGAAATAAAGTATGGGTTAGATGCAATGAATCCTACCTAATCCATGCAAATTGAAAATAAAGAATGGAAGAATCGAGCAAGAAAAGGAATTGTAAGACTTCTACTTAAGGAGTCATAGACCAAGAAGCAAAAGAGTTTCCGATACTATTGCTTTTGAAGAGCCAAATCAAAGTGGTTTGAAGGATGTCAAGGTGGTGACATTTAGGAGAAGAAAGAGCACAGAGGCTCTGCTTCTATAAGTGGTCATGAAGAGATGATTGCACTAGTACATTGAGCATGGGGAATCAAGGAGACTAAGCTTGAAAGGAGGGAATGTGTTCAGAATTGTAGAGATTGAAGGCTAGGAAAAGTTATGAGCTAAGAAGTGATCTAAGATCTACAAGATAAGTTGTATTTTGTAGTCAGGTCAAGATTTTCTAATAATCTATAGTAATTGTATTAGATCTAAAAATCCTATGGACTTAGGTTGGCCTAATAGCCATTTGTAAATCCTTTGACAAGGTGACATTCCAAGTGAATGTTCTAAAATCCTCTAATTAGGCCCACTTCTAATAGGGTATTTAAATCCTCTAACAAGGTCACATTTAATAGTGTGTTGTAAGCCTCTAATAGGGCAGGCCTTTCATAGGGAATCACTTTAGAAGAGTGAGAATTGAGTAGCATGTTACTAGTGGTTTTTTCCAAATTGGGTTTCCACGTAAATTACTGTGTTATGTGTTGATTTCTTATGTGTTATGCTTGCATGTTGATTTATAGTAACTTTCTTATTAGAAAAGTTAAATCTTGGATGAATGAATGGTTGAATGGACTCACTTTAATTAGTGAAAATTTTGAATAGGACACTTGGACCTTGAATAACTGATTCACCCCCCCTCTCAATTATTCTAAAATATTTTTGACACCTATGCTACCCACCTTACACATGTAGTAATACTTTACATCTTGAATCATCAAAACTTGTGGTGGTATCATCAATAATGCACCAAATGGATCTTGCTTGTAAGTAATATTAGGAATGTCTCTAAAATTAGGTTGTTTGATCTCATTGCTTATCAATTGTACATTGAAAACTTCATTTCCATCTTTAACCTTAGG
The DNA here is from genome assembly GCA_028749045.1 of Cupressus sempervirens. Lineage (NCBI taxonomy): Eukaryota > Viridiplantae > Streptophyta > Pinopsida > Cupressales > Cupressaceae > Cupressus > Cupressus sempervirens. The sequence continues at coordinate 246,639,292 of CM053787.1, read as the reverse complement.
AGCTAAAGAACTAGACACCATTTTGTAAACTAGTGTTTGTGAAAATTCAAATTATGTAACTTGACACACGATAAATAGCTTTGAAAATGTGTTGTGATGATGTTAAGTGATTGTTGAATCTTTCTTGCAAATGCTTCAAATGACTTCAATTCACCTTCTTCTCTTTGTGCTCTCGTTCAAATTTGAATGATGTCGAATGAGTAGAAATCAATCATATAGACCTTGAAACCTCTCATTTAATGCTAAATGCTTACACAGCTATAAGCTTGCCTTTGATATAGATTTCAACTCACTTGGCTTTCATGAAGTTTCCAGTACCGCTAGGAAACCACTACAAGCTCATTCATCACCATCACTTTTGATAGCTTGGCATAAACTAATATTTCACTCAGCAACCATAATGAAACTTTTCATGCTCAACAATAACATGAAAATATACAAAACTTAAAGACTTTTTCTAGGTTTTTAGCAACACTTTGCATCTTTCTCAATGCAAATATAATCTTTTTAGAACTAATTCCTTGGAACTGATGTATAGTGTCTCTTAAATATCAGTCCCACACATACCTATTGATTGTTTAATTAGAGGTGTTGTGATCACCTAACCTGTTGGGTGAAGTTATCACATTTTAACTTGATGTGCTATAATCTTCTTTTTTCTTCCATGTCTTGTTCATATCATCTTTGACATCCACAGCATTTTCCTTTCATTTTCCTTTGTTGAACTCACTTCTTGGTGCCTTTGACCTTGTTAGATAATTCTTTCTTATGTGACCAGCCTTCAAACAACTAAAACATGTGGTTTGACTCAACCATCTTTTGTAGTCACTTCTAAAATGTGTTCTTATGCAATTTTTGGCAACATGTTCACTCTCTTTACAATAATGACAACTATACCTAGTATTATCATCCAAATCATAAGATTTACCATTGTGATTTACATTTACTTTCTTGTTTGATGACCATTTAGGCTTGGATCTAGACTCATATAATCTGTGCCCATACTTCTGATAGTTCTAGCAATATCCTTCAAATCTTTGTGTGCTTATGGTCTTTGTTCTATATTCATGTGCTTGATGACCTTGTTTGTTGCATTTTTGGTAGTGATCCATGATCTTCTACTTAGGATTCTAATTTTTAGTCTTGATCCTGTAAGAATTAGTATTATGATCTATCTTATCACAATTATGACAAGTAGGTTTGGAGTTCTTACCATTGTTACTTCTTTCTTCACCACTTTTGGATGATTCTCCTTCTTCAGTACTAGTGTAACCCAATCCTTTGCATTGAGTTCATGATTGGCAATCATCATTTGACTCAAAGTTAAAAATTCCATGTTAGCAATTATACTTACATTTGATGTCTTCTCTTCCATTCTATTGGTTAAAATCCTTTTGTCATCTTCAATCATGACTTTTTCTTCTTCAAATTTATTTTTTTGCTTAGTCTCCTCACATAGCAATACTGATTAGACTTCTTGTTCTCTCTTTAGACTTATGACATCTTTAGTTAGTGTTCTATTCTTTTCCATTAGATCTACAGCTACTACATCAAATTTATTGGTGTTTCCATCTACAAACAATTTAGTAGTGTCAATATCTTGGTATTGTGTGTCATTCTCTTCAATATATATTTCCTTCCTTCTTTTTAATGATCTATTTAATTCATATCTTGCTTCATTCAACTAATGTAGGGAAAGTTGTATTTCAATCCTTTGCTTCTCAATAGTCTTTCCCCAACTTGTAGACTTGTATTTCCAAGATCTATCCTCAAATCTGCAAAGCTTTTTCTTTCTAGAGAACCAATGCTCTGATACAAATTGTTGGAAAACTTGCAACCTCAAGAACCATTCACCACACATCCATCTCACATTCTATGAATATAAATTGAAATAAAAAATTAAGCATATACATCCATAGCATGAATGTAAAACATTCAACACATGTATGACACAAGATATTTGGTTACCCAAAAACCCTCCAAGGAGAAGGTAAAACTCGAGTGAGGATGACACCCAAAAATCTTCACTACAGCAATAATGAAGTTTTTCTAATGAAGGTTACAATGTTTTGATCATGAAACATGATCTACCTTGTGAAAGGTCTACCCTTTCAAAGGCTTACAAGATTGTTAGATCTTACCCTATTAAAGGATTTCAAAACACTGTTAGAAGTTTAACTAGTTAAGGAACTTTAACATGCAATGAAGTAAGCATCCTTTTAAAGGATTTACAATAGCCCATTAGGACTACTCATTTAAGAGATTTAATTAATTCACCTATAAGAATATTTTAGCACTGATCCTTCACTTAGAACTTTGTTGTTTGATGTCAGATCACCTCTATACTAATTTATACTTGATCCTTTATGATCAGATGTATCTTTGTTGCCTTCAAATTCCTTCCCTCTATTCTCCTCTAACTGATTATGAAATGTAACTCAAATCATAACACCTTAATCACCATGAATTCTCTATTTGTGCATGTAATCTTTCTTCAATTCTCCTTAAGCATTTGTTAAAAATATTAGGGTTTGTCCTTGTTATGAAGACCTAGGTGACATAGGGTTTGGTATGAATCAATGATTGTGATTCATCCATATTGCTACTTAAACCTTCCCTTTCTCTTATTAGATTCATATAATTCATAGGGATTCACAATTAAGATTCATCCTTATTATCAAAGATCATAAAATAATCCTTAAGTTGGCCTAAAAATGGTTTACATAGAAGTGTGTGCCATTACAAACAACTATGTCAAAACTTTGTAACTCAACATTTGAAATGCTTGATGCCTAGCATCAACTATACTTTCAATGCTATAACTTGGCCTTTGAATGACTTGGCCTTCACTCATCACTCATCATCTGAATCACTCAACACATACAATCTTCTCAGCACTTGAGAGACTCGACACTTACTAGTTACTCGACCCATACTAAATATATGTCACTCAACATATACTATCTAACAACTTATGCTTAGCATGTATTACTTGTTCAATATTAACTAAGTAAATGACTTAAGTATTTTGTCACTCATATGTCAAAACTAATATGATATTAACAAAGTTAGCACTGTAATGCTTTATTATGGATCTCCTCTTTACACTATTTGATCCTTCTCTAATTTGATATAACTTTGTTATAGACTTCACTACTCTGCTTGGTCACTCTTCCTTTCTTCACCTTCAAACACTACTTAGGCATCCAAACTTCACTTCTTGTGCATACACTTTGACCATTGCTCTTTTCTCTTTGAAATTAGGGCTCAAATCCTCCTTATATAACTAACTAGAGGAATTTCTAGATCAAGTTTAATGATCTATATTTATCCCTTTTTCCACTTAAACCTTCCATTTTTTAGATTGGTTAAACACCTTGCATAGGGATTAATGATCCATCTAAAAATGCGTATTGAACTCCTTAAATCGCTCTTTAATCATTAAATTATGTAGTTACTCAACCAATAACTATTTACCTCAATGTTTGTTCAATTCCAAACAAATATATGAAAAATGATTTGCTTGGCACATGAGCATTCTAATGCTTGGTCATGACTAGTCTTCATGTTGTCCCTTGACTTTTGAATGCTCAACATTCACTCGATAACTCAACATGAACTAACTCTATGGTTCTCAACACAAATTAACATATGTCTTACTTGGCATGTAAAGAAGCACTTGGCAACCATAGAATTTCTTAGCAATAACAATCTTTCAACCTGAACTAAAATATTAATAATTCTAAATACATTGTTAAGCCTTAGTAGGATGGTTTGGTTGTAGTGATAGCCAACTAAAGATGCCAAATAAATGACTAGGTGTTTGAAACTAATAGAAAACAAACTATAAGGAACAACAATCTCCCCTTTTGACATTAGTGGCAAAAATACTTTGTCATGATTCAAAATTACATCTCAAAACTCAAAAATACTTCTCCCCTTTTGACTATGCCTTGGTCTAAATTAAAGATTTCAATTGCTATGTACAATATATATAAATAAATTTTACATAATCTATCTACAAAAAAATTCAAAGACTAATACCTTTACTTTTATGTCCCCATCATGACATAGTTCACCCTTGGTTTTTCCACTTAGGGTTGTTGGGGTGTAGGGGTCAAATCACACTTATCCAAAAAAGATTTGTGAAGCTAGATTATCATGGTGAGTGCATGATCACAATCATTTCTAAGTGATTCTCATAATTGAAACTTGATTTCTAGCATAGCATCTAGATCAATTAAACTTTTATCCATTGAGAGATTTGGATCTCTTTGTGCTACCTCCTTGATTGTCATAATCTCTCTGTGCATAACCTCTAAATGAGGTAACAATATTGTCTAAATGCAAAGAAGCTTAGCCCTTATTCTTCCATCATTAGCCACAAGCTTGGATAATCTACTTTCATAAACTGTTAATTTATTAAAATAATTTAAACTATAAATTGAGTCCATGTTTAATGAATATGTTGATTCTTGGATATTGGCTTGCTACCAATAAATAAAACCTTGATTCTCCTTTGTAAATAATTCAACATCACACAAATTTTTGTACAAAGAATGAATTTTTTTTACAACATCTTCTATAATTTATTTATTAGAATTGATAAATGTACTTTCCTTATTGAAATTTCAATGAAGACCTTTTCAATGACTTTCTTCTCAAATTTTCTAGAGCTCCACTCCATCAACTTTTCATTTGCATCCACACCATCTTTATTGATCTTCCCAACATTATGAATTAATTGAGCTATTAAAGAATTATTCTCATCAAGATTTTCTACATCAAATGCTTCAAGAAAAATATCCTTAATCTCCCATAGCATTTTCCTTTCACATAGCTCTCTCCTCATTTCTTCCTATTTAGTTTTTCTCACCAACAGATCTTAAAATATTTGCATCTAATGAACTATTAGATTGTTAGTTTCAAATTTTGGTATGATATTAAATTCATTTAAGGTTATTGGCTTTCCAAGTCACCTTGTTTTCTCTTGCTCCACTAGAATTCATTTTTTCTAAGACTAACTCCTTCTAAGTCACAATCACCTATTTCTTAGGTGTACCACATTATTTATTCTCAAATTATGTAGAGAGTTCTGCACTTAGTCCTTTCTTTGTTTCCTCCTACTTCTGTCCCTATACCTTAGTCACTGTTGTTGAAGTATAGCATCAATCGAGGTGATATACTCATTACATTGAGTATTTGTATTCATGATTTATATTAACATTATTTTATGTTTCATATTACTAATAAGAATATGTATGTATGTATGAATGTATGTGTCTGTGTGTGTATGCATTTATGTATGTATGTCTATTTATGTATAAATGATTTTATTAACTAATTAGGCTCTTCTAATCAAAAGAAACTATTGTGTTATGAAGTTCTTGAATGTAATTGTTTCACCACTACATGTCTCTATGAGACATTACTTTGATGTAGCCTCTGTCAGATTGATTTTATTAGAGTTACCTCATTGATGATAAATTATCCTTAAGATAAGTATCTTATATACTTAAGATAATTATCCATGACCCTTATGGGAAGATAAGTACTTATATCTTTTACATTTATCTATTCATTTATTTTTAATTCTATACATACTATAAGGGTTATTTTCTTTGATCTTTTCCTTTACGTTTGATAATATTCTTACAAGAAAATAAGGTTGGTACTTCACATATGCTATATTGTGCAAACTAAATCTAATGATAGTAGTTTTAAAGACCCTGATGATTAAGATGGATAAAGTGAGGCTCTTGAAGGAAACATCTTTGATGGTTAAGATTATGAGATACTTCTACATTAAGAGGGAGTATGACACATCTTCGAAGGCAATGTTGAGTCTTGGAATATTTATACTCAAAGGGAGTCTAGAAATACATGTGGGTGATTGCATGATATTGATGAGCCTAATCCTACATATATCATGAGGGGGTGATTAGTTTGATACAAATCCTTGGGTAAAGAGAGTTTCTGAGGAAGTAACTAGAGGATTTGACTTCCCAGGATTGATGTTTAGAGGGAGAAATTTTGAGATACAACCCTTTGTAGATGATATCTTCTCCTTGAGTAGAAGTTCTAAAAAAAATCTTTATAATGTGGTCTCCTCTATGAGAGAGAAGTATGACTGAAAGCTCTTTGTACCACCCTCTAACTGGGTTTAGGGTGGTTAGTATTTTACATATGATATGTAATGAAAGGTGATAATATTTCATTGACATATATAAATAGAAGGTAACCATTATAAAATGATGACCTTATAAATGGTAGACATGTTATCATGGTTATTTAGGTTGGATTTTACCAAACACCATGATAATGAACAAACAAAATGTAATCTTTGTAAGATGATGATCTTGCAAATGATAGGACTGTTATCATGAAAATTCTAGATATTGTTTCGGACAATTAGAGATCATAATATATGTTATGATAGTGTTCATAACATTGTGATTGTAGTTGTTTAACAAGTCACTATTTTAGAGTATTAAAGTCGAATAATATGTTATGTATAGATATCCTTTATACTGATGCCTCATAAAAAAATTTTGTTACTTCTCCCTTTCTAAGAGGGAGAGTTGAAGTATAGCACCAATCAAAGTGTCATAATCATTACATTGAGTATTTGTATTCATGATTTATATGAACATTGTTTTATGTCTCATATTACTAATAAAAATATATATATGTATATATGTATGTATGTATGTCCATTTATTTATAAATGACTTTACTTAACTAATTGGGCTCTTATAATCAGAAGTTCTTTAATGTAATTATTTCAGCACCACATGTCTCTACGGGACATGACTTTGGTGTAGCCTTTGTCAAATTGATTTTATCAAAGCTACCTCATTGATGATAAATGATCCTTAAGATAAGTATCTTATATATATATATATATATATATATATATATATATATATATATATATATATATATATATATATATATATATATATATAACTTTACTTAACTAATTGGGCTCTTATAATCAGAAGTTCTTTAATGTAATTGTTTCAGCACCACATGTCTCTACGAGACATGACTTTGGTGTAGCCTTTGTCAAATTGATTTTATCAAAGCTACCTCATTGATGATAAATGATCCTTAAGATAAGTATCTTATATATATATATATATATATATAATATTATGCATTATATATCTTATATATAATATATATTATATATGTATTATAGTATATATAATATATATTATGCATTATATATTATTGTATAATAATATAATAATATAATTTAGTGTATTACATAAATGGTTAATATATTAATATTACATATATGTTTAAAGGTGGGTTATACATATAGTCATTTATAAACTAAATGGTGATTAATTATAGCTCTTACTTATATGAGATCCAAATAACTACAGGAATCCTTAAGTAAAGAGAGTTTCTAAGGACGTAACTAGAGGAAATGACTTCCCAAGATCAAATTTCAGAGGGAGAAATTTTGAAATAGAATCCTTTGTAGATGATATCTTCTCCTTGAGTGGAAGTTCTAAGAAAAATTCTTTATAATGCACTCTCCTCTATGAGAGAGAAGCATGAGGTAAAAACTCTTTGTACCACCCTCTAACTAGGTTCATGGTGGTTAGTATTTTGCATATGATATGTAATGAAAGGTGATGATCTTTCACTAACATATATAAAGAGAAGGTAACCATTATAAGATGATGATCTTATAAATGATCGACATGTTATCATGGTTCTTTAGGTCAAATTTTGCCAAACACCATGATAATGAAGAAATAGAATGTAATCTTTGTAAGATAATGATCTTACAAATGATAGACCTATTATCATAAAAATTCTATATATTTTTTCAAACAATTAGAGATCATATTATATGTTATGACAGTGTTCATAACATTTTTATTTTAGTTATTTAACAACTTACTATTTTAGAGTCTTAAAGTCAGATAATATGTTATGTATAGATATCCTTGATACTGATGTCTCATTAAATATTTTTTTTACTTCTTCCTTGTTAAGAGGGAGTGTTGAAGTATAGCATCAATTGAAGTGATATACTCATTACATTGAGTATTTGTATTCATGATTTATATGAACATTGTTTTATGTCTCATATTACTGATAAGAATATATATATATATGTATGTATGTATGTATGTATGTATGTAATTATTTCACCACCACATGTCTTTATGGGACATGACTTTTTTGTAGCCTCTATCAGATTGATTTTATCAAAGCTAACTCATTGATGATAAATTATCCTTAAGATAAGTATCTTATATGTATAATATATATATTACATGTGTAATATAATATATAATATATGTAATATAATATTTATAATATATATTATGCATTATATATTATTTTATAATAATATAATATTGTATTACATATATGGTTAATATATTAATATTATATATATGTTTAAATGTAGGTTATACATATAGTTATTTATAAACTAAATGGTGATTGACTATAGAGACATGTCTCCTCTGCTCTTATTTATGTGAGATCCAAATCTGCATTTGGAAATCATCAATTACAATGGCAATGATTATACATTTTTAGAAATGATCTTAGTTACTTACAACTGTAACACTTGCTTTCTCTATCTACTTCTTTCACTCTATAGGAGGTCCTAAGACTAGTGCTTGCATCTCACCCGTAGTGGAATTATCTACTTATTCATTCTACTTATCATTCCCTCTATAGTCTAATTAACCTTAATAAGCTCTTCACATTTCTTCTCTTCAATTGTCAATCCACTCTATTCCTCAAAATTTATGATTAAATTATTTTGTTCGATTATTGTAAAGTGGTCATTGAAGTCAACAGTAACTATAGGTGTTTTAGTAATTGATTTAGTTACATGTTTCTTTGTTCCTTGCTCTCCAATATTAGGAGATTCTTTAATTTAAACAAATATTGAATTATGTGTTGTTGGAATTCTTTAGAATAACCGAGAGGCAAGCATGAATCAATTATCCAAGGTCCAGATGTAAAAATAAAAAATTCCATAGCTTAGTGAACCCATATCCATAAAAACATATTCATGCATGCATCCATTAGATCATATAATCACTTAAACTTGTAGATTATTGTCCTAGGTCAAAATAACTTTATAGAATTGTAAACATGAAACATAATATATTCAATAACACATATGACATAAGGCTTTTATGTGGAAACCCAATTTGGAAAAAAACACTAGTAACATGGTACTCTTTATCACTCCTCTAAAGTGATGCCATGTGAAAAGACCAACCCTATTAAAGGTTACGATACACACTATTAAATGTGACTTGGTTAGAGGATTTCAATCACCTTATTAGGAGTAAGCCTCATTAGAGGACTTTAGACCATTCACTCAAAATGCAATCTGGTTAAATGAATTACAAATGACTATTAGGTCAACCTTAATGCAAAGCATTCACCCTAGACTGGTATAATGATTAGAAAGTAACATTAATGCTCAATTTGATAAAAAATTACAACATACTTGCAAACTTTAGATCTTTTTTTCGGTCCTCCATTGTACTTGGCTTTCACACACTTTAGTTGTGATAGTTTTTTCAACCTTCAAGCATTCACACTCTTAAGCCTTCTTGCTTTACTTGCCAATAGTGGTCTCTTCTATTTGGTCATTGAATGAAGCAATACCTTAGACCTCTTGTCTAACTTATCTTCACAAATATTACCAACCTTGCTTCTAAGAAGCCATCTCTATAAATAGAAAATTAAGATCTTTTATCATTCAACCTGTATCTTCTATTTTGTGGTTAGGTAGGATTCAATGAATCTACCCATCTTTTCATTTGAGTCACTCCTAGAAAATTCTTCTTTAGTCCTCTTTGAATTAGCCTCAAAATGCTTTACCATGAATTTTGTACCACCAATTCAACATAGTTATCTTCCACGTGCTTCACAAAATTCAAGAAAATAGAATTGTCAACTCAGATTCATCAAATCTATGATTTAACATGAACACTAGCACTCAACATCAATATGTTGTCACTTACCTTCCAAACTATTCTTCAGCTCATCTTCAACTAGATCATTAAACAAACACCAAAGTTTACTGGTGCTTGAGATCAACTAAACTTTACTCAGCTTATACTATATTCGGCATGCACTGAACTTTCACTTTTCTTGGCTCTAACAGATTTTCTACTCATCTTGAACTAACTTTGCTCTGTAGCTACTATCCACTAGGACAAGCTTGGTAGACTTAATTCTTCTTACTTGTTCCTCTAGACTTACTTAGTGTATCCAACCTTTCCAGGCTTAAGTAGATAATCAATACACTATAACATCAAGTGTTATCTTAATTGATCTTTGTACTCATATTTCTTACCATAACTCAACCATTTCCCTCGATACTTTTTTATCTCATTTGATCAAAACCTCATCATCAATCAAAAAAATGATAGTACTCAAATCAACTAGGTAGTTTTCTTACCAAAAAGTAGTAGGTTTAACATTAGTGACAAAAAATGATTGAAACACATTTTGAAACTTATGTCAATCTATTTTCAACAATCTCTCTCTTTGGCATTGATGGAAAACTAGTAACAACAACAATACCAAAAATAAAATAATTCCTCATATTGAAATCTCTCCCTCTATCAACAGCTCATCTTCTATATAGGCTATAAAATACTATTTTGATCAACAAACAATCAACTCTTGCAGGACTTCTCCTTTTGTCTTTGTTGACCACTCCCTCTTTTTGATATTTAGGTATCTATCTCTATCTATTATGTTCTTATATCTCCCTTTGTACTTTCTCCCACTTTAGTAAACATCAAGTACACTATCTCCTATCTCCCTTGGAGTAGATATATCTAGCTATTTGATATTCTTCATCAAATTTCACCCTCTTTGACAATAATTTTGAAGCCTTGTCATCTTAATATGTAGATGTTAACACTTTCAATTTCTCCCTCTATTACCTAGCTTGTGACTAATCAACTATTCCAGTTGTTTGATTACTTTAGGCATCTCCTAAAGTAAGATCCATTACATCAATATGTAGGATACATCAATCATCTAAGTCGATGCAGGCCACTACAAATGATTCTTAAATAGCCTTGGATAGGGGTATCTCCCCTAGTTTACTTCTTAGATACTCATGAGTATCCTTATGTAATACTTTTGTGAAGATATCAACTATCTTCTCTTTTATATTCACATATTCCATCTTCACCTCTTTGTCTTGAACTAACTATATCAAGTAATTATACTTGATTACAATGTTCTTAGTCTTTATATGTATCACATGGTTCTTTAATATATTTATAGCACTTGTATTATCACAATAAAGTATCAAAGGTTCAATGATTTCCTCCTTCATACCTTTTAGTAGTTGTTTGATCTATACAATTCTTGTATAATTTTCTACAAAAATAACATATTCAACTTCAATAGTAGATTGAGATATGCAATTTTCTCTATTGCTATTCTATGTAACCAATCTTTTTCCTAAGAAAAATTGCCCTCCACTAGTGTTCTTTCTATCATCAATATTTCTAGCCCAATCAACATCAATATAGGATCTCAACTCAAATTTCTCATTATACTTGTAGTACAGACCATAGTCTTTAGTGTCTTTCAAATTTCTCATTATTCTCTTAATAGCCCTCAAAAGATTCTCCCTAGGATTAACAAAGAATCTTGCAACTATCCCAATAGATAATGCAATATCAAGTCTTCTATGTACTACATAGTGCAATTTGAGAAATCATAGACTTATACAATGTTTGATTCACCTAAGCTGAATCATCATTCTTTGACCACTTGTGTCCTATCACCATAGGTGTGCTTACTAGCTTGGAATATTCCAATCCAAAAAAATTTATTATCTTCTTTAGATATTTAGATTGAGTGATGTATATACCATATTTCATCTAATGTACTTGCAAACACACAAAGAACTTGATCTCTCCAAACATAGACATCTCAAATTCTTTCATCATTTTATTTCCAAAAGCTTTACATAAAGTATCTTGACCTCCAAATATTATATCATCAACAAAAATTTTAGATAATAGAATACCTTTGCCTTTTTATGTCTTCAAGTTCAAATTATTGTCATCATTAGTCCTCTCAAATATAATCTTCACAGGATAATTTTGTAGCCTTTCATACCATGATCTTGGTGCTTTAAACCATATAAATCTTTGTGTAGTCTACATACCATATTTTTGTTGTTAGCATCAACAAATCCTTATGGTTGATCTAAATAGACCTCTTCTTCCAATATGTCATTCAGAAATGTAGATTTAACATCCATTTGATAAGCTTTGAAACCTTTGTATGCAGAGTAAGAAAGTAAATTTCTTACTCTTTCCAATCTCACAACAAGAGAAAATGTTTCTCCATAGTCTATCCCATCTTCTTTTTGCATAGCCCTTGCAAACTAATCTTTCCTAATTCATTGTCTCTTCACCATTTTCATCTAAATTTTTCCTGTACATCCAATTGGTGCTAATCACATTATTATCTTCTGGTCTAGAATCTAGAGTCCATGTCTTATTCTTCTCAATCTATTTAATCTCTTTTGTCATGAATCTACTCGAGTCCTCATATTTTAAGTCATCTTTGACTATTTTAGGTTCATGCATGCTAAGAAAACATGTATCACTTCTTAGCTTATTTCTTGTCATTGGTCTTGCATCTTTACCTCCAATAATTTGTGTGGTGAGGTGATTTCTTTTGACATACTTTGACAATCATGGTTCTACTCTATTCTTCTCATTAGGTCTATCAACTTCTGAATCACCATGTACATCTCTATTAGTTAATTCAACATCTCTTTCATGTATAGTATTCTTATAATCAAAATGTGCCGCATCTTCAATTTGTAACTTTGCAACTAACTGTAGCTTGGTTCCTGAATGCAACTTGACATGCATTATATGTGACTCAATAGTCAGTAAAACATGCTACTAATTTACAACATCTTCATCAGAAGACATACCTTCATAAAAGTATACAAAATAATTGTATTCATCTAGTTCCTTCATAGATTCAACCTCATGTACCTATGAACTATATATTCATCAAATTTCAAATTTGCATTTTCCACAAATTTTTTAGTGTTAGTATTTAAACACTTATAAACTTTATTTCTTGTGGAATAGCCAAGGACTATACCTTCTTCACTTTTTGCATCTAATTTACCATTCCTAAATCTTTGAGAATATAAAACTTGCTTCCAAATACCTTAAAATATTTTACATTAGGTGAGTATCCATACCATAGTTCAAAAGATGTTGAATGAGTACCTTTCATGACTTACACATGGTTCAAGGTATAAAAGGTTGTACTTACAACCTTTCTCCAATATTTCAAAGCAACATTCTTCTCCATCACAAGTGTTCTAGCATAGTCCATTACAAATCTATTCCTCCATTTAGCAATTCCATTTTGTGGAGGGGTCCTAGGTGTAGATGTATGTCTTTTGATTCCTCTATCGCTACAAAACATCTCAAACACATTTGATGTGAATTCTCATCCTTTCTCAGATCTCAAACATTTCATGATTTTCCTATTTTCTTCTCAACTCTTTCTAAGTACCACTTTAGCATTTGGAAAACATTACATTTCTATTTTAGAAATATAATTCTAACCATCCTAGAATAATCATCAACAAGTAGCATAATGTACAAATCATCTTTTTAGATTTTCACATCAATTGGTCCATACAAGTTAATATGAACAATCTCCATAATTTCTTTAGAGGTGTGAGTCTTATTCTTAAAACTAGACTTTGTCATTTTTCCTAACTAAGATTATTTACAAATTATATTGTCAAGTTTCTTCAAATTTGGAAAACCTCTAACTCTTCTCATGTTATTGATACTAACCAATTTATCAAAATTAACATGATATAACCTCTTGTGTCATAACCACACATCATCAAATTCTACAACTAGATAAGTAGCATCATTCATTTCAAGGTAGAATAGATTACCTCTAGTTTGATAACCTTTTTCAATTAGTTTTCCATTAGTATCATATATCTTAGCTATCTTGTTCTCAAACTCAACCTTACAACCTGAACTATTTATTTGTGACACACTCAACAAATCATACTTAAGTCCTTCAACATAATAAGCATTTTCACATTTTAAAAAAATTGTGAGTTTGATAGATCCATTTTCTTTTATCAGATAGGGTACACCACTACCAAACCTTACACTATTTCCATCATAATAACTCAAGGTAATGAATAAACTTTTATCCAATCATGTGATGTGAACACCCACTATTAATGATCCATCTATCATTCTTGTTCACACGAGACACTAGTACAGTTGCCTCATCCTCATAAGAATCATCCTTTATTGCAACATAAACCAATTCATCATCATCATCGTTAGCTCCATCTTTGGTTTCCTCTTTTGCAATGTAGAAAGACTTCTTACCTTTGTCTTTGTAATCTTTGCTATCCTTGTCTCTTCTACTTCTGTATTTGTCACCACTTCTATTGTCCTTCCTTTCTAGACATCTAGTAACAATATAACCAACTTCATTGTAGTTAAAAAAAATGGTAGGTAACATACCTTTGAATCTTCCTTTACCTCTATGAAATCTCTTTTCTAGTAGTGCTTCAAGTTTTTCTACATCCTCTTCATCTATATCACTATCACTAGAAACATATTTTACCTTTTTCTTCTTCTCGTTAGGTTCCTTCAATGAAAGCTTAGCTTTGAAAGAAAATTCAACTTTGTTAGATTTGAAGTTTTCAAAATTTGATAGCTCAAAAGTAGTAAGCATAACTACTAGACCTTCAAGATTCAGATTAGAACCTGGTAGGTACATCTTAGTTCTTGTATTGTAGATAATATAGTAGAATAGATGGGCAATAGTGTTCTCAAGACTTTTATTAATACAATATCATCATCTACTTACCAATAGCTTCTCTTATAGCATTAACAACATTTTTTATTCTAAAGCAATACTGAGCAACACTCTTACCTTCATACATACTCATTTAATAGAACTTACCTCTAAGTCTTTTAGATTTGGCTCTCAAAACATTTGCATCTTCTCCATAGATGGTGTGAAGAGCGAACATCCCACATCTTCTTTTCACTATCACAACCCTTGATTACATCAAACTTGGCATAACTTTGGGTAGAGGAAATATCCAACATTGTCTAATTGTGTTCTTTATTCTTTTCTAGATCTTTAGTAGTTAGGGCTCCAAGATGATCAATATGCTTAGTGGTGATGGTAGATTGTGCATGATCTCCAAGACCTCCTAGGTGTAGCTTCATCAGACTCTATAATGTAGGGAATTTTCCTTGTTAAGCTTAGGTAACTCTCCTTTTGACATCTTAATCTTTTTTTTATAGTACCTTGAAGCTAGTCCTCTTAAGTAGATGTCTCTAATACCAATTGTTGGAATTATTTAGAATAAATAAAAGAGAGGTGAATTAGTTACCCAAGGTCTAGATGTATAAATAAATATTTTTGTAGCTTAGTGAACCCATATCCATAAGACATGTTCATGCATTAATATGTTAGATCACACAATCACTTAAACTTGTAGATTATTTTCCTAGGTCAAAACAACTTTATAGAAATGTAAACATGAAACATAACATATTCAATAACACAATTGACACAAGGATTCTATATGGACATCCAATTTGGGAAAAACCACCAGTAACATGCTACTCATTCTTACTCTTCTAACGTGATGCGATGTGAAATGCCAACCCTATTAAATGTTACAATACACAGTATTAAATGCAACCTAGTTAGTGGATTTTAATCACCCTATTAGTAGTGAGCCTTGTTAGAGGACTTTAGATCATTCAGTTAGAATGTCACCTAGTTAAAGGATTTACAAATGACCATTAGGTAAACCTTAATCCAAAGGATTTAGCCTAGACTTGTATAATTATTAGAAAGTAACAATAACGCTTGATCTAGTAACAAATTACAACTTACTTGCAAATTATAGATCTTTGTTTCAGTCCTCCATTCTACTTTGCCTTCAGACACTTTAATTCTAATAGTTTTTTCACCCTTCAAGAATTTATAAGCTTAATCCTTCTTTCTTTTCTTTCCAATAGTAGTATCTTGTGTTTAGTCACTGAATGAAGCAATACCTTGGAACTCTTGTCTAATTTAGGTTCTCAAACATGACCAACCTTACTTCTGATCAGCCATCTCTATAAATAGAAAATTAAGATCTTTTGATGTTCAACCTCTATCATCCATTTTAGAGTTGGTTAGGATTAGCTAAGATTCAATAGATCTACTGATGCCTTCATTTGAGTCCATTTTAGAAACTTCTTCTTCAATCCTCTTTAAATACACCTCAAAATAGTTTACCATGAATTATGTGCCACCAACTCATCATAGTTATCTTCCACATGCTTCACTAAATTAAAGAAAACAAAATAGTTAGTTTAGATTCATCAAATCTTTGATTTAACATGAATAGTGGCACTCAACATTAATATGTTATCACTTAGCTTTCAAATCGTTCATCCACTCTTTTTCAACTAGAACACTCGAAAAACACTAAAGTTTACTAGTGCTCAACATCAACTAAAATTTACTTGAATTACATTGTATCACTCAACATAAAATGAACTTTAACTTTTCTTAGCTCCAACTAATTTTCTACTTGACTTGCACTAACTTTTTTCAACACCTATTATCCACTTGATCAAGCTTAGTAGACTCAATTCTTCTTACTTTTTATTCTAGACTTAGTCAATGTATCCAAGCTTACAACCTTATAACATCACCATCTTAATTGATCCTTGTGTACTCCTTTTTCTTACCATAACAAAACCCTTGCTTTAGGTGTGTTTCTTATCTCATTTGATCAAAACCTCCTCATTAACCAAAAAATGCTAGTACTCAAATAAATTAGGTAAGTTGTGTTACAAGAGAGTAGTTGGTTTGACATCAGTGAGAAACAATGATTGAAACACATTCTCATACTTATGTAAATATGTTTTCCATAGATGTATCAATCAAAATTTTTGTGGTAGAGTTTGGAGCTGAGTCTTCTTGTTTTGACTTGGCATATACTATCTTTTCTACCTCGACTGGCTCTAGAGAGATGCGAGGAGTTTCATCTTGAATCATGACTAAGTCTCTCTATTGTACCTTGTCTCAAACCATCTTTTCTACCATCTCTAAAAAATATTTGACATCACTATACAAATACTTTGTATAGTACATTTTTTTCTTCTATCTTATCTTCTTTTTCCTCTTTCTCTATAGTGGGTGCCGGTAATTCAAATGCTTTCTTCCATACAAACTTGCTCTCTTGAATTACATCCTCAATCTTATTTCTCAAAAAAAATTAAACCCTTTTCTTGGGCACAAATAGATCTATATAATCCCTTAAGGCTATAGACATATATGTCCTCTCTCTAAATCCAGCATTGTTTGGTCTAAAGTTGTCTCCCTTATTTATCTCTCAGTAGATAATGGAAAATTCTATTTGGAATCCATTTTCATTATCCAAATCCTCTAGTAGTTTTTATCTTTTCTCTATAGGAAATAACTTAAAATATATTATCATATCCAAAATTTCTTGTTCTACTCTATATTTATCATATTTATCTAAAATATCATATTTTACATGTTTAAATCCAAAAAATGCTTGTTAAACTTTGATTGTTTTCATAGACCTTTTCTATATTATGAGGAACATGCCTAGGTACAATCTAAAATTATCTCAAATAATTAGATTATATTCCCTCTCCTCATTTTCCTCCTCTTCATCATTAGGATTTACAATTGGCTTCCTCCTTGGTCTCTTATTTTGACCTTACTTAGTCTCTTATCCTTTCTTGAATTGGTAATCTTTATAGATCCTTTCTTGGGCTTGATACCTATAGGATTTTTTTTTTTGATGCTTTTCTAGTGACTCTTCTCAAAGAGGTACATGGATTAACCATTTTCTTCAAACTTTTCTTAATGTTTGGATCAACAATTACTATCTTCTTTCCTTTTGGTGCCTAGGGCTCAAAAACCACCAAGTCTTTTCCCTTAGACTCATTGTCTTCTTTATCTTTACTCACTCAGTCATCCCCTTTACTTTTTTTAATTTACAAGGGTGCCTCATGAAGTTTTCCTCCTAGATATTCAATCATTTTCTTTCTCTTTTGGTCCACCTTTGAAACCTTGGTTAGCATCACCATTTTTATTTTAGCAGTTTCATATGTGTCAAATGACTTGGAATTCTTATCTATTTATTTTGATAATAAATGTGTCACTTTTGTAAACACTTTACTAATATTTACTTCATATTGCATACGCCTAAACCAACAGGATAACTACTTGAGCATAAGTGTAGTCATTGTCCACCATAAAAAAATTGCGATCATAATATTGATGTACAACTGACTTAGGAATTTTCATCATGTTTTCATCTTCCTCTTAAACTTGTCAAAATAATTATCCAATATTGTTTCAAAATTCTAACCCAGTTTCTTAATGTAATCATTAATCTACTCGATTGCAGGCTTAGTCCTATCCCACACTACTTCACCAATGGTAGGAAATTAATTTTATATCTAAAAGAATATGCACAACAAAATTGAGCTAAACTTATATGATATATTATTTTCTTATGGCTCCCAAATTTTCTACCAGTTGAATCAATTACAACTCAACCAAATCATAGATGTGATCCTTTTTGAAAAAATTTTAACCTAATTCAATAGCTATCCAAGGTACATTATTCAATCAACTTGATTGACTGAATTTATGATAAATTTACTTCACTACAAACTCTATAACAAAATTAGCATTACCATCAATTGACATCTCTTTGTCATTCCATTTTTCCTTTGTCTATTCCTCTTTCACATTCCTAGCTGCACATCTCATTGCCTCCACTCAATCCAAGGTAAGATAACCAGTGACTTGTTGAATCAATAAATTTTGTTATGTTTTCTGGCCCATTTTCAAGAGAAAATCTTCAGATCATGAATTTTACTCAAAACTATTTTTATCCATTCAACCTTGAAAACTTTTGGAAATATTAGGGCACGAGCAAACCTTTCTCGATAACTACCCTCTACTCTTCCTTCAAAACTCCATTTTCACATAGCTAGTCATAAGCATTCCTCAATTCAAAATTTCCCATTTCTCCTATCTTGAACATGTAACAAGATCACTCATTGTGTACCATAATAACATATGGAGAAATAGATGAAAATGTGCTAGATGCATCTCCAATCATCCTAATCTGAGGATAATCCTTGAACTTAGGTGGGGGGGATATGTCATTCTCACAATTTAGGCATTACTATCCTCTAATGCCTTCTTTATACTCACCTGTACATTAGATACCATTTTGGAATAATGTTTTGAAACTTATAAACAATTTCACAAAGAATGTAAACTTGGTTTAAATATGTTTTGTAAACTTTACTTAAAATGACACACAAAAGATCTTTGCAAACTTCTCACAAATTTCTCTAAATCTCTTTGTGAGTGAAGAAATAAATACAAAATTCACTATATACCTTTAAAAAGTCAAAATACCCTTTCATTTATTATTTTATATGTGTGGTAGGTGTACACATTGTGTATGATTTTTGTCTCAGAATCTAAAGACAACTTCTTGTTCATTCTTCATTCACTAGCTTGGTTAATATAGCAACTTGGTCTCAACTTTATTTCTATTCTCAATCATAGCTCAATAAACATTGTGACTTACTCACTACGGACATCAATGTTGATGCTCTACATCAACTATTCTTCAAATTGGTATATATGCATTTTCTTGGTTCGCACTTTATAATTGTCTTAATGCATCTGATCTCACGATGATCTGGACCTCACCTCATCACATGTTAGTAATTGATTAATGATAAATAATTTGAAATAAAATCCCTCACAATGATAAATCATTTGAAAAAAAATCCCTCACATACTTTATTTTCTTAGCTTAAGGTAGTGTGATCACATGATCCATTGGATTGGGTGATCTCAACATCACTAGTACCATTATTGTTTCCTCCTTCCTTCTTTCGCCATGCTTGATTCATCTCATTCCTTGTTTGATCTAAATCAAGTTTGACCTTTTCTATGTTTAGTTCATTTATAGGTACTAGTGGTTGGGTCTTCTAGTTCTTCCTTAGATGTCCAATGTCGTAGAAACTATAAAAAATTAAACGTCCATTCATACAACTCTTAGATTTGTCTCTAAAATGTATTCTTATGTAATTTACTTTAACATGACCATACTCACCACATAACTTACAATTGTACCATTCTTTGTAATCCCAATTGATTGTGTTTCCTTGCTTAGGTGCATTTGGTTTATTCTTAGGTGTCTAGTTAGGTTCTTCCTTTCATCTACATTTTTGGTCTCTTAGTACATACTTCTGACAATTGCAGCAATGGCCATCAAATTTAGGTGAAACTAGTGTATTGCTAGATTTGTATCTACACTCATGTTCTTGATGTCCCTACTTATTGCAATTAAAATAATTTAAAATAAATTTAAGTTTAGGGTTTTTTTTACCAGTTTTCTTTTTACAAAAGTTTTTTGTATGGCCTAGATTTCCACAATGATAGCGTGTGGGTTTTTTTTGGATTTTAATTTCTTTTTTCTCCACTCTTTAATGCTTCTCCTTCCTCAAAAGATGATAGATGTTCAATATACCCTAGTCCATATGTATCATGGGGTCTTCATTTTTTATCTCATCATCTCTTCATAATACCTCATAGATTCTTTAGGTTTGTTCAACATTTCAATGAATACCTTTTCATGTTGTAGTTCATTATTTAGATGTTCATTCTTAGAATTTAGACTCCTAGTCTCCACATCCTATCTATTCAAATCTTGAGTTGTAAGGAGAATCTTGTTAGCCATGTCAAACTAATTTTGAGTAAGCCTTTGCACTTCACTATTCTTGTCATCAAGTCTTGTAGATATATGACTTTTTCCCTCTTCATCTTAATTTTTTTGTTCAGTCACTTAACACAATCTTACTAACTTGATTCCATGTTCTCTTTAGCACTCTTACCTCTTGATTCAGTGTGTTGTTCTTTTCCATTAGATCTTCTATTGTTGTATCACACACTAGAATTTCCATCATCAAGTAAACCTTGAGTGTCTTCATGATATTGTGTATCATTTTGACTGATTTTTAAATCTTTTCATTTCTTTAAATATTTCCTTAGTTATTTTCTTGTTGATTCAAGTTGTTGGATTATAAGTTGTATTTCAAGTTTCTGGGTTTCAATGATCTTTCCTAGCTTGTAGATCTCCATCTCCAAGATCTTAAACCTATAGTGGTTAGACTTATGCTAAGAGAACAAAGATCTGATACCAATTGTTGGAAGTGTATTGAGAAAGTGAGATATGAAGAGGGGGGTGGGGGGTGAATTGAGATCTATAAAACTTTAATCTTCTAACAAATTATCAAACTTGTATCTTTCACCACTAATTCTTATCTCATCAATATCACAAATTGCATAAACATATATTAAAATGATGTATCATATCTAATCTACTCATCAAAACCATTAAGATAAAAGTAAATGATTAACACGTAATAGAAAAATTTGGTTATCTAGAAACCCTCCCATTTGGAGGTAAAATTGGGGTAGTGATGAGACCTACAAATATTCACTAATTTTGTAACAAAGTTAGCCTATTAGGGATACATTTTTTATTACTTTTGATGATCTACCATGTGAGGGGTCTACTGTGTTAAGATCTTACAATACTTATTTTGTCTACCTTTATTAAATGATGTAAAACTTACAAAAAAGTAAGCACTCTGTTAACAGACTTACCCTAATTCACTCTACTAACATGTATCAATACCCAATCCTTTGGTTATCACTATAATTCT
This sequence comes from Cupressus sempervirens, assembly GCA_028749045.1. Taxonomy (NCBI): domain Eukaryota; kingdom Viridiplantae; phylum Streptophyta; class Pinopsida; order Cupressales; family Cupressaceae; genus Cupressus; species Cupressus sempervirens. The sequence goes on along the minus strand of CM053787.1, from coordinate 246,617,432 downwards.
CATTTAAAGATCTCCTCTTCCCACTACTTGATCCTTCTATGATCTGATATAACTTTGTTCTACACTTCACTACTCTACTTGGTCACTTTGTGTTTCTTCATCTTCAAACTCTTCTTAAGCATCCAAACTTAGCTTCTAAAGCATATACTTTTCCCATTACTTCCTTCTTTCAAATTAAGGTTTGGATCCTCTTTATATAACCAACTAGAGAATGTTATAAATCAAGAACAATGATCCATATTTCTCCCTTTTGTCACTTAAACCTTCCATTTTTTGGATTGGTTAACCACCTTCATAGGGATGAATGACCCATCTCAAAAAATGTAATCAACTCCTTAAATTACTCCTTGATCATTAACTCATGCAATAAATCAGCCAAAAAACTATTTACCTCAGTGTATATGTAATTGAAAAATATATATCAGAATTAGTTCACTTAGAACATGGACACTCTAATGCTTGGTCATGATTAGTCTTCATGCTATCCGTCAGCTTTTGAAAGCTCAGTATTCATTGGATAACTTGAGATGAATTGAATCTATGTTTCTCAACACAAAACGACTTCTATCTTACTTGCATGTATAGGAGCACTCACTTACCATAGAATTTCTTCACAATAACAATTTCCTGGCCTTAGTAGAATGACTTGGTCACAGTGATGACCAACTAATGCTACCAAATGAATGACCAAGTGTCTGAAACTAATATATATATGTATTTATGTATGTGTGTGTGTGTGTACATATATATCTATCTATATATCTATGTGTGCATGCATGCATTTATAATATATATATATATACATATATATATATACACACACACACACACATATATATATACATATATGCATATATATACATATATATCTATATATGCATATATACATATATATGTATATATATATATGCATATATATATGTATATATATATATATATGCATATATGTATATGTATATATATGTATATATATATGTATATATATATGTATATATATATGCATATATATATATATGTATATATATATGTATATATATATATATATGCATATATGTATATATATATATATATGCATATATGTATATATATATATGCATATATGTATATATATATATATACATATATGCATATATATATATACATATATGCATATATATATATATATATATATATATATATATATATATATATATATATACATATATATACATATATATATATATATATATGCATATATGTATATATATAAATATATAAGAAAGATTAAAATGAAAGAAAAATTAAGAATTAAATAGAACAACTACACAAGAAAAATGCAGAAATATAAAAGGAAAGGAACCTAGATACAACTTAATGAAGGACAATGAGAAGAAACAACAAGAAAGTGGCCAAGGATGGAAGGATGGAGGTAAGGTAAGTGGGGTTGGGAGGAAGAAAAATAGAGAAACCCAAATGGGAAAGGACAGAGTTGACCAAAGTGGTTGATGCTAAAAAGAAAGGGATTCCAAGACATGATCAAACTCCACCCACCATCATGATTTAGTTCAAGTGGGTGGAAGTTAATAGTAATATTCTCTTTAAGTTTTCTCTTGAAAACATTGTCTACTTTAGAAATAGTTTTGGTGCTTTCTATGAAAATATGGTTGTTAGTAGATAGGGTGGTTTCCATAAGGGAAAAGTTGACCACCTAATCATGCTTGATATCCACATCATGATGTTGGAATACTTTAGAATAAATAAGAGGGGGGGTGAATCAATTGTCCAAGGTCTAGATGTATAAATAAAACTTTTCACAACTTAGTGAATCTATAAAACATTATTTATCATGCATGCATCCATAAGATTATGCAATCATATAAAACTTGTAGATTACTATCAAATTAACTGGTAGAAATGTAAAGCATGAAACATAATAGATTCATCAACACACTTGAAACAATGATTTATGTGAAAAATCAATTTGGAAAAACCCACCAGTAGTATGCTACTCTTTTTCACTCTTCTGAAGTGATACCCTATGAAAGACCAACCCTGTTAAAGGTTACAATACACACTATTCAATGTGACCTTGTTAAAGGATTTCAATCACCCTATTAGGAGTGAGCCTTGTTAGAGGACTTTAGACCATTCACTTGGAATGTCACCTAATTAAAGGATTTACAAATGACTATTAGGTCAAACTTAATCCAAAGGATTTACCCTAGACTTATACAATTATTTGAGAGTAACAGTAAAGCCTTGATCTAATACAACTTACAACTTCATTTGCAGATTACAAATCAATGTTCAGTCCTTAATTCTACTTGGCCTTCATACTTTGTAGCACTCATAGCTTGTTTTCCCTTCAAGCATTCATACCCTCAAGCCTTCTTGCTTAACATATCATTGCAAACTCTTCTATTAGGTCACTAGATGAAGCAAAACCTTGACTCCTTGTCTTCCTTAGGTTCACACACATGAAAAACTTGTTTCATGACCAACCATTCCTATAAATAAGAAATTAAGATATTTTTCTGCTCATTCTCCATAGTCTAATTTAGGGTTTGGATGGATTAGGTAGGATATAATGTATCTACCCCCAATTTCATATCTCTTCTAGAAACTTCTCCTAGAATCCACTTTGAATTCACCTAAAAATGGTTTACCTTGAATTTTGTGCCACCAACTCATCAACCTTATCTTCCACCTAGTTCACATAATCTAAGAAAAAAAACTTGTTAGCTTAGATTCATTGAATTCATGATCTTTTAAATAATGCAGTTGCTTGGCATTATCAAGCTTTTGATGCTCGACATATACTACATTGCTTGACATCTAGTATGAAATTACTCAATACAAACTAAAGTTTACTGGTGCTAGTGATAAACTAAATTTAACTCGGCATCCATTGTTCTACTTGGCATACACTAGAATGACCTTTTACTCATCTCTAACTAGTTTTCTACTTAGCTTGCTTTGTCTTTTCTTGACACCTACTATCTACTCGGTCATACTTGTTAGAAAAAATTTGTGTAACTTGTTCTTCTAAACTTTCTTAGTATACCCAGCATTTGTAACCTTAAGTAGATTATCAATACATCATGTTGTCACTATCTTCATTGATTCTTGTACTTCATTACATTATCATAAGTCAAACTTTCATCTAGGTGCTATTGTTACATATTTTGATCAAATCCTCTTCATTAATCAAATAAGTGATAGTACTTGAATCTTATAAGCAATTGCCTCACCATCAAATAGCAGGTTTGACATTAGTGACACAACAATGATTAAAGCATATTTGTCATACTTGTATGTTCTTAGCAATATCCTTCTTTGATTAGCTTCTTCAATCTATTCTCAACAATCTCTCTCTTTGGCATTGATGTAAAACCAAACTAATCAACCAAATCAACTTCAATTAGCAACTTCCATCTTTTGAATATGTTACGAGCTCTTTCTTATAACTCCCTCTTTATTGTATCTCCCTCTTACTAGGTAAATGTTAGGATTTCTTTTTCTATGTTTTCCTTATCAACAACTCTCTCCTTTGACAATTATCTGCCTCTTAGGATCAATAAACTCTCACTCTTTTACAAAAATATCTTGATATAATCTCTCCCTTGTGATCAATCAATCTCTCGTGATCATTAAAACTCTCCCTCTTTGACAATAATTCCAAAGATTTGTCATCTTTAACATGACAAATATAAACTTTTTAGTTTCTTTAATTTCTCCCTCTGTCACCTTGCTTGTGGCTGATTTGACATTTCATCTCTTTGATTACTTTAGGCACCTCCTAAAGCAAGATCCTCTACATCAATGTGTAACATATGAACATCAACTTGTTTAATAAAGGGCACTTCTCTTGTTACTTAGATAGTCTTAGATAAGGGTATCACCCCTAGTTTACCTCTTAGATACTCATGAGCATCCTTAGGTAATGCTTTTGTGAAGATATCAGCAATTTGTTCCTTTGTTGACATATTCCATCTTCACCTCTTTATTGTGAACTAACTCTCTCAAATAATTATACTTGATTGCAATGTGCTTAGTCTTTGTGTGCATCACTAGATTTTTTGATATATTAATGGCACTTGAATTATCACAATAAAGTGTCACTGGCTCTGTGATCTCTTCCTTCATTCCTTTGAGTAACTATTTCATCCCTACAATGTTTGTACAATTTATAGTAGTAGCAACATATTCAACTTTAGTATTAGATTGTGAGATGCAATTTTGTTTCTTGCTAGTCCATGTAACTAGCCTCTTGCCTAAGAAAAATCCTCCACCACTGGTGCTCTTTCTGTCAGCAATGTTTCCAGCCCAATCAACACTAGTGTAGGCTCTCAATTCAAATTTTTCATTCTTCTTATAGTATATACCAAACTCTTTTGTTCCTTTAAAATATCTCATTATTCTCTTTATATCCAGCAAGTGATTCTCCCTGGGATTAGCAGTGAATCTTACAACTATCCCTATGGATAATGCAATATTAGGTCTGCTATACACTACATATTGAAATTTACCAATCATAGACCTATACAATGTTTGATTCACCTCGGGTGAATCATCATTCTTTGACAACTTGTTTCATATAACCATAGATCTACTTACTAGTTTGGAATCCTGCAATCCAAAAGTTTTTAATATTTCCTTTGACATACATTGACTGAGTGATGTATATACCATATTTCATCTGATGTACTTGCAAACCCATAAAGAACTTGATCTCTCCAAACATATACATCTCAAATTCTTACTTCATCTAATTTGCAAAATCCTTAGGTAAAGCATCTTGACCTCCAAATATCATATTATCAACAAATTTTTCAGATAACAAAATACCTTCTCCTTTCTCTATTTTTATGTATAGATTATTGTTATCATCAATCCTTTCAAATCTAATCTTCACAAGATAATTATGAAGTCTCTTATACCATCCTCTTGGTGCTTGTTTCAAACCATATAGATCATTATGTAGTCTACATACCATGTTCTTATTCTTAACATCAACAAAACCTTTTGGTTGTTCTATGTAAACTTCTTCCTCTAATATACTATTCAAAAATGCAGATTTAACATCCATTTGATAAACATTGAAACCTTTGTATGAAAAATAAATAAGTAAAAATCTTACTCCTTCCAACCTAGCAACAAGAGAGAATTTCTCTCCATAGTCAATTCCTTCTTCTTGTGCATATCTCTTGCAAACTAATCTTGCTTTGTTCCTTGTGACTTCACCATTTTCATCTAGCTTATATTTCAATACCCATTTTGTTCCAATCGCATTTTTTTCTTCTAGTTTACAAACTAAACTCCATATTTTGTTTTTGTCTATTTGTTCAATCTCTTCTTCCATGGATTTACTCCAGTCTATATCTTCTAATGCATCTCTCAATGATTTGGGTTCCTTCATATTCAATAAAAATGTATCATTTCTCAATCCATTTCTTGTCATTGGTATAGCATCTTCATCTCTAATGATTTGAGCAATAGGATGATGTCTTTTGACATACTTAGAAAATCTTGGTTTAGCACTTGCTTCTTCATTTTTACTTTCAACTTCAAAGTCATTGTGTACATCTCTATTGAGTAGCTGAGTATCTCTTTCATGTACACTAATTTGAGAATCAGAATGTGCATCCACTTTATTCTGTAACTCGGCATCTATATGTAGCTTAGTTACTGAATGCAACTTAGCATTCATAGGGTGTGACTTGACAGTCACTAAATTTTTTTGTTCATTTGCAGCTTGATTTGCAACATCTTCTTTAGCAGGCATACCTTCATAATAGTATACAACTGATTTGTATTCTTTTGGTTCTTTCATAGGTTTAGCCTAATATACCTCTGTATATTCATCAAAGTTCACATTTGCACTTTCCATAATTTTGTTAGCATTAGTATTTAAATAGTTATAAGCTTTACGTCTTGTGGAGCATCCTAGGAATATACCTTCTTCACCTCTTGCATCAAGTTTACCATTCTTGACATCTTTGAGAATGTAACACTTGCTTCCAAATATCATAAAATATTTTACATTGGGTGAGTATCCATACCATAGATGTTCAAAAGGTGTTGAATGAGTACATTTCTTGACTTGTACAAGGTTCAAGGTATAGATAGTTGTACTTATAGCTTCTCTCTAGTAGTTGAAAGCAACATTCTTCTCCATCATGAATGTTCTAGGATAGTTCATTATAGATATGTTCCTCCTTTCAGCAATTCCATTTTGTGGAGGGCTTTTAGGGGTAGATGTCTATCTTTTGATTCCTTTGTCATTACAAGACACCTCAAACTCATTTGATATGAATTCTCCTCCTCTATCAGATCTCAAACACTTCAAAATTTTACCTATTTCCTTCTCAACTATTGCTAAGTACCACTTAAACATTTAAAAAGCATTAGATTTTTGTGTTAGAAAGATAACTATCATCATCCTAGAATGGTCATCAAAAAACAACATTATGTACTTATCTCCATTGTATCTTTGCAAATCAATTAGACCACACAAGTTAGTATGAATAATCTATAGTATTGCTTTAGAGGTGTATGTTTTACTCTTAAAACTTGACATTGTCATTTTTCCTAACTAACATTGTTTGCACATTACATTATTAGACTTCTTCAACTTAGGCAAGCCTCTAAATTTTCTCATATTACTGATACTAACCATGTTATCAAAATTGACATGACATAACCTTTTGTGTCATAGCCACACATCATCAAATTTTACAACAAGACAAGTAGCATCCTCTATATCAAGATAGAATAGATTACTCCTAGTTTAATCACCATTTCCAATCAATTTCCCATCAGCGTCATATATCTTAGCAATATTTTTTTCAAAATCAGCCTTACATCCCAAATTATTTAGTTGTGAAACACTCAACAAATTATAGTTAAGTCCTTTAACATAGTAAGCATTTTCAAATAAAATCTTATCTTTCAGTTTGATAGAACCTTTTCCTTTTATCAAATGTGGTGCATCATTATCAAATACTACACTATTTCCATCATAAAAATTTAGGTTAATGAACTAATTTTTTGTCTCCAGTCATGTGATGTGAACACCCACTATCAATGATCCATCTATCATTCTTGTTCATACAAGTTACAAGTGTTGTTGCCTCATCTTCATTAGATTCATTCTTCATTGCAACATACACTGCTTCATCATCATTTTCATCAGAATCATCCTTTGTTTCCTCTTCAGCAATGTAGCATGATTTTAGTCCTTTGTCTCTATAGTCGTTGTTGTCTTCATCACCTCTACTCTTATATTTATCACCATCTGATTAATTCTTCTTCTCTAGACATCTAGCAACAATATGACCAACCTTATTGTAATTGAAACAAATGATAGGTAATTTACCTATAAACTTACCTTTACCTTTGTGGAATCTTCTTGCTAATAGTACTTCAAGCTATTCTACATTCTCCTCATCTATATCACTTTCATTGGAAACATACTTCTTCTTTTTCTTCTCTCCAAGTTCTTTTAATGATACCTTAGCTTTGAAAGAAGATTCAATACTCTTAGGGTTTTAATTATCAAAGTTAGATAGCTCTAAAGCAAAAAGTCTACCTACTAGACCTTCAAGTGATAGATCATTCCTTGGTATACATCTCAATTCTTAAATTGAAGAAACTCTAATAGAAAAAATAGGTAGTAGTGTTCTCAAGACTTTACTTAGCATAGTGCCATCATCTAATTTACCAATAGCTCCTCTCATTGTATTAACAACTTCTTTTATCCTTGCAACATATTGAGAAATATCCTCACCTTCTTCCATTCTCATATCATCAAACTTACCTCTGAGACTTTTAACTTTGGCTCTTGGAACATTTGCATCTCCTCCATAGATAGTGGTTAGGGTATCCTACATTTTATTTTCACTATCAAGACCTTTGATGTCATCAAATTTAGTAAAGCTTAGGGCAAAGGAAATCTCCAGCATTGCCTGGTTGTATTGTTTTTTCTTTCTCATGACCTCAGCAATTGGGGCACCAACAAGATTAACATGCTAAGTGGTAATGGTAGATTGTGCATGATCTCCAAGTCATCCAAGGTGTAACTTCATCAAACTTACATGTAGGAAAGTTATCTCTATTGAGCTTGGATACTTCTCCTTTTCATATCTTGATCTTTGTGCTTCTAGTACCTTTAAACTAGTCCTCTTAAGTAGATGGCTCTGATACCAATTATTGGAATACTTTAGAATAATTGTGTGGGAGCTGAATTAGTTATCCAAGGTCTAGGTATATAAATAAAAAACTTCACAACTTAGTGAACTCATAAAACATTATTCATCATGCATGCATCCATAAGATTATGCAATCACTTAAAACTTGTAGATTACTATCAAATCAACTTGAAAAAATGTAAAGTATGAAATATAATAGATTCATCAATGCACTTGACACAATTATTTATGTTGAAACCCAATTTGGGAAAAATCACCAACAACATACTACTCTTTTTACTCTTCTAAAGTGATGCCCTGTGAAAGGCCAACCTTATTAAAGCTTACAATACACATAATTGTAAATGTGACCCTATTAAAGGATTTCAATCACCCTATTTGGAATGACCCTTGTTAGAGGACTTTAGACCATTCGCTTGGAATGTCACATGTTTAAAGGATTTACAAATGACTATTAGGTCAACCTTAATCCAAAGGGTTTACCCTAGATTGATACATTTATTGGAGTGTAATAGTAAGGCTTTGATATGATACAACTTAAAACCTCATTTGTAGATTATAGATCACTATTCAATCATCAATTCTACTTGGCCTTCATACTTTGCAGCTCTGATAGCTTGTTCACCCTTCAAGCATTCATACCCTTAAGCCTTCTTTCTTAACATTCCATTGCAAACTCTTCTCTTAGGTCACCAGATGAAGCAAAACCATTGACTCCTTGTCTTCCTTAGGTTCAAACACATGACAAACTTGCTTCATGACCAACCATTCCTATAAATAAGAAATTAAGATATTTTACACCTCATTTCCCATCATCCAATTTAGGGTTTGGATGGATTAGGTAGGATATAATGAATCTACCCCATATTTTGTATCTCTTCTACAAACTTCTCCTAGAATCCACTTTAAATTTTCCTAAAAATGGTTTACCTTGAATTTTGTGCCACCAGCTCATCAACCTTATCTTCCACTTGGTTCACATAATCTAAGAAAACAAACTTGTCGGCTTAGATTCATCAAATTCATGGTCTTTTAAATAATGTAGCAGCTCAGCATTATCAAGCTTCTAACGCTTGGCACATAATATGTTTCTTGGCATCCACTGTGAAATTACTTGGCATGAACTAAAGTTTATTGGTGCTTAGCATCAATTGTTCTGTTCGGCATATACTAGAATAAAGTTTTACTCGGTGCCAACTAGCTTTCTACTTGGTTTGCTCTATCTTTGTTCAACACCTACTATCCACTTGGTCAAGCTTGTTGAAAAAACTTTGTGTAACTTATTCTTCTAAACTTTCTTAGTGTAAAGAGCCTTTGTAACCTTAAGTAGATTATCAATACACCATGTTATCACTTTCTTAACTAACTCTTGTACTTCATTACATAATCATAACTCAACCTTTCCTCTAGGTGCTATTGTTACATCTTTTGATCAAATCCTTTTCATCAATCAAATAAGTGATAGTATTTGAATCTTATAAGCAATTATCTCAGCATCAAATAGTAGGTTTGACATCAGTGCCAAAACAATGATTGAAGCATATTTGTCATACTTGTACATTCTTAGCAATCTCCCTCTTTCAACAATCTCCTTCTTTGATTAGCTTCTTTACTCTATTCTCAACACATGATCCTTTATTCTAGTGGAAAAGGAGTGACCTTTTTCCCCTATATAAAGAGTTGCACAAGAACATGATGGTTTGTAGACTCCTAATTCAGAGATGATTACCCTAAGGTCTTTGATTGGAGGGAATTTTTTACTAGCCATGAAGAGGATCCTGAAACCACAAAAAATACCTTTTTTGATAGGATTTTAGAAAATCTATTTAAGATCCCATCAATATAAGGAAAGGTAACACAATGGGGGTCAATAGCAGGGGAATGGAAGTAATTGGAAAGGAACATCAAATGAGGTTGGCTAATCACTCTAGATGCTTTCTTGTTGGAATAACCATTAATTCTAAGGATGTGAGAAAGATGAAAAAGATCCTAGTTGATGTTATTATTATCATAAATGTAAAAGGCTTTAAGGGTAAGAGTTTTGAGGGTTCCTAATTTCTTGAAAGGGTAGTACTACAAAAAAAAAAGAGGTAAAAGTTGCTATGGGTGGCTTTATGGAAGACTCGATGAGCAAGGGAGACATTAGATTTCAAAGAGAGTAACACATTAGGGAATGGGATTTCACCATTTGTTTCAAGTTTGATCATGAAAGTGGTGGAAGGGGAAATATTTTTGGGGTGGGATAAGAATTCATAAATCTTGTTGGAATTACAAATGGGAAACATATACTTTTGAGAGCGGGGGGGTGGGGGGGGGGGGGGGGGGGGGGGGGGGGGGTTGAATCAAATGTTTAAACTTTAGCTATTAAAACTTTCATCATTCATTAGATGCATGTAATATATGAACTAAAAATAACATGATAAGTAAATGTATCTAAAACCTGTGAGAAATTAAACGCACACACTTAACATGAGATATGATTATCTAGAAACCCTCCAAAGAGAAGGTAAAACTGAGGAGGGAATGACATCCAAAAATCTTCACTACTATAGTAATAAAGTGCAGCCAATTAAGGCTACAATGGTTTGAACATGAAACATGATCTTCTCTGTGAAAGGCATGCCGTGTTAAAGGCATACAAAGATTGTTAAGTCCCACCTTGATAGAGGATATCAACACTCTATTAGAAGTGTGTCTGGCTAAAGCACTTCAGTACATCCACTTGGAATGTCACCCTTTAAAGGATTTACAATAGCTTGTTAGGAGTACTCTTCCTAGAATATTTAACTAAAATCACCTATTAGGATTTTTTAGCATAGATATTGTGATTGGTTGTAGTTGCTTGATTAAAGATCAAATCTATATAGTGTTCTTCTTGATCCTATCTGATCTAATATAACAATTGTTTTATCCTTCTATTCTTTTTTCTCCGTTAATTGATTCTACAACTCACTCTCACTGCTAAGTCACCTTGAAATGCTCTATAAATAAATTCAATTATTCACCCCTTGTTTCCTCCTATAACATTATCTCTCAAACTTTCTATTCATTGTTATTTTTTGGGGTTTTGTCTTCCTAATAATCACATTGGTGGCTTAGAGTTAGGTATGAATCTATGGTTGAGATTCATCCTTATTGCCTCTTAGTGCTTCTTATTTTCTAATTGGTTTCATGAAAACACATAGGGATTCTGCAAATAGATTTGTCCTTATCTTTAAAGAATTTAAATCTAACCTTATGTTGGCTTGGAAATAGTTTACATAGTTGTTTATGCAATCACAAAAAATATGTCCAATCTATTTTACTTGGTAGTTGAAGTTATTGATGCTTAGCACATACTATAATTCTATTTTTGACTCAGCACTTGAACTACTTAGCATCTACTATTCACTCGGCACTTGAAGTGCTCAGTACATACTATTCACTTGGCACTTTAGGTTACTTGGCACATGAGTGAGTCGACACTCATTGCAACTTGGCACAGTTTTTTATTTACATGTTATACTCAGCATGTATTACTAGTTAGGCATAAACTAAGTAAATTTCTTAAGTGTGTTGACACTCAATTGTTAAAACCAATCTGATATCAACAATCTCTCCCTTTGACATGAGTGTCAAACACACTTAACTATACATAATCATTCTAATCTTTTCAAGTATAACACATTCACAACTCAGCTTATACAAAAAACTTAAAATTTTCAAAATTTTGTAATAACCTATATACCTCAAAATTTATAACTCCCTCTAAATTAATGTGTCTATTATATATCAAAAATTTGATCTCCATTCTGAGTGGGTTTTTCTCTGCTGACTGATACTCTTTGCCTTCAATGTATTTGCAATTGATGTTCTATCATTTGATATGCTCTACTTCTATTCTGTTTTGATCTTTCTTTCTCCATTGTTTATTCTATTTGATCCCCCTGTCATTGCTCTCTTCTTTCTTTATCTACTCCTTTTCTTATTTCCTTTTCTTGCTCTCTTACTCTCCCCCTTTGGTTTATCTCCCCATTACTCTTTTCTTTCTCTCCCGCATATGTGCAGGATCATGGTCAACGAAACTATGGTCTTAAGTGGCTATAAAAAATTAGAAAATCAGGGCTATGTCAACTTGACCCACAATTTTCTACTTGTTATTAGCTTTATATCAAAAATTTGAGAGAAAAGAATCTCTAGGAAATTGAATCTAGTTTCTAAACTACTAGGACTTATCTCAAAAAAATTAAAATTGATTGATCAAAATTTTGAATTTTAATGCAATATTACAAAAAAATTAGAACAAAAAAAAGAAGTAGACATATGTCTAACCACCTTAATCAAAACCAAATAATAATATTTTTTAACAATATTCTAGCTATATGTAGTAGACTCATGCCTGGATGTGACACATATTTTTGGGTATTTTTATTCTAAATAAATAATTAATAAGTAATTTTTGACTTTAGTATTTTTGGAATAAAAGAACTCTTGTGTCTAACCATCTTAACTAATTCAAAACTCTACAAACTTTATTTTTTATTTGTTTTCCTTACAGTGGAAGAAACATAGAATGTGATGCATCTTTTGGATTTTAAAAATGTTTTACCATTTGAAAGGTATAGTTGTTTTTCAAGTAGTGTGTCAATCAAGACTTTATACATAACTCCATTAAAAAATAAGTGATAATTACTTACTAAAATCATAATTTGAAAAACCTTACATTTATGGAAAGATGAGAACATTCTTAAGAAACCCTTTTCATTTCATCAAATTTTGGCAAAAAAGAAGTCATCAGCTACATGTTTCAAGTAAAAATCACATAAAAATGGCCAAAAACACATTTTTAAGATGTTTTTAAAGTTGACCATATAGGGTTGGTATCAAAAGATATAGTAGATCTTATAAAGATATTAATTATTTTCATTTAGTATCAGGGTAGGTGGTAAAAAAATTGTAATAGATTTTGAAATAGTTTGAGGCATTTCAAAACTACATATTTTTCAAATCACCACTTTTTGGCACACCATGATCCTACAGATACCCTCCCCCTTTTGTTTATCTTCCCCTTTTTGACATTTATGTCAAGGATCTATACACTTAGATTGTATTTATCCAAAAAATATTTTTGGACCTCCATAATTATCTTTAGGGTGGCATCCTAGTTGTCGCATGCAACATCTAATGACTTGAGTTGCATTGCTAGCTTGGTTATTAGGTGAACTAGGCCATCTGATGTAGAAAGATGAGGATCTTTTTTTAACAAATTTTTAGCATATCCTATATCTTTATAGAGTATTTCCATATGTGGCATGAGGGAGGCTTGAATTTGTGTCAACTTGGCTCTTATATTAACCTCTTTTGTTGTTAACAAAACTAGTTGGCTGTGATTGAAGCAATATGTGAAAATGCACCTCACTCTAAGCTAGGTTTTGAGGTAGTTGCATACCTAATACATTGAAATTTTTCTCTAGACTCAGAATTCTATGTCTTGCTTCTTGAGTGAAGAGTGTTTGGTCACATAGTTTTGTGTACAATGAGAAAATATTCTCTAGTACTTTCTTCACATATTCAACCATTGTGGCTAGTGCAACTTGAGTGAGTGCAATCTCTCCATATATTTTCTCATTTACTTTATTTTGGAATTTCTTCTTTGACCACTCAATTGTGTCTTCTTTGACACTTTTGTCAACCTTGATAGATTTATCTTTAGCTATTTGAATGAAGGGTGAAACACTAGTAGTTGAAGGGATGGTAGAAGGTGGTTCTTGTGTGTTCACCTTATCCCTTGTAATGTCAACTACTACCTTCTGAAGCTCATCTACACTGATCAATACTAGATTTTCACATAATCTTTCTTGTAGTGTAGAATGGTCAAGAATATTCTTCAGATCTTTTCTAGTTAAAAGATTTATGTTCTAAGCTGAGCTATCAAGAACATCCTTAATAGTTATGAATTCTGTGGGTATATGGGTGTCATGAGGAGGGCTCATAGTTGGCATTTGTGTGTCTTGCACACTCTATTCTTCCTATTGCTCTTCAACTATAGCCATGTCTTCATCTTTCTTCTGTGTCTCCTCCTTAATATTATCCTTTTCTTTATCTTCCTCCTCCTTATCGTTATTATCATCACCATTATTTCTTCCCTCAAAGAGATCTTCTTCTCCTTTTTTAACAATTGTCAATCCATAAATTAGTTTTCACATTTGTGTGGATTTCTTCACAACATCTTCAATATTATTGAAGAATATTGAATGCCATGTATTTTGGTGCAAACCTTCCACAATATTTCTTGTTGGCCTTGATAATCTTCCCTTTTGATAATTTTGGAATTACTTGGGCTAATGTGGATTCTCTAATTTTTTTCTCAAGGTTTAAACAATAATGCCATTTATTTTCAACAATAGTATATAATTCCTTTGGCATAGTGTTATTTAATTCAAGTGGGGTTTTCTTGAACTTAAAAAGAATTTCATATATTGATTCTTAATTCAAATTGTTCTCTTCTCTACCAAGTTTTTCAAAATTGATACTTCTCAAACAAATAAATCTGCATTATTTCTAATGTGTTCATAGAGATTCTCAAGATTAGATTTTGCTGGTAGACTTACCATTCTAAAATGGCTTGTATCCTCTAATTCTATCCTCTCATCATCAATTTCTAGATGTGTAATGCATTTTATTCTTTGCTTCTTTTACTCTAGCCCTTCTAGTTCTATAGCCGTGGCCTTTTCTTTGTCTTTTTCTTTCGCCATTTGTGTGGTGGCCCATGTGCTTGCTTTGGTTGTTGGTGTTGTTTTCTTTGCTAGACTTGGCTTAGAAATCTTCTTTGCCATTTTCTTGACCACAAGTTATGCCTTGGCCTTTCTCTTCTTAAGTTTTTCTTGTATTGGTGCTTCCTCTGCTTCCTTGGCACCTTCTACCTCTTCTTCATCCTTATCTTCTCCCAATTATTGGGTTAATGTAAGAGGTTCTTAAGCTATTTCATATTCTTCTTCTTCATCTTCTTCATCATATTCTTCTTCTTCACCTATACCTTCACCAAATTGGGCCTTTATTTTCTTCACCAATTTTTCTTTCTTCTTCAATGTGGAGGTTTTCTTCAACTCCATCTCAACTTTGGATTTCATGACATCATAATTTCCAAAGATTTTGGTTGATTTATCAACTTCTTCCACAAGAAGTGGAGTGATGGCAACTGAGGCTTCATCAACATTAATCTCATAGCATAAGGGTCTTAGCCATCTTACCCTAGGTACAACAACCTATACATATGTATATTCAATATCAAAAAAAAAGCATATGTCATTGAAATACTACTAAACCAAAGAAATGGGTATTCTCATCCTCTATTTCATAGACTTCTTGAAGTCTTCAAAATAGTTGGTCATGATAGTTTCAAAGTTTTCTCCCATTCGCTCAATATACTCATTGACTTGAATTGCAATTGATCTGTTTGTTTTCCATCTCACTTTGCCAAAGGATGGAAATGTATTCTAAACATAAAAAAATATGCAAATTAGGATTGCTCCAAACTTACACTGTGCACTCTTGGTTTTTCTAATGGCACCTAGGTTCTCCATTATTTTTTTATAATTGTAGTTTAGCCAGATCATAGGTATGATCCCTCTTTACAATTTTGTAGCCTACATCTACTACAATACAAGGGAAACTATTAAATTTTCTTGATTGATAAAACTTATGAGAAATTACCCTTATGGAAAAATTAAGTAGTGGGTCTATAATAGTATCAATATTCATTCCACATTTGCTCTATTTTTCTCCTATGTTTTTCTCAATAACTTCATTTGAGTCACTTCCCATAGTCTTCAATAGATCTAGGGTTGGAAAACTAGTTATCTTATCAACTATTCTCTTTGAAATTTTAATGGGACCACCTTCAGCCATAAGCATCCATCATGTATTCTACTTAGCACTATCTTGATCCATTCCATTTTGAACACTGTAGGGAAATCTAGGGTATGAGTCAAGCTCTTCCTTTCAACAATCTTAAATTATTCTTTTAAAATGTCATTTTCACATAATTTTTCATAGGCTTTCCTTATTTCCATGTCTACTATTCCACCTATCTTGCAATTATAGAATTTTCTAATGTCTTGGACCATTATGAATTTCAGGGGAATCATAGAAAGTGCACCTAACAGATTTTTTTTATATGCAATTTTTGGAATTACTCTAAAATTTGGATGCTTTACTTCATTGCTAACTAATTGAACATTCAAAACTTCTTGACCCTCAACATTCCTTGAACTAGATGCCATTTAACAAGCTAGGGTTTAACAAATTTCAAACTGTGTGACTCAGCTTATGAAGAATACCTTGGAAATTCGATGAACTGGTGTTGGATCATCACTGAAATCTATGCAAATGCTTTAAACTTGGCTTTTGAGTTTCCTTTAGCTCTCCTTGTAATTGCTTGAATTTGAAATGACAAAAGATGAGTGAAAATCTACCTTATACCCTTCAAAACTCTACATTTGATGCTTAATTATTATATAGTTGTAAAGTCAGCATCAACATGATTTCTATTTTACTCGACATCTACTAACATGACCATCACTCAATAGCTACTACAGGCTCAACCTTAACTAACAACTCAACACTAACTAGTATTTCACTTGGCATACATAGAGAACATTTCATGTTCAACAATAAAATGAAAACTTTGAAGGTTTGACCTTAAACTTTCACAACATCTTCCATCTTTTTTAACACTAATCTATTTTTTTCAATGCTATTTTCTTTCAGAACTGATGTATGATATAATACTTTAAGTATTAGTCCCACATACCTCTTTTTTTCTTAGTTTGATAAGGTGTGACCACTTGAACCATTGGCAAAGTGATCCCTTCTCCATTTAATGTATTACAACCATCTTTCTTCTTCCATGTCTTATTCATCACATTCTTGACATGTTCAACATCTGCCTTGCCCTTACCTTTATCAAATTCACAAATTGGTGCCTTAGACCTAGTTGGACAATGTTTACTAATATGACCAATCTTCAAATTGTTAAAACATGTAGTTTGACTCAACGACCTCTTGTAATTACCACTAAAGTGAGTCCTAATGTAGTTTCCAAGTACATGTCCATATTCCTGACAATAGTGACAACTATATCTTGTATTGTAATCCTAGTTATAAGAACTTCTAGGGATTCTTACCTTTGTTTTCTTGCTTGATGACCATGTGGACTTGGACCTATACTCAAAGGCTATATGTCCATACTTCTAATAGTTGTAGCAATATCCTTCAAATTTTGGTGCATGCATGGTTCTAGTTTTGTATTCATGTGCCTGATGACCTTGTTTATTGCACTAATGATAGTGGACCATGTTCTTGGGCTTAGCATTATAATTTTTATTCTTGCTCTTGCACACATTAGCTGTATGGCCTTCCTTTTCATAATTATGACAAGTAGATTTTAAGTTCTTACCTTTATTGTTCCTTTCCTTAACAAATTTGGATGATTCTCCTTCTTCAGTGCTTGTGTGTCCCAATCCTAATGTATCTCTATTGGATCTAGGGGATTATAGTAATTGCTCAAAGTACTTGATGGCTTCATTTGGCTTGTTGAAACTATTACCAAATTTATTTTCTCTTTTTAGGTCCTTCAGTAGTTGTTCATTCTACAACTTCAATGTAGTTATCTCAATGTCCTTGACATTCAACTCATGATGAGTATTCATCATTTGGCTTAAGGTATCCAATTGCATGTCTAAGATGCTAGATAGCTTTGTTGATTGTTCTTCCAATCTGTTTGCCAAAATTCTTTTGTCTTCTTCAATCATGGCCTCATCTTCTATAGCTTTCTTCTTTTGTTTAGTTACTTCACATAGCATTATAGCTTGTGATTCTTCCTCCAACTTGAATCTCATATTTCTTTAGCTT
>CM053787.1:246591852-246594352 GCA_028749045.1 Cupressus sempervirens | reverse complement strand
AGGAGGAATTAAGTCTGGTAAGAATGACCAGTATTGAGGAGGCATACCAATTTTCCCTACGAGTTGAAGAGAAGCTGAATAAAAGGTTTGAAGGAAGACAAAGAGGGCATGATCAAGGAGGAAGGGGAAGCAGTAGATCATTTGGAGGCCACAATGAAACCCAAAAGAAAAATGAAGATGTGGGTACTAGCAGGAACCAGAGGAATGAGGGTTTCAACTGCTCCCATGATCAAGACTTTGGAAATTAGAGAGGAAGAGGTAGAGGACATGGACAAGGAAGAGGAGGCTTCTGTAGTACCTATTTCCATTACAATGAAGAAGGTCATCGTGCCTTTGAATGCCCTCAATGACAAGGAAGGACAGATAGGAGAGCTGAGGGCCAAGCTAGGGTTGCTCATGTGGATGAGGATGCACAATCATCACATTCAGAGGATGTAGAAAGAGGAGAGACCTTGGTAAATGAAAGAGTCCTACTAAGTGGTGAGATTGAACCAAGACAACAGAGGTGTTTGTTTCGTACCAGATGCAAGTGTGAGGATAAATGTTGTGATGTGATCATTGATGGTGGTAGCACTGATAACTTGGTACCAAAAG
This sequence comes from Cupressus sempervirens, assembly GCA_028749045.1. NCBI lineage: Eukaryota > Viridiplantae > Streptophyta > Pinopsida > Cupressales > Cupressaceae > Cupressus > Cupressus sempervirens. The sequence goes on along the minus strand of CM053787.1, from coordinate 246,593,758 downwards.
AGATGGTCTCTAAGCTGAAGCTCAAGAGGGAGAAACATCCCAAACCCTATCAAATTGCTTGGGTAAAAGATGATCATAAGGTCCTGGTAAGTGAACAATGTTTAGTGAAATTCAAAATTGGGAGTTACCATGATGAAGTTCTCTATGATGTTATTCTGATGGATGTTTGCCATCTATTGTTGGGTAGACCACGGCAGTTTGATAGACATGCAGTACATGATGGGCATGCAAACACATACTCTCTGACAAAGGATGGAGTTCACCACAAATTGAAGCCCATGAAAAAGGAAGGTGAAAAGGTATGTAGCAGTGCTAGGATTTGTCTTGTTGATAGAAGGATGGTTTTAGATGGCATGAAACATCAACATATATGCTATGCTTTGATTCCTAGGAAAGATAAAGAAGGCAGTAGTGAAATACCACTTGAAGTTTCATATTTACTAGGGGAATTTGGAGATATTATCTCTAATAATGTTCCAAATGGATTACCACCAGTAAGGCAAATGAGTCATCAGATAGATCTGATTCCAGGAGCTAGTTTTCCTAACAAGGTTGCTCATAGGATGACTCCTACTGAAACAGAGGAGCTAAATAGACAAGTTCAGGAGCTGTTGAGAAAGGGCTTGATTCAAGAGAGAGCCTAAGTCCATGTGTAGTACCTACAATACTCACACCAAAGAAGGATGGAGAGTGGAGGATGTGTACAGATTCTTGAGCTATAAATAGGATAACCATCAAGTACCGATTTCCTTTGCCAAGGATGGATGATCTTATGGACTGCTTGAGTGGAACTTAGTACTTCACAAAGATAGATCTAAAGAGTGGTTATAACGAGATACGGATTCGAGAAGGAGATGAGTGGAAAATAGCCTTCAAGACCAAGGAGGGTCTTTATGAGTGGTTAGTCATGCCCTTTGGATTGACGAATGCCCCAAGCACCTTCATGCGGCTCATGAATGAGGTACTTAAGAAGTTCTTGGGAAAATTTGTTATTGTCTATTTGGATGATATTTTAATTTTCAGCAAGACTTTGGAAGAACATTTACTGCATATTCGTAGTGTCCTTGAAAGGCTAAGGGAAGAGAAACTGTTAATTAATCTAAAGAAGTGTATCTTTGCAAAATGGGAGTTAGTCTATTTGGGGTTTGTTATATCACCCAAAGATCTCAAAATGGATCCAGAGAAGGTAAAAGCCATCTTGGAATGGCCTACTCCAAGGTCTGCTACTGAGGTAAGATCATTTCATGGTTTGGTTAGTTTTTACAGGAAGTTTATTAAGAATTTCAGTGGCATATGTGCATCCCTAACTGATACAATAAGAGGGGATAGAAAAGAGTTCAAATGGACTACAGAAGTTGTGAGATGTTTTGAATTGCTGAAGAAGAAGGTGACAAAACAGCATGTGTTGGCACTTCCAAATTTTAGAAAGGTTTTCTAGGTGCATTGTGATGCCAATGGCAGTGCTATTGGGGCTGTATTAAGCCAAGAAGGTAAGCCTATTGCATATTTTAGTGAAAAATTGAATGATGCAAAGAAGAAGTATTATGTTTATGATCAAGAGTTCTATGCAATAGTTTAGGCCTTAAAGAAATGTAGGCATTATTTATTGCCAAAGGAATTTTTTTTGTATACTGATCATCAGGCATTACAATACCTAAATAGCCAAAGTAAATTGAATCAAAGGCATATGAAGTGGGTAGAGTTCTTGCAGAGTTATACATTTGTGTTGAAGCATAGAAGTGGAAAATCTAACAAGGTTGCAGATGCACTAAGTAGGAGATAGTTGTTGCTTACAGTAATGCAGGTTGAAGTAGTTGGGTTTGATGAACTCAAGAAATTGTACCCCGAGGATCCTGATTTTGCTGAAGCATGGAAAGCTTGTAAAGAAACTATTTTTGTAGATAGA
>CM053787.1:246251852-246586852 GCA_028749045.1 Cupressus sempervirens | reverse complement strand
GAACTAGTGTTAATCAAGCTCACTTGGTTACCAAAGGAACATTGTGAAAATGTAGTGTTAATTGGGTTCACTTGGTTAACACAGAAAATTTGTCACTAAGTTAGTGTCTATTGAGCAAGGTCGGCTAGTGAAGGATTTTCTTGTTTTGGCATATTAAGTTAAATATATTTTTTTGTTGGTTCTAGCTGACTAAGGATATGAATATTCATTATTCGAAGTTGTTCTCAAGCCAACTTGACAATGTGCATGATATAAATATAAGTTCAAGTCAAGGGTTGAATATTTGCAAGTGAATAGAAGATTTGAAGATGCTTAGAGGAAGAGAATTAAAAGGATAAGAAGAATATCCTTGTGGAGCTAAAAAGATACATTTGATCAAAAAAATCAAGTATAAAAGCTAGAATTGAGACCTTTAATTAGCAATTTAGTTGCATTAGAAATTAGGTCATCTCATTGTTACTCTCTAACCATTGTAGCAGTGATCTTAATCTCTTAATAGATTTTCCTTAATAGTTATTTGTAAATCCTCTAACAAGGTGGTGTTTCTAGATTGAAGTGTCTAAAGACCTCTAAGAAGGTCACTCCTAACAAGGTGATTAAATCCTCTAATAGGGTCACACCTAATAGTGTGTTTTGAAACTTTTAATAGTGTTGGCTCTTAGCAGAGCTCACTTCAGAATAATGAAAATTAGTAACTAGTTGCAATTGGTGGTTTTTCCCAAATTGGGTTTCCATGTTAAATCTTGGTATCACTTGTGTTAATGCTATTTATTTTATGTGCATCCAACTAAGTTAAGTAATATTATTCATAGATAATCTCTTAAGATTTTCATGTTAAGCATTTGATGACTTACAACGTTTACTAGTATTAACCAAGTCCATGTGTGTTTATTGAGCATCAGTAATTTTAATAAAGTTTATGCTACATACTGACATATAGGGGATTTATTTTAGTGGTAATTGATTAACCTCTCCACTCTCAATTACTCCTCTTGTATTTCCAACAATAGGTATCAGAGCTTCTCCATGCTTCTAGAGAAGGTTTCAAGGACCTGAGCCAAAGATTAGGATGTCTTATAGAAGATAGATACTAAAGTTGAATAGAGATAATTTATAGGCATGGAAAGAACTTATGAAGTTTCACTTGGAAAAAATAAATAATTTAGGTTTGAAATACTTGGAAAATACTTACAAGGCTCTAACCAGAACATAACTATGGGAGAAATTGTTGAAAAGAAAAGTCATATCATGATGATCGACATTACATCAACTCTTAACTATGTTGAGTTTGATGAGGTCAAATAATGTGCTACTACTCATGACATCTGGACAAAAATGAAGGATATATATGGAGGTGATGATAATGTAAAAAAGGCCAAGTTAGAAAGCTTGAGAGGTCAATTTCATCAGATGAAAATGAGAGAGGATGAAAACATTGCAAAATATGTTGAGAGAATCAAAGCTAGTGCCAGTGCTATCAAAGCCTTTGGAGAAACAATTGAAGGTGTGACAGTGGTAAGAAAGGTACTTAGAACCCTTCTTCCTATCTATGCAATATAATTGTCTACAATTCAAGAGATGAGATGTGATCCAAATAACAAGATAACTTTGGATACTCTAGTTGGAAGATTGTCTACATTTGAAATAGATAACTATGACATTTTACACTCCTAGGTCTAGCAATCTTTAGTCTACATTTGAAGCCAAGGTATCACTCGAGAAGAAAGCTAAAAAGTATAAAAGAAAACAATCTAAAAGTGAAGAGCAAGATAGTTCTGATAGTGATCTTGAAGCCATTAAAGCATTGCTTGCAAGAAGGTATCCCAAAGGAAAAGGAAAGTACAAAGGTAAAATTCTTGTGATCTATTTCTCTTGTGAAGAAGTTGGACACATTGTTACAAGATGTCCAAAAAAAGAAGACACAAATGAAAAGAAGCATAAAAAGTACAAAGGAAAGAAGGATTTGAAGAACTTCAAGGACTACAAGGACAAAGATAAGAAATTTTTTTTTATGGCTAAATATTAAGATAGTAGTGAAGATGATGAAATTATCTATATTGTTGTAAAAGATGGATCTAATAATGAAGGAGATAAAAAGGCACTTATCTCTCATGTTAGCAAAAATGATACATGGATTATTGATAGTGATTGCTCACATCATATGACTAGTGACATATAATTTCTCTACAACTTTTCTCTTTTTCTTGCTCAAGAGATATTTTGAATTTTGGATGAGCATTGATGCTCCCGAGGGGTTAGGATGCTCCCGAGGGGTCGGGCTTGACCTCTAATCGCTGCCCAAACCTGCTTCTAATTCTAACTATGACTAGGGTTACCCAAGGGAATTTCAATGTCATTCACCCTATTGGGGGATACCGGTGGATTCAATGGCTTTTCCAGTGGGCTAGGTGATTTAAACAAGCCTTTCTAGGGCTCAGTTGGTGGCCTAGGATATTCACACGATCCATAACAAGGCTCTAGGTTGGAAGGAAGTCATCCTTGGTGAGAAGGAGGCTCTCATCCTAGTGAAAGCTCCCAAAGTGATTAGCAATGAGAAGGGATTGGAAATTGCATTTCTATATAGCTTGGTTAATAGTGTTTCTACCAATCTGCAACTCTACCTCATTGGTAGACTTGTTTCCTTTTGCCCATCGATTGAGATGGTCTGGAAGTGGGTGAATCAGAGATGGAATTTGAAGGGAAGTGTTATGGTCTCAGCTATGTTGGGAGGCCTATTCTATTTTAAATTCAAGGTAGATGAGGATATAAAAATGGTGATGGTAGGCTCCTGGTCATATGAAAAGCATGGCTTGGTGGTAGCTAAATGAAAGCTAGTGTTGGATCCAATTAAAGAACTGAATAAGATGGCGCTGGTCTAGGTTAGGTTACCAAGACTTCCTCTTGAGTTTTGGGATGAAAGGAGCTTGAAATTCATTGGGGATTCCTTTGGGTACTTTGTGACAATGAATTTGGTTACTTTGCAGAGATATTGACTTGTCTTTGTGAGGTTCAATGTTAATGTGATAGTGGGTACTCCATTACCAAAGTCTATCATTCTGAGCTCAAAATAGGGTAAGAAGATTCAACCTATTTTTTATGAGGACATAGGTGAGTTATTTTAGAAATGCTCATCTTTTGGACATTTTTTTGTTGACTGTAAGAAGTTGAATAGAATGGCTAAGGAGAAAATTGATGTAGTTCTTGTAACGAGAGCCTCTCCTCTTCCTAAGGACTCAGGGGTGGTGGAAAAGCCTCTTGAGGGTGACAAGGAGGTGACTCTCTCTCCAAGGAGGGAAATTGAAGAAATGAATCCTTAGAAGAATAAGGATAAGGAGCTGACTCGCCCCACTAGGAGGGTGTTGAGTGATAACCCTCAAGTTGGGATAGGGAGGGTAAGAATGGAGGAGATGGAGAGGATCTCTTGCTCAGTCTAGGGGTTAGATTTACTCTACACATAGGAAGGGAAGATGGAGCGTTTGGAGGAAGGAGAAATTGATTCTTTCCCCTTTTTACAAGGTATGAGGAGCTTCTCATTACCCCTTAAAGGAACCTAGTGATTGAGGAGGTCTTTCAAAAGTGCGCCAACAAGGATGTGGAGAAGGGAGAGGTGAATGACAGGGTAGAAGGAGAGGTTGCTAGTGTACTTGGCTAGAATGAGAAGGAGTTTCCAAATAATATGGTGGACCTAGCCTAGCTAGACAATAAAGAAGAGAAGTGGAAAACATAGAGAAGATAGACAAGGATTTCAAGGAAACCTAAAGTGGTCATGGAGTTGAAGTTGGATGTAGGAAAGTCAAGTAACAAACTAAGAAAGTGAAGTAGTTGGCTAGGGAGGTGGCAAGTGGTAGGTAGGAGACTTTGGAATCCTTAACAAAAGGTATGAAATGATTTCTTTATCTTGGAAAATGAGGGGTTTGAACAACCCTCATAAGTAGTTTTCCCTCAAACAACAACTGGAAAACTAGAAAATTAATATTTAGCTCATCAAGGAGGTTAAAATGTCTATGGTTAACTTGGTGAATATGACAAGTTTTGTTTGATCTCGGGTAAAAAAAAAATTATATTCAAGTAGAAGGTGCTTCAGGAGGGGTGGTAGCCTTCTAGAACCTAGATGATGGTAATGGTAGTCTTATTTGTAGCTCAAAGTTCTATCTTATTACTAAGCATAGGATAGGTGATAGGAAATGGAATATTATTAATGTTTATGCCCTTAACATGAAAAATGGTAGACATAGCTTATGGGAGGATATGTCATATTTTATTTCTCAAAACAAGAATACCTTTTGTATGGGAGATTTCAACTCGCCCTTGTACCCTTTAAAGAAAATCAAGGAGGAGTGATTGATTTTACTAATAGTATAAAGGATCTAGCTGAATTTATAAATAATAATGATCTTTTGTACATGGAGATGCATGGTGTGAAGTTTACATGGTCAAATAATAGAAAAGGGGTTGACTTGATGCAAGTCAGAATAGATAGACTTTTGGTCCTAGTAGGGTGGGAAGGATTAACTTCCTCCTCTCTTATAGGACTACACAGGATAGTTTTAGATCATGCCCCAGTACTTTTTAATTTGAAAGAAGATTCCTTGTGGGGTCCAAGACCTTTTAGATATGAAATTATGTGACAATCCCATCCTAATTTCATCTCTAGAGTGGTTGAATGGTGGGGAATAAGAATAGATGGGACAACAATGTATAGGCTCTCTGTTAAACTTGACAATGTAAGGAGAAATGTGGTACCTTAGAAAAAAAAGTTATTTTGGGGACATTTTTAAGACCAAGGTGGACCTGGAAGGGAAGTTAGTTAAACTCTAGAAATCTATGAGGGAAGGCATACCAATGGATAACATGATCTAGGAAGAGGGAAATTATAGGAAAGTTTGGAAGTAAACTTTGACTAGAGAGGAGATTTAATAGAAATAGGGATCAAGGGAGTTATAGCTTAAAGTGGGGGATAGGAGCACTGCATTTTTTCATATATCTGCTTCAATCCATAGATGGAGAAACACTATTGATAGCATTAAAGATGACAATAATGTGAAGTTGAACAAACCTAAAGAGATAGGGAACTAGGTGATGGCTTACTTTAGTAATTCCTTCAAGGAAGAATAGAGGGACTTCAAAGAGGAGGATCGGCAATGGTTGATTGAGACTATGCGCTTGATGATCTCAATTGAAGAGAATGAGGGCTTGTTTAGATGGTAATTGAGGAGGAAGTCCATAGAGATATGTTTTCCATCAAAGCTTATAAATCCCCAAGTCTAGATGGTTTCCCTCCAGTGTTCTTTCAGCACTTTGGGGAGATTAACAAGTTATATCTCCTTCATGTGGCCCATGACTTCTTTAGGACCAAGAAGCTTCTCAAAAAACTCAATAAAACTTTCATTTCTCTAATTCCCAAGGTGAAAGACCCAGAAGTTCTCTCTGACTTTAGACTAATTAGCCTTTCTAACACCACCTACAAGATTCTCTCTAAAATTTTGGTGAATAGGTTGAAGCCACTGCTACATAAGCTTATTGGGAAAACCTCAAATGGGTTTTTTCTAGGAAGAAAATCCTAGATGTAGCAATAACGATGCATGAAGTTTTGTAATCTATAGAGAAAAGTGGTAATCTTGGTATGGCCTTAAAACTAGACATCTCTAACGCTTATGATAGGATCAATTGGACATTCATGTATAAAGTTATGGAAAGGATTGGCCTAAGTTAGAAGGTTATTAGAATGGTAAAATCAATGGTGGAAACTGTTAACTATTCTATGATTGTTAATGGGTCATCTTGGGGAAGCTTAAGGGGGGTGGGAGTGGTCTTAGGTAGGGCACTATCTCTCCCTACCTATTTATTATGGTGGTTAAAGTTCTAGGGAGAGCATTCATGAGGAAGTGGGAGGGGACAATAATCAAAGGGATTAAACCTACATCCACTTTACCTCATGAAGTGATCTAGAAATTTGTGGATGACACCTTCATTAGTGGGTAGTCCTTGGTGGGTGAAGCAAGAGCTTGAAAGTCGATGCTAGAGATGTATACTATGAATGTAGTAGAGAAGATCAATTTTGACAAAAGTAAAGTGTTCTTCTTTAATACCCCTCCAGACCTTCAACAAAGGATTGTTAATATTCTAGCTTGTAATGTTGTTGAGTTACTAGATACTTATTTAGCTCTTCCTTTAACTATGAAAGAGGTTAGTATATGCTTCTGGAATAGCATTTTGGAAAGAATGGAGAAAAATCTAATTGGATGGAAAGGCAAAACTCTAAGTAGTGTAGGTAAACTACTACTTTTGATCTCCTCTCTCCAAGGATTAACAATGTACTTCCTATCATTTTTCAAAATTACTCAATGTATGGCTAATAAATTGGAGAAAATTCAATGTAACTTCCTTTGTTCTAGGGGAAGTGAGAAGATAAGATTAAACTTGGTTAGTTGGGATATAATCTGTAAAACTAAGTATAGGGGAGGATAGGGAGTGAGGAAGATGACTAATCTGAATAATGTGCTTCTCACAAAGATGGAGTGGAATCTGATGAAGGGAGATTCTAATTGGTGTAATATTATGAGAGCTATGTACCTTGGTATTCTTAATTTCTCTCACTATGCCTAAACAAATGATCTTCCTATGGGCTCTAAAATATGGGGTAACATCATATGAAATAGAGCCCTTCTGAAGGAGGGAGTAAGGTGGCTTGTGGGGAATGGTAACTAGATTAATTTCTAGGAGGGTTCATGGCTTATAGATAAACCTTTGTCAAAAATAAAGTTTGTGTCTCTCTGATATAACCTCCAAGACATGGGGCGTAGAATGGTTGTGGATTATATTGGTCTAGGAAGAAAATGGAAGAAGATGAGGTTGCAACAGAATGATTTGATAGGAAGGGCCCTAACTAATGAGCTAAATTCTTTACTAGAAGAGTATAGGATCCTAGGAAGAGATAGGACTAATGAGTTCATTTGGAGGGCTACCTTGGCTAGGGAATTCTCATTTAAACCTACCTACAAGATAATGTTTGATAAATATCTTGAAACTAATGACTAGAGAAATATTTGGTTTAACCCTTTAATCCCAAAAATCAATATTTTTTGGTGGACCACTATCCATGGGAAAATTCTCACTATTGACAACTTGAGGAAGAGGGGGTTCCAAATACCTAATAGATGTTTTATGTGTAAGAGGGAGGAAGACAGCATCAACCACCTATTCCTACATTGCAGCTTTGTGTCTAAGATGTGGGGGAAAATTCTTCAGAAGTTAGAGGTGAATCAGGTGTTCAATGAGGATATGGGGCATTTGGTGAACTGGCAGGGCCCCTTCACCCACCCCCTACTTATCAATTTGTGGAATATTATTTCTCCTAGATGTGTTGGGGTATTTGGAAGGAGCAAAATAATAGGGTTTTCAAAAATGAGGAAAGGGAGGTGAAGGTCATGGTTGATATGGTCTTCAAATTAATAGTTGATAACATTAGATTTAGTAGTTGGAGAAAACAAGCATTCCCCCCTTCTACCTTGGAGGTTAGAATTGTGAAGTGTTGGTTGTTGATGGATGGGATTATGGAGATTGACAACTCTAATCTAATGGCTAGAAAGAGAACTCAATGGAAACCCCCACCTACTAACTGGGTCAAACATAATTTTGATGGTGCTGCCAAAAAGGAGGGATCAACGTGGGGAAGGATTGTTATAGACTATAAGGGAAGGATACTATTGGATTATGTTCTTCTATTAGGGAAAGTTTCAAATAATGTTGCAGAAGTTATCACTCTATACTAGGGTATAAAGTTTTTCTTGAGTGTGGGATGGTGGGGTGTCCAAGTTGAAGGTTATTCTAAAGTCATTATTAAGACTGTTAAAGGAAATATGTGGGAGAGATGGGCTATCAAATGTATTATTGATGATATCAAGTACATATTAGCCACCCTCAATAGGTTTGATTTGAATCACATTTTTCAGGAGTGAAATAGTGCGGCTGATGGTATGGAGGTGATTGGCTTAAAGCTGGAAGGGCTAAGAGGTTGGAGGAATTTGAACAATTTTCCAAATTTGGTGAGGGAGTTAGTGAATAAAAATAAGTAATGATGATCCTAGCTAGTTACTTTGTATAATGTCATTGAGCTGGCAGGGACAAAATGTACTTGACACTTGTGTGGTAAGGAGAAAAGGCTTGGGTATGGGCAATAATTATTTCTCATGGCCCAAAAATTAGAAGTTTGAAATGGGGGATTTTTTATTCATTTCCCTTTATGGATCATCATATGTCATGCAGAAAAAGGGTTTATTTTTTATAGATTTGTGGCATGTTGAGAATGATGGAAATGATTAGGGGAAAGATCATGGCGGATGACTCATAATCTTTCTCACCAATTTGGAAGGTTCCATTATTATTATTAATTGTAATTATCATCTCCATTTAAGGGTATAGGTTTCTAAGAGTGAAGTATTTTTTAGGGATTGGTGTTTGAATAGAGATAGAGAGAAAAAAATTACAGAGATGGAAGGTGATTGTTGTGCATTGAACCGACTATGATCGATGATAGTTGAGGAAGCCCTTGGTATGGTACATTTTGAAGGAGGGAATTTTTGTCCCATTCATGGAGACCCTCAATGGTCACGACGAGAATTTTTCTATGTAGTTTTTTAACTCATGGGAGAATCACAAAGTGACAATCAATGGTATCTTGTTTCAAATTTTAGAGGAGCTAACTGCTATGGTGACGGGCATGGTGATGAAGGGAAGAAAATGGTAGAAGGTAACATGGGTGACTGATGAAACAAGTCTACAATGTTTCTTTGTGGAGGGTGAGGAACTAGTTCGCCATAGAGGGGGTTTCATGAGGAAGAAACTAATTGACCTATGGAACAAGGTTTGTCTAATTTGTATGAAATATCTTACCCTAGAAGGAATCTGTGGAGTTTTCTACTACTATCATTTTCTTCTTCTAAATCATTTCTAACACCATGATTTTCTTTCACTTCCCTTCTTCCTGCTACATAATCTTGAGGATACTATTGTTGATGTGAAAGTTAAAATGAGAAGGGGGGTTAATTTTACTATTCTACACTAGGGTTTAATTTTTAGGTTGTACCAATTTCACCTTGCCCTAGTCCCCCACAGGATTATGGAAGTTGATATTCCTATTCACCTAAACCCTAGGCCCCAAATGGTCCCCCTTAGGATTATAGGTCCTAGAGCTTCTACCCCTCAGCCCTCTCCTAGTGGGTCCGCAACATATCCCTCCACCAGGGGGAAAAAAGGAAAAGGTAAGGAGAAAATGTAGATGAAGTCAGAGGATGAGGGGAGAGGGGGGAGGAGGAGGTCAAGGAGGTTGGCTAAGTCTCAAGCTAAGAAGAAGTTAAGGGAGGGAGCCTCACAGGAGGAGGAATTAGATTCTGAGCATTTGAGCTACCACAAAAGAAGAATAAAGAAGAAAACTATTAACTTTGGAGTGGGAGGTACAGAGGAGGTTGAAGAGGAGATTTTTTATTCCTCTAGGTTGAACTCGAGTAATGGCCCAGGTTGTGCCTAGGTGTGTCAACCTAACAAAAGATCAATTCCCTATAATGGTGGATAGAATGCCTTCCCCCGTTATGATCTCCTCCCTTATTAGGGCAATTTCTAAAAATTCCACTAACCCCCTTGTTGTGTAGGATATGCAGGCTGGTAGGGATGAACATTTGGGTGATTTGGATAAGGCTAGTAATGAGCCATGGGAGAGAATCTACAAATTGGAGGAAAGAGTGGGATTGTTATTCAAGTTTATGATTAAAGTCACTCATGCAGTGACTACCACTCTATGCTTGTTGAAGGATGTCGAAGGGGACTTATCCAAGGTGGACTCCAAGTTGATTTTTGACTTCCTAGCAGAATACTAGGTGAATGTCTTTTTGGGGAAGAAGGAGGTCAAGAAATCTTAAGGGTTCCCCACTTCATTTATTTTTGCATGGTGTTAATCTACTAGTTTATAGAATTTTTCAATTTTAAGGCTGTCACACCTTTATTTTTGTTAAGTGACTTCAGCTTGTTAACAGACATTTTGTTTAAAACTTGTAGTTACTTTTATAATTATAGTATAAACTTTTGTTTCTTGTTAATAGGCATTTTTTTTAAATCCTTTAGTTACTATAATAATTATAGTATAAAATTCTATTTTTGTTTTAAAAAGCATTAGGGGTTAGTTATGTTATGATGGTTATCTGTTGATAGTCATCTAGCTAGTTTGTAATGGGGTAGCCCCCTTGTTTTGGTTGCTTTTATTTCAAAAACAAACTTTGAATATATGGAACATTATGATGGTGGAAGTGTGAGATTTGGAAATAATGAACCATGTTGCATAAAGGAAAAAGGTTGTATCTCACTAACCAAGGAACTTAGATTTTATAATACTTATTGGATTGAAGGACTAAAGCATAATCTACTAAATGTGGCACAATTGAATAACATTGGGTTCAAGGTAGAATTCATGAATGGGAATGCTGAGCTATTGGATGGAAAAGGAAATCTAGGTGGGTCTGGTAAACAAATAAAATGTAGCCTATTCTACCTAGATCTCAATGAAAGTTCATGTTTCATTTCTCAAGTAGAAGAAAGTTGGTATTCACATAAAAGAGTATGTCATATGAACTTTGATAATATGATTAAGATAAGAGAAAAAAAAAAGAGTAAGAGGTATTCCTACTCTGAAGAAACCTAATATGGGCTTAGGCAAAAATTGTCAAATTGGTAAGATGAGCAAGACAAGTTTCAAAAGAAAGAGCTATCATTCTGAAGAAGTCTTGGAGCTATTTCATACAAACTTATGTGAACCTATTGGAATAGAGAGCTACAGTGGATATAAGTATTGTTATTTTTCTTGTTGATGATTATTCTAGAATGATGACTATAATGTATCTGATCTAGATATGCCTAAAGCATTTCAAAAGTTTAAATAGTATCTAGAAAGAGTAGAGAAAGAAATTGGAAAGAAGCTAAAGTGTTTAAGGTCAGACAAAGGTGGTGAATTCATTTCCAATGAATTTTTAACTAAAAGAGGAATTGAGAGACCAAAATCAACCCCTAGTACACCACAATAGAATGATATAAATGAAAGAAGGAATAGATCCATCATGCATTATGCAAGAACTTCGATTATAGAAAAGAGTGTTGTAATCAAATACTAGAAGGAAGTAGTTAGTACTTTAATGCATACCTTGAATAGAATATAGCTGAAAAAATACTCAAATCAAACTCCTTATGAGCTATGGTATGGCTACAAACCTAATGTAAGTTACTTGAAAATATTCAATAGAAAATGTTATATCTTGAAGGAATCTAGGAAAGGAAAATTTGATGTCAAAGGTGATGAAGAAATATTCCTAGGATATGCCTATAGAAGTAAAGCATATAAATGTTTGAACTTATCAACTCATAAGATTGTAGAAAGTTCAAATGTAAGAATTCATGAGTTTGTAGGAAAGAGTTGAGAAAAGAGAAACAAGAACTTGAGGATTACAAAAAAATTGTCTACTATGAACCTGATACATTGCCAATTCTAATTGGAAATTAGTAGAATTCACCTCACGAGCCTCCAAAATCTCTAAAGGCTACTAAGTTGCAAATAGTGCAACCCAAGTTGTAGTAAAAAACTATTGAGTTTTTGCCAAAGAAAGCTGACTCTAAAGGACCTAATTCATAGATAGTGGAACCCAAACTTGATAAAGAAGATCATGAAGAGGCTAGTGGAACAAGTTATAAATCCAAAGTACCTATGTTAGCAAGATATTTTAGAAGGCACCATGCTCTTGATCAGATCATTGGAGAAAAGTCAAATGATACAATGAAAAGAAACAAATTGAAAGGTACATGTTTTCTTACTTAATTTGAACCTAGATTAGTGAAAGATGCTTTGGATAATGAAAGTTAGATGGAAGCTATGAATGAAGAGATAGAACAAAAAAAGAGAAATAAGACTTGGAATCTTGTTCCTAGACCTAAGGATAAAAATGTAATTTGCACAAAGTACGTTTTTAGAATTAAGTTGAATAAAGATGGAGATGTTTCTAGAAACAAAGAAAGGGTAGCATGCAAAGGTTTTTCTCAATAAGAAGGTATTGATTATCATGAAACTTTTACTCCTATTGTGAGATTAGAAGATGTTAGAACTTTACTTTCCTATGCTAGACATAAAAGATTTAAATTTTATAAAATGGATGGAAAATTTACATTCTTCAATGGAATTCTTGAAGATCAAGTTTACATAGAAAAGCCTAAAGGTTTTTTAGATCATAGAGAAAAGGATATGATCTTTAAATTGCACAAAGCATTGTATGATCTCAAGAAAGCTCCTAGAGCTTGTTATGAAATACCTCATAACTACTTGATAAATATTAGTTTTCAAAGAAAAAATGATAACAGTAGCCTGTATATCAAAGAAGGGCTAGACAAGAAGATTGTGTTGGCAGAAATCTTTGTGGATGACACATTATGTACTAGAAATGATGACTTATGAAAATATTTTTTAGAAGAGATGAGTAAAGAATTTGAGATGTCTATATTTGGAGAGATAAAATTATTTCTTGGATTACAGATTTAACAGAAGAAAGATGGTATCTACATTACTCAATCCAAATATATCAAGGAGATACTAAACAAGTTTGGAATGAAGGATTCAAGACCAATTGGAACACCTATGTCTACTAAACATAAGCTTTTCAAAAAATGATGATTTCAAGGAGGTAGATCAAACCACATACATATCAATGATTGGAAAATTATAATATGTAGTGCATACAAGGCCTAATATTGCATTAGTAGTTAGTATGGTGGAAAGATTCTCAGCAAATCCTAAAGAAAAAAATATGATGGAAATCAAGAGAATCATGAGGTATCTGAGGGGTACTAAAGGCTATGGATTATGGTACAAAAAAGGAGGAAATTTGGAGTTGAAAGAATTCATAGATGTTGACTGGGCAAGAAGTGTTGATGATAGGAAAAGCACCAATGGTGGAGTGTTCTTTCTTGGAAAAATATTAGTTTCTTGGAAAAGAAATAAGAAGAATTGTATTTCTCAGTCTATAGTAGAGGTAGAGTATGTGGTAGCATTGGTTAATTGCTCCAATGTTGTTTCATTTGAACAATTGTTAGCAGGTATGAAGGTAGATATCAAGGATTGAGTGGTTATCTTTTGTGATAACACTAGTGCAATTAATATATTAAAGAAACCTATGATGCATATTAAAACAAAGAATATTTCTATAAAATGTCATTTTCTAAGAGAATTGGTGCAAGATAAAGAGGTAAGAATGTCCAAATATGTGAATACTAATGAAAAAATTGCAAACATATTCACTAAGCCATTATCTAAGGATGCATTTTTGTATCTAAGAGGTATGTCATGGACCATTCCCCTATCTAAAGCTCACTAAATGAAGTTTAATGATGCATCAACCAAAGCATGTTGAATATTAGTCAATTTGATGAAGTATTGTAAAGGGAATATTGCATATGAATCACTAGATGAGGTACATTGATATTCACTGAAGATTGTCTTTGGCATGAAATTTCAAAGAGGGGGAATTTTCTGTCATATCACAAAAAATTTCTAAAGAGGGAGAGTATAAATTTGACAACAATTTTGTTTGAAGATCTCAAAGAAAGAAGATGAACTTGGTCTGATATCAAAGAAGAAGAGTTTTCTATCAAAAGAAGACGTTGAAGGTAAAATATATTAATAGAGGGAGAAACTGAAGATAGAGGGAATTCAAACTGATAGAGGGAGTTCTCATGGATAGGAATCAAAATAAAACTAAGGATATGTTCCTTACTTTATTCTTGCTCTAAAATTTCATTGTATTATGACATGTGTTGCCATCAATGTCAAAAAAGAGGGAGACTGTTGTAAAAAATTGTTAACTGTGTATTCTCTTTGATGTTACACAAAATGTCATATCTATTCTAGTCAGTGTATGTCGAGCTCACTTGGGCATTAAAAAATAGTTTCTTGTGTCTATCAAGAATTCCATAGTTTTCCAAGTTTAGAATGTAATGTCTACAAAGTTCACTAAAGCAACAAATAGAAGTTTGAAGTTGAGTGTTAACCGAGCTCACTTTGTTAATGAAGGAAAAGTTGCATGTAACTAATATTAATCAAACTCACTCAGTTACCAAAGGAAATTTTTTTAAATGCAATTTTAACCAAGCTCACTTAGTTAACACTGGAAAATAATTTCTAATTTATTGTCTACCAAGAAGGGTTAGCTAATGAAGTATTTTCTTATTTTAGCATATTGAGTTCAATAGATTTGTTTGTTGGTTCTAGCCAACTGAGGGATGAATATTAATTATTCTAAGTTGTATTCAAGTTGACTTGACCATGTGTATGATATGAATATAAGTTCAAGTTGAGGATTGAATGTGTCCAAGTGAATAGAAGGTTTAAAGATGCTTAGAGGAAGTGGGTTAGAAGGAAAAGAAGAATATCCTTGTCAAGTTACAAAGATAGATTTGATCAGAAAGGATCAAGTATGCAAGCTAGAATTAAGATCTATAATTAGAAATTCAATTGCATCAAAAATTAGGTCTTCTCTTAATAATTCTCTAACCATTATAGTAGTGATCTAAATCTCTTAATACAGTTGGCTTAATAGTTATTTGTAAATCCTCTAACAAGGTGGCATTTTTAGATTTAAGTGTCTAAAGAACACTAACAAGGCCACTCCTAATAGGGTAATTAAATCCTCTAATAGAGTCACACCTAATAGTGTATTTTTTAACCTATGATAAGGTTGGCTCCTAACATGGCTCACATCAGAATAGTAAAAATCAGTAACTAGTTGCAATTGGCAGTTTTTCCCAATTTAGATTTCCACATTAAATCTTGGTGTCACTTGTGTTCATGTTATTTCTTTCAAGTGTATGCAACTAAGTTAAGTAAGATTAATTATAAATAATATCTTAAGATTTACATGTTAAACATTTATCGAGTTACAACATTTACTAGTATTAACTGAGTGCCTCTATGTCTACCAAGCATCAGTAATTTTAGTGAGGTTTATGTTATGTACTATCATCTAAGGGATATGGGATTTATGTTAGTGGTAACTGATTCACCCCTCCCCTCTCAATTACTCCTCTTATATTTTTGATACAGCCATCTTAGTATTGAATAAGTATAACTTAGTTTTGTGATAATTAATAACTTATCCTAAGACTTCAGCATACCTATTCAAAATTCCCTTACGGGGCTTAGCTTCCCTAATGGTGGATAATCAATATAGGAATGCTTCATGAATAGATTGTTATAGAACCTCATGTATGAGAGTCATTATCAATTTGATCCACATTATTTATCTCCAAGAAACCATGGCCAGAAGATTTCTTCCTGGAATTTTAGCTACCATAATGAAAAGATAAGAGGACATAGGGTCTCCCTTATGAAAACCCCTCTCAACCAAGAAGAATTCTTGTAGGGAAACATTAGTAAAAACTAAAAATTGGATAGTATTATTCATCTCCCCTATTAGTGAGATGAATCTTTCATCAAATCCAAATTCTCTTATAATTTTGAACAAAAATTATTTTCTCACCTTATCATAGGCCTTAGAAATATCAATCTTTATTTCCATACCTTGGTTCCCAATTCTTTCCATAGAATGAAGAATTTCATGAGAGGTTTCACCACATCCAAGATTTGATACCTAGGGAAAAATCCATTCTAAGTAGGCCTAATTACCTTGTCAAGTATAGGCTTCATGGGATTCACCACCACTTTACAAAGAATCTTATAGATGGTATTATAGAGACTTACAGGTCTAAATTCTTCTAATTGAGTAGGGTCAACAACTTTGGGTACCAAAACAAAAAAAGGTCTAGTTTAACTCTTTTATAATTTTACTTACTTTGATGAAGTATCTAGTCGCACATGAATGATATCATACTTGATGATCTCCTAGAACTCTTGAAAGAAAGTCGAGGTTAACCTATTCATGCCTGGGGCTTTGAAAGCTCCCATAGAAAATACTACCTCTCTAACTTCTTCTTTAGACACTTTTCTTATCAATTCTTGGTTAGTTCCGTCATCTACCACTAGGCTTATAATCCCTAGTAAATCATTCTCCTTCCTTGGGTCAACATGTAGCTAGGGGGCTTATAAATGTCCTAAAAATATATCAAAGTCCATTAAACTATATATGCCTCATATGTTAGCTCTATGTTATCATTGTTAGCAAGCTTCTTGATGGTATTCCTTTCTTATTGTTTGAGGTTGATCTATGAAAAAAATTCATATTCCTATCAGCTTCTGTTAGCCACTAAGTCCTATATATTTTCTTCCTAAAGACTTATTCTCCTTCAATCACCTATGTCCATTTCCTTCTCCAACTGTTCTCCTCATCATGTGCAAGTGAAAGGTCTCCTCTGTACTAAAAACCCTCAATCTTTCCTTATATTTCCTTCTTTCATTTGAAGATGTTTTCAAACAAGGTTTTGTTCTAGGAAACAACCTCCCTTCTAATATTTTCAAGTTTCTTTGTTATGTGAAACATAGCCATACCTTGGATACTAATATTACACCATTAATTAATATTGTCTCTAAAATGCAGATCTGACTGCCACATTGTCTCATAATGGAAAGGTTTCTTATTTGCCTAGTTTTTATTTATCTAGTTAAATATGTGCATTGAGTGGTTTGAAAGAGACATGGGATATCCATGAAGAGAAGTGTGAGGAAAAAATTCTCAATTTTTTGAAAAAAGTACTTTGTCAAATCTAACCTAGATTAGATTACGTACCATGCAATTGTTGGACTAGGAAAACTAGATTCCCTATAACTCCAAATCAAGGATATCATTCTTTGTGAGTAATCCATCCAAGTCTTGCATACTCTCTAAGAAATCCTCAAGACCACCCAAATTTTTTGAAGGGTAGAGGGGAGTATTAAAATCCCCCAAACAAATATAGTTGGTGCCTTCTCATTATCAATACATGATTAGGTCTCCTCCCAGACCTAGAGCCTCCCTCCTTTGGTATTAGGAGCATAAAAGTTTAGGAGCACCCAACTACTTACAAAATCATTGAAGGCCACAAAAAAAAGTGAGGGTGACAATGGAGCTTTACACCATTGAGCTATGAGGATTCCACATAGTAGCAATCCCACCCAAAGCACCAGTAGCTTCAATGTAAACGTATTTAGCCCCTTAACAAATGTATCTTGTAGCCTTATCAAAATTATATTTATTAATTTTAACTTCCAAAATGAGGATAATACCTACTTTATGATCTTGGATCATAGTTGTCAAAGAAAAATTATTTCTCGAGCTATTTAAGCCCTAGACATTCCACAAAATGAACTTCATTTCCTACCTCTTTGGATATCATCCAAAGTCCTTTGCATCTCATTGGAAATATCTTGGGAAGTTACATTTGTTATTACCACCCTCATATGTAACCTTCCAATTCTTATCTTAAAGCCCAAATCTTTGATTGGCTAACTATGTGACCTCTTTTTAATCTCCTACCAACCCTCATCATCTACTAGTGAGGAATCTAGTGTCGAAGAAACTAGCGATCCTCCACACATTGGACAGCGACCATTAGAGTAACCTTTATAGAGGGTTAGTCTACCCACATTGTGGATTTAGGTGATCACTTAGTCATATTCTCCACCTTCTTCAGTGGGCTTGGAAAAAAACTAGCTTCCTTTTGCATCCCCCCCATTCCTATAAGAGATAAAGCTTCTCCCATGGGGACTTTAAGATCCTCCTAGGTAGGAGTTTGTGTCCCCTACCCTCCCTCAGCATGACCTTTTATCTCTCCTTCCTCTCATTGGTCCCTAGATTCCTTCAAAAAAATTACAAGAGAAAAAATTACGTTCTTGATATATTTAGTAAATGGGTACTCCTCTATTTGGTTAGTCTGCTTCTTTGTTTCCCCTTCAAGGGATAAAGTATAATCTTTGGCCATCACCAAGGAACACCCTAGTTCTTACTCTAGTATGCTCCATTCCATAATAAATTCCTTCCCTTTTTTGGCCTCTTCATCATCTATATAGGTTTTTCATTTAGCAAACACACTGCCATATTTTTTCATTTTTGGTAGTATCAATCTACATTTGAATAGTTAATAAAGCTTATGTCCATGTCCCACATTTACATTTCAGAGCTATACTACTAGGGAGGGCTTTGTTATTGGCCACATTTATGTAAAACCTAAAAAATCCTAACCAAGACTTGTAGAGGGTGACAAAATCCACTTTGATGAAATAACTAAAGGAATAACCAATCCTTTTTTAAAAAATCATTCCAAATCTCCAAGAGTAGGCTAGGGAGCCTCACCAAAACTAGGGCCATTCTCTGAAGATCAATACTAGGGTTAAAGTTTGGTTTCCATTTGGTGAACACTAGATTATGTTTGTCATATCTCCATATTCTTGCCAAAACTTGGTTTCTATCCACCTCATTTAAAAATTTAAGTAGGAATAACACCCTATCTATGTCTATGGCACCAACTGATCACTTAATTTTCCATCTAGTAAAAACCCATTTTATTACCATTTTAATAGTAGGTCTATAAGTCATGAACCTTCCCACCAGGCTTAGAGAAAAGCCTTTAGAGATAATATCAACCACTGAATCCACTAGAAGAATCTCCATTCCTATGTTATCATGAGAAGAAGTTGGGAGATCCCTAGTAAGGTACCAAAGTTGGAGTGCCCCACCAACACTCCTTTCCAATTCTTATTCAAGATTGATGAATCTCCAACCTTCTTTAGGGTAGTCTTGGGACTAGAACTCTAAAGAAATACCAAATCATTTAGAAATCCTAGAGGATGTCCTAAAGTCAAATTGATGTCACAATATGATGCAACCCTAGCATCCAGGGGGCATTAAAAATGACCAACCATAGAGCAAGATAGGCCTTCAAGTCTGGAGGGACCAACTTCTTTTGTGTGGAAATCACCATGAATAAACAAGTTACAAAGGTCTTTGTTAAATATTAGTTTTCTACTCTATCTTGTTAATACAATTATAGTTATCCTTATTTTACCTCTATCAATATTGTTGTCAAAGGGAGAGAGTGCATCCATAAAATTTCCTCATGGAGGACTGGTCATAGGAGCATATTGATATATGTGGGATAGTAAATGTTATGTATATTCTATATATGAATATGTAATATGAAATTTTTACTCTAGCTTTTTTTGTAAAATAGACACTTTGTGACACTTAGTAAATTTTCCAAAGTTTTCCATCAATTACAAAGGGGTGATTATTAGTATTTGATGTAGATTTTCTATGTAAAGGTTATAGGACCCTATTAATCTATTTTCAATACTTGCACATGTTTTATCTATGAATTTAGATCAAGTTTACTAATAAATTTGAAGGGTAACATTGTAAATTGCATATATGTATTAAGAAAATTAATGATGATTCAATTCAATGATTGGAATCAAGACATTGAAATTGAGCTAAGGTGTGTGGTCATGAAATTTCAATCTACTAGGGTATATA
The DNA here is from genome assembly GCA_028749045.1 of Cupressus sempervirens. NCBI lineage: Eukaryota > Viridiplantae > Streptophyta > Pinopsida > Cupressales > Cupressaceae > Cupressus > Cupressus sempervirens. The sequence continues at coordinate 246,567,368 of CM053787.1, read as the reverse complement.
TCCATGTGTCTATAATTGCACAGATTGTGGTATTGATTTGACAAAGTTATAATGCATTAATGAGAAACTATAAGTAAGAATATGAAATGCAAGAACAATTTTATTTGATTAATTACCTTGTCAATCATATGGTTGTAATTTCTTTGAATTTTTGTTTTTATGATTAGGGCCAATGTTATAGATTTCTAATCTAGATTTTCACATTGTCACTAGAAGGATTTGAGTCAAAGACTGACCTCATTAAGGCAGTGAAAATATGTGTTATCAAAACTGTCATGAAGGTGATATTAAATAGGGATGAAGTCATGTTATAAATGATTGTTTCAAGGTGTGATTATAATTTTTTTTTTTTGATGTAGAAGTTTATCATTCATGGGTGCTAAAGTAGATTAGCTAGACATGAAGTTTCATAGTTAAATCATATTTATCTTAGGTCCATTTGAAGAAAATCTCTAATAGTCTTGCGAGTTAAATGATGCTAGAAGATGACTCTGTATAGGGTGAGAAATATTCCTAATAGGATCCTGATTCTAATTCCTCTAACTAGATGACTCTTAGAAGGAGTTCGAAACACCTTAATGGGTTGTTACTAACATGACTTTGATTCTAGATTTTAACCAAGATAAATATTTCCCTAAGTGGGTATAACTTGTAGGACATGTTGTATATGCTCCCCAAAGGGAAATTTTCATGAATCTTCTAATGAAATGTTTTTGGCATTATCTCACATGTTGTTTTCACCCTCCAACTAGGGTTTGCATGGATAATATATATGTCAAGTTATTTTTATCTGTGGTTACGTTACATGTTTTGCATATTTGTGATATTTTATCTTGCATGTTATTTATTGTTTAAGGTTTTTTTAATCTATTTTAGATTCTTATCTACATTGATTCACCTCCACTGCCCCCCCTCAATGCTTTTGAGGCCTAACATGCAACCAAAGAATTTTATTAATATTTTCTAGTATTGCAAAAGATCCTAGTGATTTTGTATGTAGATTCATGACCGTTTTTATCCCTTCATGCGAAAACCCTTCTCTTAGGATCAAATATTTTTAGGAGATTAGTTTGGACTTCTCTTCATTTATCATATTATCAAGATAAAAATTCTCTTCACTCTATGAAAAGATATATATGTAGTCTCATTTACTTACAAATTTATCTATATTAATGTTTCTTTATAAGATTAAGAATGCATATGTAATAATGTCATCAAGAAGACTTAGGTGCAAGATTAAAAAGTGATCCAGTTGCAAGAGTTCTTTCAGCATTCAAAAACTTCCCCTTGTACTATTGCCAATGTGCCATCAGATATTTATATTTCTAATGAGTGGTCTCCTCCTCATGATCAATGGAGTGGCTGCTAGTGTTTCCATAAATCCTCCATGTATCACTCATGTAAAACATCTCCCTAGGACCATTGAGGACCCTCTAGTAGGGGAAGGGTATTTTAGTGTTGTCTCTTATCTTTTCCATGACATTGAAACTCATATTCTTATTGGCCTACAAATAATGAGGTTCCCTTCCTTCGAGATGGATCTAGTAGTTTGAGTTCTAATGGAGACTTTAGATGGCCTACTTCTTCAAAGTGATTTTCACAACAAGCTCTTTACATTTCACTGACCAAAAATAATAATTAACAAGGAGCCAACACAAAGGAAGAATTATCCATTGTGGACCTTAATCTCGACTTCATTGATGTATAGGATAAGAGGATGGTTATGATCATTTTATCTCTATAGGCATTGTTTTAAACACTTTGTAATTTTTCACATTTACATTTTCATTCTACTATCGAAGCATTACTTGTAGAGCTCAAATAGAGTTATTATATATCATCCTTCGTCTTTTTTTAAATAGTGTAATTTTAATTATAATCAAATAGAAATAACCTATTTAATAATATGATAAAAATATTAATCAACTTTAATGATTTAAATTTCTATTTTTTAAACAATGTATAAATAATTTAGGTAAACAATTTTTTTTTTTATGAATAGTCCTTTTCTATTAATAAAAATATACTAAGAATACAAATCACAAAAAAAGGTTGGGGGATACAAGATCACCCCACGAATGAGTTCACATGGTCGTAGCCAGAGCAAAAACACACAACCATAGAGAGAATCATACATTATTCATAAAAAAAAAAACATATATAAGGCAACCTCAGGCAGCCAAAGTAGTGCTAGCTAAGGGTGGTGGTTCATCTCTGTCATGGAAGCCAAAATCATCTTTGGGATTGGGGGGCAGGCTAGGAACAGTCCAACCATCTTCAGTGGTAGCAATAAGAGGATTAGTGGCAACCTCTACATCTTTGAACTCTGGCTGCGGAGGAGAAATCACCAGATCTAGGCAAGGCCATTTCCCAAAAAATGTCTGACAAGCAGCAAGAGGAGGAGCCAAGGACCAACAAGAACCACCATGAGGCAAGGATGTTGAGCGGCTCCTCCATCCACCATTGCCACCACTAGGAGAGTGGTGGCGAGAAGCTTAGGAGTGCGAGGTGTGCGAGTGGGGACCTAAGGAATGACACTGCAAATGGTGGCCATGAGGCATCAAGGTTTCTGCCAAGGCATCGGGAGGAAATCTAGCAATAGTATAGGGGGCATTACCCCAGTAGTTGAGAAACCCTTTTAGGTGAGCTACCTCAAGGGCAACTTTGTTAGCTTTCACCTAAATCTACATAATTACATTATTACAAATGCATGCCTTAGTATACATTACAATATTAATATCCAAAAAGTTGTGTGTGAAAAGAACAAAATTCCTATCTTTCCACAGAGTAAACAAAATTTCCATCCTAAATGTATGCCAAATCTAGGTGAATTTTTGAGGGATTTTGGGTGAATCACCTAGCAAAATCATGTGCCAAGAAAAAGGTTCAGGCCTAAATGGCTTGAAAAAATCATGAATCCAGTGCCAATAATTTTGGGTATGCCTACAAAACTAGAAGATATGTAAGAAAGGCTCTAGTTGTCCACAAAAAGGGCATCTGGAATCTAGAACCCCAATATGTTTGAGCTAAGACCCCAAGGGAAGACCTTGGAAGGCAAGGCACCAAGAAAAATGGACAATCTTGGGTTCTATTATAGGGCTTCAAATGGTATCAAAGTATTTTCTCCATTGAGAAAGAGAAGATTGCAAATACCATCTCTAGTTGACCATGTCCACCATCAAAAGATGGGGCAAAAGCCAACAATATCTTAGACTTGGCTTATAATTGGAAAATAAAGTGGCAGAATGCCACTTCCAATCATGTCACCAAGGCCGAATAGACTAAATACCCTCTTTATGAATTAAGTGAATTGGAGTTGAAGAAAGAAATAGGTCAAAATTCTGCTGATCTGAATGGATAAGGTGGTAGTATACTTGCATATCTTCCTAGGACCTAAAACTCATGGAAACCCTTGAGAAGAGGTCCTTGGGAGTTCTGATGCCCCGTTTGAAAAAACACAAATCACTAACACCTCGAGTCTTGGCAAGGGGAGTACCCTGAATGGAAAACAAGGGAGACCACTAAATGTTCTGTTGATTTAAGGAGAGGCCATTGTAGACAAGGCTTAAAAGCTTCCTATGCTTTCCATATGCTCTTGATGACAAATGAGCCCTATATGGTCACTAGCTCACACATGATGAGAAGGGTGTAGAAACTAATCCCCTTCCAAGGAAACCTATTAACAGGAAAGCTAGAAGATATGCAATATCGAACCAAAATCTTCCAGGATTCATCTCTAGTGATAGCATGAATAATCCATTTAGTAGTGCAAGGCCTTGTTTCTAAGTGGAAAGGAGGCCAAGACCACTAGATTCTTTTGGGAGACAACAAAAATTGTAGGAAACTCTATGAAACCCATGATGATCTGAAACAAAAGCCCAAAAAAAATCCCTTATCAATCTTTCCAATTTCTAATAAGAAGCTTTGAAGGGATCCCAACAAGAAGAGTAATAAACATGAGTACTTGCAAGAACCTTTGAGTAAATCTAGAATTTTCCAATAAGGGAGACCAGCTTTGTAATCCAATAATCAAGATTATTGGTGATCTTGGTGAGCACAACATTCCAAAGTTCAACAAGCAAAGCCTGGAAAGCAAAAGGAATGCCTAGAAAGTGGAAAATCTCCCCATGCATAACCCATTTCCATTCAAATTGATTGAGCCAAGGTGGAGCTAGCAAGAACGACTAGTAGAAGCAAACCATTTTATGCCATTGAATGGCAGATTGAGAGGCTTGACAAAAGGTGTCTAGGCAACTTAAAGCATTTTTTATGTTTTCTTTGTCCTCTAAAAGAGTGAGAAAGGAATCATCTACAAAGTGGCCATTGACTAACAGATAAGATGATTTGGCAAGGAAATGCCACAAACTAGTCTAGAAGACATAGAATGAGCTAGCAAATAGCCAAAACCTTCATCAACAAGGACATAAAGTGCTAGAGCCAGAGGACAACCTTGCCTGATGGAGGGAAGAAGGCCAAAAACCTCTTATTGCAAATTATTGATGGTAATGCAAGCATTAGCATCACCAATGAGCATCTCCACAAACTGTAAAATATTGGGAGCAAAACCCAAAGCTTGGAGCATAGCCGAAATAAAGGGCCATTCAATGTGATCATAAGCTTTAGCAAAATCAGTCTTTACAAAGATGGTCTTTTGGTTGGACTTGCAAGCCCACTCCATGCCTTCCCAGATAGCAATAATGTTGTTGAGAATGTATCTAGACTCAATAAAGCTAGTTTGCTCAGGGTGCATAATTAAAGGCAACATGTGCCAGATTTTGAGAGAGTGCCTTGACATTAATCTTATAAGACACATGTAGAAGGGTAATGGGCCTCCAATTGAAAATGTCCTTTGGATCATCGGCTTTAGGTATGAATTTGATATTTCTTTTATTTATAATGGCTCCTAATCTTTTAGGATGATAGGCTTCAAGATAAACTTTGTGCAAATCAAGACCTATATGCTCCCAGAGGTGTTTGTAAAATTCACAAGGAAACCCATCACACCCAAGGGATTTTTCATTAGCCATGGAGTAGACTACCTCTTTAAGGTGTTAGAGGGAAAGAAGTTTCTCATAGAAAGCACATTCCTCAACTGTTAGGTGATTTTTCATAATAGACGTACACTTTCTGAGAGCTTCCTCCTAAGCAACCAAATTTTCCTACAAAGTAAAAACATTCTCATATTGATGAAAAAATGCTTACAGGATGTCAAGGAGACTAGAAAGAACAACAGTTCCTTGTGTGATCATTTTAATCCCCACATTGATATGATAGGCACAAAGAGCCTAAAAGAACTCCTTCAAAGCTTTATCGCCAACCTCCAGTCAATGGAGACAGGCTTTGATTTGGGCTTCTCAAGTAACACAGCTATCAGTAGCTTTTTTTATCATGGTGAAGTTTGGCCAACTAAATTTGAAAATCCACATCAAATGGATTAATGGTGAGAGCCTCAGAGGCTTTTTTGAGTGCAAAAGTGTTGGCTTCATATGACCATTTTTTGAAAACTGCCAACTAGTGCCCATAGATGCACAGAAAATGAGTAATTCTAGAAATGGCATCATTCCACCATTAAATCCATCCCTTCTAAAAATGCGGATGTGGCTCCAAATTCCAGACATGTAGGATATGTGTAGTGGTGGAAGCATGCATTAGCACAAATGAGTTGACAAAGAACTGAGACTTGGCAACTTTTGGGATAGCTATTTACCATGAAATGATAAAATAAATGGGATAGCGGTCAAATAACGTCACATCTAGCAGGGGAATGATAGGTAAATCTTGATCCTTAGAAAAAGAAAAAAAATATTGTGCAGTAATCATGACATGATCTAGACACTTTAATATTTAGTCAGAGGTAGCTCGAAAGTTGGACCAAGTGTTCCAAATGCCACTGTCCTGGTGGTGGTTAATATTGGGATTGAAAAGGCCCAATTTATTATGCATGTAGTACTAGGATTCCCTTTCCCTAGCTGTCCAGCAAAAAGGCAGAATCTCATCTTTGTCAAAGGCCACCTCAACCATATTGAAGTCACCACACATAACCCAAGTTGCTGGAGGCAAGTTGTTAGCCAACTAGCCCTATATCTAAGATCTTTCCATAGCATCATTGGAAGCATAAACATTAATGACTCCAAAAGAATGATTGTTAATGGAAAGAAAAAGCCAAATAATTCTATGCCTGGGGTCAGAACCATGCAAAATAATAGCAGAATGAAGATGAGGTGACAAGAGAGTAACTATACCACCTTGGCCAACTTCATGCTGAGAAGAAAACATAACTCCATCCTGCCAAATGATGCGGCATGCAGAAGAGAGCATGAAACCAAAAATATAAGTTACCAAGTCTATGATGGGTATCCCAGACATAGTACTTTCTGGAGAGGTCTATGAGACCTTTAACATTCCATGATAAAAAAAAATCATGAAAATTCTTTCATATCATCCTTGTCCTCAAGATAGGAGTAGCTATTCTACAAGAAGGTAGAAACCTGGTCAAAGTCAGAAGGAAAATCCTTTGTACTTATAGCCTGTTGTTTCACCTTTGGTATCTCTACATGTCTAGGAAGACTACGAGAACATTGTGTCACTTGTGGTGCTATAGAAGAAGTAGCAAGAGGGGTACAAACCACAATCAAGGAAGAAGCCCTGGTGGTCGCCTTAATCCCCTATGTACCAAGAGGGTTTGAAATCTACAAAACTCTTGAAATAGGTGCTATGGAAATCGCTTGCATCCCTACATTGGTAGGAATTGATACTCCTATGGGGAGAGAAGGAGTCGCAACGACTGCCGCATAGGACTGTTTAGGGGGCAAGGGATTCAAGGTAACCTTGCCCTTGCACCCAACAGTAACCCATTCTTTGTTTTTCCCTTTTTTTTTTCCCTTTGGCTAGCTTTGTAGGCACTTCTTAAGGTGTGGGCTTAACCCTAGGCATAGCCAAAGGGCAATCCCTGATCTTGTGTTCCATGGACTGGCACCTATAACAGGTGTTGGGGAGGTTCAAATAGAGCACCTTCTGAGAGGAGGTTTGAGCCCCAATCTAGATTTTCATAGAATCCTTAAGACCCTTGGAAAGATCAACCTCGACACAAACATGCCTCTGTGGGCGAGCATTAAAAAATTTCTCAAGCTCCTTTGTGACAACATTGCCAAGGGTTTTGGCAATGGACTCAATGAAAGGCTAGCATGGAAAGGGTAAACCTAGGAACTCAATCCACACAGGAAGCCTAAGCTTTTTATCATTAGAGACTATGAAGTCTTGTAACCATTTTTGAAAAACAAGCAGGGACAAATGCACAGACCAAGATCCATTGTTAAAGATTGTGTTTTCCTATGATGGGTTAGTGAATCAAAATTTTAAAAAAAAACCTTTGGTAAGGTTTTGCACAACATCAAAGTGGACTCCATGAGGAGTCCAGTACTTGTTAATCCATTCTCGAAGCATAGCTTCAAGAGGAGTCCTACCCACAAATTATCCTTTCAAAGTATGTTGTTCTAACTAGTCACATGCAACATAAAATTCTTGTAAAGGAAGGATAATATCAGTATTACCTCCTGAAAAACCTTCAAGACAAACTTGCAAGGGTGTTTGTTTTGAGGTGCTGCCATGGCAATCCGAAACAACAATGTGAACACTAGAAACAACTAGTTCACTGTTGGTCAGGGCCATTATATTCTAGCCTAAAAGCTCCCATAGTAAATGCAATGTGACAAGTGGAGACTACAGAAAGAAAGCTCAGACAAAGAGTCATACACAAGAAAACTGCAAGTTCGCATGAACCAAGAAACCCTAGCAAAGCCAAAATCCTCAAGAAACCCCTTCTAATTTCTAAACAAATATTCATTTGAAGTTGAAGACAATCAAATTATTGTTTTAGCATAATAAAATATTGGACTCATGAATATAATTTTTATTAAAATTTACTCGAATACTAATGGGGCTCACATTCAAATTGAATTTGAATTCCCCTTCTAGGGGCAATTTGGATCTATTACGGGCCAGTTGTATTATCAGAGGATTACTATCGACTTTAATTGTAGTGGCCTCAAAGAAATTCCAGCGTCAGCCATATCCCCCTTGACTAATCGTATGTGCATGCCCAGTCACTAAGGTGGAATTAAACCATGTTTATATGCTTTGTGATTTCATTTCACCACTCAACAAAGCTGCTGCCAACTTCCATGACGAAAGAGGCATAGAAGAACTGAAATGGTGACGTAAGGTAAATGCCTTTTTATGTCTAAGATCAATAAATGTAAATGAAGGAGGCATTCATTTTTGTGGAGTTAATTCAGAAGGTTCTAAGACGGTTTGTATTCAGAGACATTTTGTTGTCTATTATTGAATTTTTAAATTCTAAATATTGAGTAGCATAAATTTTGAACAGTTTAATCCTCTATATAGGATTGACAATTTTGGTATGGGTGGTAAGAGATAATTATCAAATTAAATTAATTATTTTTGTTTATAATTTATATATATTTGTCAATAGTGATATGTTCTAATAGTTAATTTGCTGTGTTGTTCTATCATTAAGATTCAAATTTCATAGAAGATGAGGAGTCCTTTATGATCTTACTGATGTTCTATTAGTTAAATTGTTGTATTATTCTATTTATCATTAAGAATCTAATATTTTTGTGTTATTCTATTTATTATTAAGAATCTAATCTCATTGAACATGATGAGTCTAGATTACAGTTACTATAAAGAAATCAGACTGGACAAGTATTAAAAACTATATATATCATTATATTTGACATGAAACACACATGGTAGATAAAAGAAGAAACAGCATTAGAAGTTTTTATATAGCATCTGTGTTCCATTACTTGAGCACTGAGATGCATACATGGCACTTTTCGGTTATGTCAAGAGCATATATCTTTATTTGTATATATGTATAGATGGATATATATGGAAACCTTAATTTTTGTCAGTTGAAGTGAGGTTTTTCCCAGTGAGAGTGTAAGTGGTAACTGCAGTAACGCCGGGCCAACACTGAGCAAGGCACTTCCCTTTGGAACAATAAGCCGCACCGCTCCCACACCAGTTATATATGCTGCAGCATCTCCCAGTGTTGCAGAAGAAGTTCCCTTTTGGACTGCATGTTGGATCCCCCATCACCATGGGAAGCCCAATATTGCATCCCAAAAACATTATTATTACCAGTATGGTTGCCACGCTTGATTTGTACTCACCCATCTTCTTTCTGCATTCACACAAACAATAAACTTCAATTATGAGTATTCAAATTGAAATAAAAGAAAAACCCGCCCAATGATATTGCTAGCGCTATAATATACAAAAACAAAAACAACAAAACAACAAACAAAACTGCTAGTTCTATATTGCTACAAAAACAACATAACTGTGTAAGAGCCTAAGCCAAATAGAAGAATACAAACAATGCTTCTTGCTTGGTGCTATATGCTGTATTGGCAATGACAAAGAGTAATGTTCATGGAATCTATTTATAGTGTGAATTCTTACACATCCCATGAATACATTTACCTATTCATGCTAAATTTTCTGAAGATTTAATAATCTTAGAATTGACAGTTCAGTCGCGCCGTAGAATTTTATGACAACTCATTGAAATTCGTGTGTTTTTGAAACATTTTAGTATTCGTGCGAAAAACAAACTCGACGAAATTTGTTTTGGGATAACTTGATCATAGTTTATTCACTTCTTGTTGTGAGATCGAGTACAATACGTAAATTTGTTTCCCCACTTCTGATTAAGAAATGGAGAAAAATAACTTTTCTGTGTCCCACATCTGATTGAGAAATGGATTACAGCTCGTCTCCCTTGAACCATATCCAAGCAAACAGTATATTAGTCAATAGAATCGGCTATTCAGAGTTCTTCCAATTGATTTTCAAGTGGATAAATAAATGAATAAAATTTAATAATGTGCAAGAGACTCGCCTTTCTTCTATACTCTTGTCCATCAAATGAATGAATGAGTCTACATGATGTGTATGAAATAATTTTTTCACCTTTATTTTTGAAGTGAGTGGATAAGTTCACCTTTTATTCACTTCTGATTAAGAAAGGGATTACAGGTCGTCTTGTTTTAGCCACATCCAAGCGAACAATATATTAGTCAATAAATTCGGCTGCTCAGAGTGAACGACTGCCATGCCTTTCTCCTCATAGAGAAGGATATTTTCCTTATTTAGTTACAGCTAAAATTTCATCTAGAAGTTCATTGTAATGATTTTCTTGAATGAATTAATACATACAATGAATAAACTTTAAAAACGTGCAAGAGAATTTTTTCTTGTTTACTTTTGTTGGTAAGATGAATGAATGAGTTTGAATAATGGGTATAAATATTTTTTTATCTACAAGTTGGGTGCCTAAGTTTTTCAAGTAAATGAATGTATGGAGGATGTGTAAGAGTTAATTTTCTTTATATAATACATATATAAAATCTTACCAACAAGTTCATTTTAGTCATTAATTCATCACTTTTATTTTTCAACTTGATGAACAAATTAATAAATTGTAATGATGTCTAAGTAATTTTTTTCTCTTAATTACATTCATAGAGTATCTTATCTACAAGTTGATTGCCTTCACTTTAAAGGAGAAGGAATGTAAAAATGAGTTTAAATGGTGCCTTAGACATTGTTTTCAAATATAATTGAACATTATCATATCCATAAGTTTACCACCTTCATTTCTCAAGTGAGTTAATGACTACAACCTTGTAAATTAAAAGTGTCCTTGTTAACAAAATTTGAAGTTATCTTGTTTTAAATTTGTATAAAAGATATCATTATAATATTCTCAATGATGTGAGGCAAGAGCCTACAACACAACACTACTTCATGAGTCTCTCATCTAGGAAGTCTTGGATTGAATAATTAATTTCAACAAGTAATGATAAGAACAAACTAGGCTTTTGTCCATGACCTATTGAAAAAAAAAATTTATCTTACATAATGTACATTCTAATATATCTTTTAATTATATATAGACACATAATAAGTCACTTAAAGAAGTATTAATATGTAAGTTTTTGAAGTATTAGATAGCAACCAAAAAGACAGGGGCCTGACCCTGAGGTACAAAAAGGTTGAAAGGTCAGCTAGAGGTTACCTCCTAGTCATCTAACCAATACCAACTTTAAACTTCAAAAAGCATATAGTGTCCATAGTTAAAATAATAGTACCATTAGTCCTGAAATTAGCAATAAGAAAAAATTGAAAAATATATGAACAACACTAAAACAAATTGTTGTTGTCAGTCCCACATATCGTTATAAGAATAAAATGAAAAACCTCATAGGGTAACCAATTCAAAGTAACCAATAGCGTACAAATAAGACAGAAAAACACCAGATCTAGGGCTAGCTACCCTCCTTCTTCCCAGGATCCTCATCCTTCTTCTCCTTCAACACATCCTTATTCACATCCCCCCCCCCCTCCACCCTGACTAGTTTGTCCAGGGTTGTCTTCAACTAGTCCTCCACTAGGAACCCATAAATAGACCGGGTTGTGTCACTTTCCTTGCACAATCCCTTCTCATCTTTATTCACCTACAAAAAGTAAAGGGTGTTGAGCACAGAATGCATGACTTTGGTGGAGAATTCCACCAATGTGGTTCTATGCCAAATCCCTCATCAACTGGTCAAGCCTATCTAGTCTAGCCTTACTATGGCTCTGTTTGTGGCTATGCTTTCCTTTTTTACCCCCAACTTTACGAGTATCATTCTAGTTAGGGTAGCTTCAACGGTGTTAGAAATATGAGAGGGGCTAAGGGGGCTAGGGATAGGCTTTGTATCTTGAGGAAGTCTCTAATTTTTGGCAGGTTTAACATCACTTTCAGTAGATTCAGAGTTGGAATCATGCTTAGGGGAACTTAAATTTTCCATCTAGAGGCATATTAATATGTAAGTAATTTATGTAAACTATATAATATTAAATTGATGTTTCAAAAATATTTGTGAAAAAAAATAATATTATGATTTCTAATATGTTTTGTATTACGTTATTCAAAAATAATATTTATTACTATTTATCATTAAGAAATCCATATTTAGTATGACTAATAAATACAAATTTTACCACAAGTAACAATCTATACAAAAATATATATAAACACTGACTACAACAAAGCCCATCCTAACCAAAATATAGATCCATATTATCATTATACATAAGATATATAGAAATGATTACTTGAGATTAGGGTATCCTTTAATATTTTTCTTAAGTTTTTTGTCCACCCATGTGGTCCATTTTGTAACTTGTTCCATCTAGCTCAAAATCTTACTTGAGATAATATGGTATCCTCTAATAATTTTATTAACCTTTTGTCCATGCATGTCTTCCATTTTGTAGCTTATTCCATTTTAAGTACTAATATGTAGATTATTTATGTGAACTATATAATATTAAATTGATCTTGTTGGTCCTAACTGATACTGAAAGGGGTGGGAGCAGTGAATTAGTACTGACTCTAAAATCAGTTATTCTTCTACATCTCCAGGTATACTAACTAACAATCACTTGAGTACTAACATGATTATAAATGTAGTGAGATAGAAATAAGTAAACTCACACAAAACCATTCATCAACGGATACATAGATCTTTTATGTGAAACCATCGATGAGGATAAAATTTATAGTGGGGATAATATACCTGCTATCCTTTTACTACAGATATAAGGTTGTCCAATAAAGAGCTACAACATGTTTCTTCTAAGAACACATTCAGTTAAATATTCCAATAATGTATTAGGATTACAATCAATCGACTAGGGCTACTTGGTTACAAGATTTAGTACTTCTTGTAAGGGACACCTTGTTAAAGGATTTAAGATATACTTACTATTGAAGCATGCTCGGTTAAGAGCTTACAGCATTATTACAATTGTTAGAGAACAATCAAATGCGAGCTAAAAATATAACACTTCTTTCTTCATAGATCTTCAGTGAGTACCTTTTGAGATAACTCAATCTCCACTTATCTCTTGGGCACACTATGTAATATCCTTTTGTATCACTTTATTTTTCTCTTCTTTGCTCACCCATGTCTATAGTGCAAGGTTCTAATTAGGGTTATATGTAGCTTTATGTCTTGATCCTATATATAATAGCATTTTTCTCTCATTCTCTTTTTCCTTCAAACTAGATTAAGGTACCATTCCTTCCATTTCCTCTTTTTTCACACTTCTTTTTTGCTTAAAGTAGTTTTCTTTATTTCTTTAGCATCATTCAATACACACACCAAATCATTTGAATGTGTGAAGACTCTCTTTTAATCTATGCATTTTGAAACCTTACAAGATTATCCCACTCAAACCAATAAATTCATATTTTCAATTCCAACTACTAAGTAGTTCACAAGAAACCCTTAACACCTATGATGTAGGGTCCATACTAGTAGTGTTTTCTGTCTATTTTTGGTTTCATCTCAATTTATTTGTCTATTCTTTATTTCATCATTCTTCTCAGAATACAAACCAAATTTAAATATTTTTCATTACTAATCTACCATGTCATAGTGATAACTCTTCATGTTGAATGCATGATAATCTTTTCCTTGTCTCATTCTCTTGAGCAGACTAGTGAAGATGTCTACTGGAGTTACAAAGATCGGGTGTTTCTCCTTGATAAGGGGTCAATAAGACTGCTCTTCATTATTATAATATAACCAGTTTGGTCAACAATCTCCCTATTTGGAATTGATGAAAAAACATATAACATATCTTTGTTAATCTTGATATCGATAGAATCTTTACTGGTATATAAACTTACCCATTTAGCACTATTGTCTATGTTTTAATTTATTTTTCTCCATCTATGGTGTATCTCTGACTTGAATTCTTCTCCCAACTATCCTTATAGTCAACTCCCCATATCATTATCATTTCTCTATGTTTTCTTCTTTCTTTTTATCTCCCCTTTGTGATCATCCTCTTTAGGATTTATCTCTTTATCTCCCCCATTGATCTTCATTTTTTATCCTTCCTTATCTGACCTTTATGTCTCCCTTTACCCTTAGCCTTTTTCATTCTTTCTAAATTTGTATATTTTATCTTCCCCTCATCAATGACAAAGTGTATCTTTCCTCTATGGATTCTAGCCATGTATTCCATGTGTCTAGAACTTTTTGGAGTGTCATTGTCAAACTAGTAATTACTAGGAGGCATTGATCTAGTTCGTTGACAGTGTTCCTAAGACTCATGGATAGTAGTGCATATGCCTCCTTAATACATCCTTGGATAATTCCTATTGTTAGGAATAGGGAATTTTGTATCTCAAAGAGTGTGGAGTTGCTTTTGTGTTGTTCTACAATAACCCAGGTGATCAAATGAAGCTTTTCCTAAATTCAATTGGTATGCATGCTAACTAAACTAGTTGATGCATCAAAATATGTTTGGGTGACTTGTATAAACTCATGAGTTGTTCTTAGAGTATCATTTAGATCTATCAAAAAGTTTTATGAGTTTGATGTTGTTTGTAGGATTGGAGAGATATCCTTTGATGGTTTGATTGTAGTATCTCTCAATTCTCCAAGGTTTCATCTGTGATCCTCAATAATTTGCTTGACCTTCTCAATATCCTATTTTTTGTTGGCTGATCATGGTGCCTCACTAATTTTAGCATTCTTGACTACAATATGTTCCCTAATTGATCAATAAGATGTGTATTAGTGACATAATGCACATCACCAACTATTTGTTGTTTAGTGTGGAGCCTGATCAGTCCCCAAGTGGGAGATTGTTAGATTGTGGTGACTGATCAGGAAAGTACTGTACATACTTCATAAATAGTGGGGTTTGGGCAGTAGCTGACATGTTATGGCCGACATATGGCTGACATGTTATAACCCTAAAGCGGTTTAATACTTGTATAAAAAGGGCTTAGGGTTGGATTTTTTCATAATATTGTGATGCAAAATTGGTTCTTGCGGCGGTATTGAGCTGTAAGGGATTACGGATTGTAATCAGGTTGTAATCACTGGATTGTAATAAGATCGGACTTGCTATTTGGTGGACGTAGCCCAAGGATTGGGTGAACCACATTAAATCTTGGTGCCTTGTGTTCATTTCTGTGTGTTCTATTTTTTTTGTTATTGGTTATATTTTCGTGTAGTTTTTATTTCTGTCTGTGGTTTATCCTAACAAGTGGTATCAGAGCACGGTTGTCTTTTAGTTATCCTCTACAGGAAAGTCTCACGGTTAAGTGGGAGTCTCACAGTTGAGTGGGAGCGATTGCAGATGAGGGTAAGCTGAGGGTTGACAGGTTTAATGGGCAGAACTTCCAGTTATGGAAGATGCAAATGGAAGACTATTTATATCAGAAGGATTTATGGAAGTCGTTGGAAGGAAAAGCCAACAATCAGGTAACTATGTCAGAGGCTGAATGGGATCTCTTGGACAGAAAGGCACTCGAAAGCATTTGGTTATGCTTGGCACCATCGGTGGCATTTAATATTACAAAAGCAAAGACGACAGAAGATTTGATGAAAACCTTAGCGACACTGTATGAAAAGCCCTCCGCTTCAAATAAGGTATTTCTCATGAAGCGTTTATTTAATATGAAAATGGCAGAAGGTGGATCTGTTGCAGATCATTTAAATGAGTTTAATACTATTACTAGTCAATTATCTTCTGTGGGTATCAATTTTGATGAAGAAATTAGGGCTCTCTTGATTTTGTGTTCTTTTCCTGAAAGCTGGAATGGCTTGGTAATGGTGGTGAGTAATTCTGTTCCTAGATCAAGTACCCTAAAATATGATGATGTGATCGGTGTTATTTTAAGTGAGAAAACTCGTAGGAAATCCTCAGGTGGATCTACATCAGGAAGTGCTTTGAATGCACAAAGCAGGGGCAGAACGACTGAAAGAGGAAGTAACTCTGGAAATCATGGGAAATCAAGAGGAAAGTCAAAGGGGAGGAGGTCTCAATCGAGAGGACCAAATGATTGCTGGTACTGTGGGAAACTAGGGCACAAAAAGAAAGATTGCTGGAATCGAAAGAAAAATGGAGATAAATCAGATGGAGACAAGGAGGAAAATGTGGTAAGTAACAAATCCGAAGAGGATGCTTTGCTTCTGTCTTTAGAGAGTGTTGATGATTCATGGGCTTTAGATTCTGGTGCTTCATTTCATGCTACACCTCATAGAGGTTATTTCATTGATTATGTCCAAGGGGATTTTGGGCTTCTTTATTTGGGGGATAATGAACCCTATCAGATTGTTGGAAAGGGAAAAATTAAGATTAAGTTGCAGAATGGGAATCATTGGCTACTACATGAGGTAAGACATGTTCCAAAACTAAGTAGAAATTTAATTTCAGCAGGGCAACTCGGTGATGAGGGTTGTGTAGTTACTTTTAATGATAAAAATTGGAAGGTTTCAAAAGGTTCCCTTGTAGTAGCAAAAGGTGTGAAAGTAGGCACCTTATATCTTTGTACAGGTCATATTGTTCCTTCTACTTTGATTGTTTCAGAGAAAAATGAATGTTCAGGAACAATTGCTACAATTGAGCAAGGAGAACAAATAGCTGCTGTAGATTCTGATACAGCGTTGTGGCACAATAGACTTGGGCACATGAGTGAGAAAGGTATGAAAGTACTTCATTAAAGGAAAGTTTTACCAGGTCTGAAATGTGTGAATATGGATTTCTGTGAAAGTTGTGTGTATGGAAAGCAAAAGAGAGTGAGTTTTGTAAAGACAGGGAAGGAAAACAAAAAGGAGAAATTAGAGCTTGTGCATACAGATGTATGGGGATCGGCTCAGATATCTTCCCTTGGTGGCTCTCATTATTATGTTACATTTATTGATGATGCAACTAGAAAAGTATGGGTTTATTTCCTTAGACAGAAATATGATGTATTTCAAACTTTTAAGAAATGGAAATGCTTGGTTGAAAATGAGACTGGTAAGAAATTAAAATGTCTCAGATCTGATAATGGTGGTGAGTATTGCAGTAATGAATTTGAAGATTATTGCTCCACTAATGGTATTCGTAGACAAAAAACTGTTCCAAGGACTCCACAAGAAAATGGAGTGGCTGAACGCATGAACAGGACTATAATGGAGCATGCAAGGAGCATGAGGTTGCATGCAGGGTTGCCCTTACACATGTGGGTGGAGGCTATCAATACTGCAATATATTTGATTAATAGAGGTCCCTCTACTCCTTTGGGCTGTGGTATTCCAGAGGAAACATGGACTGGTAAGAAGGTGAGTTATTCTTTTCTCAAGACCTTCGGTTGTGAAGCTTTTGCTCATATAGACTCTGAAAATAGAACCAAGCTAGAAGCTAAATCAAAGAAATGTGTCTTTATTGGATATGGCATTAATGAATTTGGTTATAGGCTTTGGGATTTTGAAAATCTTAAAATTATTAGAAGTCAGGATGTCATATTCAATGAAAAAGTGTTGTACAAAGATCTGTTGCAGCAACATGAGAAGAAAGAAGATGATTATGTAGTGTTGGATGATACTCCAAAAGCTGATGTTCCAACCATTCCTCATGATGTGCAACAACTGCAACAACAAATACCACACACACCAGTGAATGTTAGACAGTCAACAAGGCAAATTAGACCTCCACAAAGGTTTTCTCCCTCTTTGTATTTTATTTTACTTACTGATGTTGGTGAACCTGAAAGTTATGATGAAGCTGTGCAGGTGGATACTAAGATTTAGTGGGAGTCTACAATGAAAGATGAAATGGACTCTTTGCTGAAAAATAAGACATGGGATTTGTGCAAGTTGCTTGCAGGTAAAAAGGCTTTATAGAATAAGTGGGTTTATAGGTTGAAAGAAGAGGAAGGAGGTAAGAAAAGATTTAAGGCCAGGTTAGTTGTAAAAGGATTTGCACAGAAAAAGTGAATTGATTTTGATGAGATCTTTTCTCCTGTTGTTAAAATGACTTCTATTCGTACTGTTTTAAGTCTTGTGGCTACTGAAGATTTGCATTTAGAGCAGATGGATGTTAAAACAGCCTTTCTTCATGGTGATTTGGATGAAGAAATATATATGGCTCAGCCATAGGGTTTTGAGGTCAAAGGTAAGGAGAACTTAGTGTGCAAATTGAAGAAAAGTTTATATGGCTTGAAGCAAGCACCTCGGCAATGGTATCTGAAATTTGACAGTTTTATGCATGAGCATGGATATAATAGGTGTCATTCATATTACTATGTTTATTTTAAGAGGTTGGATGATGATAGCTACGTTATTTTATGTTTATATGTTGATCATATGCTTGTAGCTGGGTCTAACATGGATCATATTAAGGGGTTGAAACGCCAATTAGCACATGCATTTGCTATGAAGGATTTGGGGGCAGCAAAACAAATCCTTGGTATGAAGATTTGTAGAGATAGGAAGAATAGAATTTTGATGCTATGTCATGTCCCTTTTTCAAATAATTAAAAAATAATAATCTTTGCTAAGGCAGGCCAGGCCCAAGAAAGTGAAGTTTCAGAAAAAGGGAGTTAATCTTTGGAAACCGTTGGACTAATAAATGAAAATTATTATTAAAATATATTTCATTAACCTCTCTTAGACGTGAGTTACATTTATGCCCTCTTTAAAGGGGTTTGGAGGCATTTTGGGCACATTCCAGAACTTGATTTTCGCTCATTCTTTGTTATTCTTCAGAGGCTGCCAAACCCGTGGAGAAGGAGACCCAAGAACGGGAGTTTGTAGGTTTCCAGGGAGACCCAAGAATGGGAGTTTGTAGGTTTCTAGGAAGGCTAAGGATGGGAGTTTGAAGCCATTCCATGTGCATGCTCATACAGAGTTTGCCTTTGTGCTGAACAGTGTAGATTTGTGGGTTTTTGGGTGTGTTTTTTGCATGAGTTTGGTGTTTTCAGTTGAGCATTTCATATCAGTTTTGGTTGCTACTGTATTTCAGACTTTAAGCTGTTAAAATAGAGCTGAATATATGTATTGGGATGTGATTAAACTTTTGAGATAGTTTATTAGTGTTTTTGTGGTGTTTCCGGGCATTTTTGTGTTAATTTCGGGAGCCCGATGAGCATAGTTTTTGTCCTACATTTTTGAACTATTGCGTAAAGGCTATACAGATCTGGAAATGTCAATTTGTAGGTTTTTATGCTGCTAAAAGTTCTGTAAAAATTTCCATTTTCAGATTTATTAATAATTTGTGAAGTTGTGAAGCTTTTAGCACTATTTTCAGCATATCCGATTTGGGGTTTCATTGAGAAAGTGGTGGATCTTTGTGATATTAGTTGTTTGATCTTGAAAATCTGATTAGAGGCATGAAATATCATGTAAAATAAGAAAAGGGACATTTCAGTGGTATCAGAGCCATGATCTTGCCAGCCTGAGGGTTTTAGAAGCTTGCATGTCAGTTTTGACAACTACCCAGATCTTGCATGTCAGTTTTGACAACTACCCAGATCTTGCATGTCATAATTTATGATTGCATGTTGCTTCTAATCAGATGCATGTCAAAATTTATGGTTGCATGCTACTTCTAATCATTTTCATGTTAGTTCTTGGTGAATTTGGTTGTTGTAGGAGTTTTCATTTCAGTTTTGACAAGTAACCAGATCTTGCATGTCAATTTTGACAACTACCCAGATCTTGCATGTCATAATTTGGTGGTTGCATGTTGCTTCTAATTAGTTTCATGTCAAAATCTATGGTTTCATGCTACTTCTAATCATTTGCATGTTAGTTCTTGGTGAATTTGGTGGTTGTAGAAGTTTGCATGTCAGTTTTGACAACTACCCAGATCTTGCATGTCATAATTTGGTGGTTGCATGTTGCTTCTAATCAGTTGCATGTCCAAATCTATGGTTGCATGCTACTTCTAATCATTTGCATGTTAGTTCTTAGTGTTTGAAGAAGTTATATCCTATTGGGGTTACACTCTACTTTATCCAGAATGGACAGGTATAGTACAAAGTCTCAGAGGAAACGATCTTGGACAATTGATAGCCAAAGTCAAAACAATAGAAAGGATGGTTATTTAGACATTCGAGATAAACTTATGAAAATAAGCCATGACATGTCTAAACAGTTGGTTGAGCACCACCGTATAATGAATGACATGTTATCTGACCCAGATAAGGTGGATAAGTTGACTGGATTTCTATTTCACAGATTTTCTCACAGGACAGATGACACAATTCCCAAGAACTTGCATGAGGAGTTTGAGAAACTAGCTGATAGCCAGGTAGAGGTCTCAGATTCTACTCTTCCACAGGAGGTGGTGGGAAAGGATATTACACAGATTGATAGTAATGGTCAACTTGATACTCAAATTGAGACAATTGTTTACAGGTCATCAAAGGGTGATGCCACAGGTATTCAGGATGGTATAGTTACAACAGGCAGTGACTATAGTGTAGTGGGTTTAGATGAGGATTATGAGGATGTTGTTCTGCATGATGGTGAGATACCTGGTGTAGATGAGCAGACATTGAGCATTCATGACTTTTCTGAGAGAGAGTACCAGGCACAGTTAGATGCTTCATCACATGAGGTTGAGGCTAGTAGTACTTCACATGATTTATCCCTCCAGCTGAAGGTGAGTGAAGACAGTATTGTCACTACATTATTTCATCATGATAGGTATGTGGAGTTAGTTGGTATTGGTCATATTACTCAAGTCAGGATTTTTCTTGAGTTACCAACTAATTCTAGTTTACAGATATGGACTCGAGATTGTTATATTGGCATTTGGGGTTCAGTTGACTATAAATCATTAACACTTTTTAGTAGCAGTGGTTTGGGTGCTACCATGGATTTGATTAACAAATTGCACAGTGTTGTCTTTTCTTGTGCTAGGAGCTTATCCAATGTTGGTATTAGTTTTTATACACCGGTGTTGGGCTTTGTTCATATATCCAGTCGACCATACTTGCTGGAATGTGTTGATGATATTTCATATTTGGCAGTGTGTACAGATGAGTCCCAGGATCATATTGGCATTGATGACATCCAGGAGGATGTAGTAGGCAGTTTTGAAGACTTAGTTTCCTTGGGTGTAGAGGAGTTGGACAGCAATGCTAATGTTTTTGATACTCCGTATGTTGATATGAGCTTTAGATTTTATTCACAAGATATGGATGGTAATACTCTAGAGACTAGTAACTTTGAGGATACTCCTTTAGACAGTGCATCAGAGGAGATTTGTAGGAGACAGTCAAGCCAGTGCCATCATGTGTCTAATCAGTTGAGAGTTAGTGACCGAGGCATTGCTATCACTTGCCAGCATTTCAATGCTGCTCGTCAGTTGTTAGCAGTTTATGGATGGGGTTCTCCTACTAGTGATGAGCAGGAAGGCAGTTATCTTTCCTTGACAAAGATCCACTCTTTATGGGAGGCTATTCAAATTTTGAGATAGAATTATATGCAGTTGGTAGCCGATAGAGATTATCTTATGGAGTGGGGTAGTACAGCATATGATGCATTATTGGCCAAGGAAGATGAGGTGAGTGAGCTTACTGAGCAGCTTGAGGTGACTTCTAAGATTTTTGAGAGTACACGGTTGGCTTTCAAGGAGTCACAGTTTCATTTGGCTAAGGTGACCATGGAGTTAGAGCGACTATAGTCTTTACCTGATTCTATACAATCACAAGCTGTGGTGTTTGGTGATCTGAGGATGACCATGGCCGAGATTGTCAAAGATAGTGGAGATGGGGATGCATCCATCCTTGATACTAACATTGGCATATCAGGTTCATTCCCACTAGAGTTAGGTTCAGTTGAGTGTGGTGTTGTAGCAGATTGTTGTATGCCTGACATAGTGGTGGCCTCTAGTACTAATGGCACAGAGACTAGAGATGTATCAAAGATCGTGTGTGATGTTGGTGAGTCGACAGTTGGCATGGTTCCTGCTAGTAATACTACTCCCTTGGTGATATCTTTGGAGGTAGTAGTCAGTTCCAACATGGTTAATGATCAATTGCAGTTAGTTTCATCTAGATTACAATCTGAGCCACTAACTGAGATTGGCGCATTCTATCAGCATTACACTATGAGGTACGCTCATCAATTTACCTTTGATGACCATGTTGATGAGATTATGATACAGAGATGTACTTTGGTTCCTAGTGCTTATCATCAGTCATGGAATAGTTTGATGCCTCAGGATGAGAGTTGTGATTTTCATGACATGGCGATAGGTCCTGCAATTGATAGCTTGATAATACATGACTTAGAGCAGGAGTTTTGGAGTGATGCTTCAGCAGGTGTTGTTATTGATTCTACTCCTTTGGCTATGACATATCCTGACTTAGCTAGTGATCAGTCACTGTGGGTTATATCACTTGTTCATGGTGAGCTGTTGAATGAGGTTGGTTTTTTTAATCAACATTATATTGCAGGGTATGTACATCAGTTAGCAATTGATCCTTGTGTTGCGGAGTTGATGGTGGGAAAATTTGGTTTGGGTTCCATTTCTTGTTGTTTATCTTGTGATGGCTTTTCACCATCAGGGGTGCATGGGAGTTATGGTTATGAGATAGTGGCTGATGATCTACAGAGTTGTGTTGACTGCAGGAGTTGTACAGTGTGTGGATTCTCCATACTTGGTATAGTTTCATTTGAGAGCATTCACCATTGTTGCAGAGTTGGATTGTACATTCTGTATAGGCCAGTGGAATGCGTTGATGGTATTTACTGTGTTGGTAGTCCACTTTACTTGGGTTTTGATGTTCTAAGAGTTTGTGTCTCGTGGGTTTCTAACTGTGGAAGTTGTGATTTTGGAGTTTGGTTGAGCTATAATTGTCAGTTTGATTATGGATTCCTCTTGGTCATGTTGCAGAGGATATTGCAGGAGCCTGTGTTAATTGGTAGTAGTATAGTTCATGACTACATTTGGGATCCAAGTGGATTGATTGGTTTATTATTTAGCCATTGCTTGAGGACAAGAAATTTTTGGGAGGGGAGGACTTTTCATGTCCCCTTTTCAAATAATTAAAAAATAATAATCTTTGCTAAGGCAGGCCAGGCCCAAGAAAGTGAAGTTTCAGAAAAAGGGAGTTAATCTTTGGAAACCGTTGGACTAATAAATGAAAATTATTATTAAAATATGTTTCATTAACCTCTCTTGGACGTGAGTTACATTTATGCCCTCTTTTAAGGGGGTTTGGAGGCATTTTGGGCACATTCCATAACTTGATTTTCGCTCATTCTTTGTTATTCTTCAAAGGCTGCCAAACCTGTGGAGAAGGAGACCCAAGAACGGGAGTTTGTAGGTTTCCAGGGAGACCCAAGAATGGGAGTTTGCAGGTTTCTAGGAAGGCTAAGGATGGTATTTTGAAGCCATTCCATGTGCATGCTCATACAGAGTTTTCCTTTGTGCTGAACAGTGTAGATTTGTGGGTTTTTGGGTGTGTTTTTTGCATGAGTTTGGTGTTTTCAGTTGAGCATTTCATATCAATTTTGGTTGCTGCTGTATTTAAGACTTTAAGCTGTTAAAATAGAGCTGAATATATGTATTGGGACATGATTAAACTTCTGAGATAGTTTATTAGTGTTTTTGTGGTGTTTCCGGGCATTTTTGTGTTAATTTCGGGAGCCCGATGAGCATAGTTTTTGTCCTACATTTTTGAGCTGTTGTGTAAAGGCTATACGGATCTGGAAATGTCAATTTGTAGGCTATTATGCTGCTGAAAGTTCTTTAAAAATTTCCATTTTCAGATTTATTAATAATTTGTGAAGTTGTGAAGCTTTTAGCACTATTTTCAGCATACCCGATTTGGGGTTTCATTGAGAAATTGGTGGATCTTTGTGATATTAGTTGTTTGATCTTGAAAATATGATTAGAGGCATGAAATATCATGTAAAATCAGAAAAGGGACATTTCACACTATCTCAGGCTGATTATGTTGAGAAGGTGTTGCAACGTTTCTCTATGGAGAATGCTAAAGCTGTCAGCACACCTTTACCTGGTCATTTGAAATTGACTAAAGAGATGTGTCCCAAGACACAGGAAGAGGAGGATAAGATTTCTAAGGTACCCTATGCTTCAGCTATAGGAAGTTTGATGTATGCTATGGTATGCACTAGGCCAGATATTGCACATGCAGTGGGAGTCGTTAGCAGGTATATGAGTCATCCAGGATTTGAGCATTGGAATGTTGTCAAGTGGATTCCCAGATATTTGAGAGGAACATCCAATAAGTGTTTACACTTTGGGGGCTCTACTACTGATTTATAGGGCTATGTTGACTCAAATTTGGCTGGGGATATTGATACCAGGCAGAGTCTTACAGGTTATGTCTTTACTGTTGGTGGAGCAGTTGTGAGCTGGGTTTCTAGGTTACAGAAGATTAATGCTTTATCCACTACAGAGGCAGAGTATGTTGCTGCTACAGAGGGAGCGAAGGAGATGATATGGCTTCAATTCTTCTTGGAAGAATTGGGACATCCTCAGAAGGATAATTATTTGTTTACAGATAGTCAAAGTGCCATTCATCTTTCTAAGAATTTAGCTCTGCATTCTAAGACCAAACACATACAGTTGCGGTACCATTTCATTCGGTCAGTTTTGGAGGATGGACAATTAAAATTGGAGAAGATACATACCAATGCCAATCCAGCAGATATGTTGACAAAGTTTGTAACAAGGGAGAAGCTGAACTCCTCTTCAGCTTCAGTTGGTCTTTTAGACTGAACCTGAATAAAAGAACAATAGAGTCCAGGATGGTTTGATCTAGTGGGAGCCCCATGTGGTAGTGGTATTGCTACAGGATCAGTCTCCAAGTGGGAGATTGTTGTTGAGTGTGGAGCCTGATCAGTCCCCAAGTGGGAGATTGTTAGATTGTGGTGACTGATCAGGAAAGTACTGTACATACTTGTATAAAAAGGGCTTAGGGTTGGGTATTTTCCATAATGTTGTGATGCAAAATTGGTTCTTACAGCGGTATTAAGTTGTAAGGGATTACGGATTGTAATCAGGTTGTAATCACTGGATTGTAATAAGATCAGACTTTTTGTTTGGTGGACATAGCCCAGGGATTGGGTGAACCACGTTAAATCTTGGTGCCTTGTGTTCATTTCTGTGTGTTCTATTATTTTCTGTTATTGGTTATATTTGCATGTAGTTTTTATTTCTGTCCGTAGTTTATCCTAACACTATTCCTATGACTAATGTCCTTTCTTCAATGATCAAGGTTTGTGCATGTTCCTACCTTAGGTGAGATTTCTTAGCTGCTACAAGTTTCTTCAATAAGTGATTATGATGATTTAACTCTTTGCTTCTCAAATAATGCACTCTTCTAGCATATTTGTCCATTCATTTTTACTTGTCTCGAGATCCTCTTCTTCATGACCATGTTTCTCAAATATTTCTCCTTCTTCTTTATAGCTTGAAGACTATGATAAGGAGGATGTTTTTGAAGTATTAGATAGAAGATAGATGATGATGAGGATTTTATTTATCTCTTTTTTTCATTTTTCACTTACTATGTTTAGACTCATCTCTTTCTAGTTTTAGATTTTTCTTTGTAGATTTAAGCCTTGTAGAGCTTGTGAACATTTTTTTTGTTGATTATATAATAGCTTCATGCTATACACCTCTATGTTCTTGTAGGGTTTCTCTTTTGTGTCCCTTCTTAAACTCCTTTTTTCTTTTTCCTTTTCTTCTATGACCTTTGTAGATTTGATTTCCTCCACATGTTGATTCTATATTTGTATACTTGGTGGGTCATTAATGGGAAGCATTATTCTAGTTCTTTGGACTATCAATGTTAGACTCATAATTATTGAGAGGCATTATTCTATTTCTTCAATAGTATTCATGGGACCTATGAATAGAAGCACATATGTCTTTTTAACATCCCCTTCGATATTTCCTATTATTGGGAATAAGAAATATTGTAGCTCAAATAGTGTGGATTTCCTTTTGTGTTGTTCTAAAGTAACCCAGTTGAAAAGATGAAGCTTTTCTTGAATTTGACTGGTGTACATGCTAGCTAAACTAATTGATACATCAAAAGATGTTTGAGTGACTTGTAGTTCCTCATAAGCTATTCTTAGAGTATCATTTAGATGTATCAAAAAAAATTGTGATTCTTTTATCCTATAAAGGAATTGAGGGATATCTTTTGATAGTTCAACCGCAGTATCTCTTGATTCTCCAAGTTTTTGTGAGTGATGATCAATGAGTTGATTGAGCTTCAAGCCTATCCGTATTTTCTACTAATCAAGTCTAGTTCCTCACTAATTTGACCATTCTTGACTATGTTCCCTACTTGATCAATAAGATCTATGTAGTGTCATATTATACATCACCAAGTATTTTTGTGACTAATATCCTTTCTTTGATCAAGGTTTGTGCTTGTTCCTATCTTAGGTGAGCTTTCTTGGCCACTAAAATTTTCTTCAAAAAGTGATTATGATGATTCAGATCATTGCTTCTCAAATCTTGCACTCTTCTACCATACTTGTATTAGACTAGGGTTACTATTGCACCAAAAGATCGATATGTTAATGCCCAATACAACCACTCAACCTATAGTACATGAAGAAATTATCCCTTTTCACAAATCATGAGGATAATGCTAAACATTTTTCTAACTATATCCCCCTTAGATTTACCCAAGGGTCTCAAGATTCAAACTTGTGACTAAGCTCTAATATTACTTGTTAGAGTGGGGTCATTGTTGCACTAAAAGACCAATCTATTAATGCCTGATAAAAATACTCAACTCATATTACAATGGAGATGGTGAAGCCCTTGTCATGAATCTTGAAGGCATCACTAAATTTTGTTCTAACAACTTTCCCAATTCATTTTGAATTGTCTTAAGATCTTCTACTTCTTTACAATATCGATCAAATAGTTGACCTTCATCTTTAAAGCTCAAAGATGATAATGATGATGAGGATAGTCTTCATCTCTTATTCATTGTTTTCCCCTTAGATATTTTATACTCTTCTCTTCCTAGTTGTTGCTTCCACTTTGTAGATTTGGCCCTTGTAGAGATTGTGGAAATTTATGATGCTGATTTCTTGACAAATTGGTCAGGTTCCTACTGTAAACCTATATGTTCTTATAGGGTTTTCTCTTTTGTGCCCCTTCTTTGATTCTATTTTTATTTGTCCTCTTCTTCTATGACCCTTGTGGATGTGATTTCCTCCATATGTTGAGTCTATGTTTTTTTACTCAGTGAGGCATCACCTTTTTTCTTCATGCTAGGTTGAGCATGATTTTTCTATCTCTATTATTGTGGTATCTAAGCTAGCTTGGAGGTTTCAACTTTTTTGAGTTCTGTTGGAGTGACTTGAGGGGTTATTAATCCTAGTGATATTTCATTCTCAACATATATCTCACTATGAGTTGTTGCATATTCAAGTTTCCTTGGTGAGGTTAGAGGGTTGAAGTTAACAAGTTCTTCATCTAATTGTTCATCATATCCCTCAAACTATACTACTCTTCTAGGGCCTGCAAATGTGATTTTTTTACTTATACTCTTTTTCTTACATTTGAACCCCTTAGTTTATCTAGTAGGGTTTTGTATGCACATGAAATCCATTGATCTACAATATAACTCCATCCTTTGATTGATCTTTGAAACATGTCTCTTTCTTTTCTTTTTGATATTAATACAATATTTTGTTGAGTCAATAATTTAGAGATGTGTGCTAACATATACAATTGTCTCTCTCTTAGGATATATTATGGCCTAACCTTTGATAGTGAGTCATTGGGAATTTCTTTGAATTGACCTACACTATTTCTCCACTTCTTTGCGATGACTTCTTCTAACACCTTTGGTACCACCTTCTTTATCTATTAGGTATCTTGTTGTAGTTTCTCATGTTCACTAATACTATTATGATCACTTTCATGCATAAGTGCATATCCATATTTTATTGTGTTATAACTTCCATTGTGAATAATGTAATTTATTATGCCATTAATAGAAAGAGGAGGAGTAGGCTTTCCTCCTCTTCTTGTAGGTTTCACTTTTGTATCTATGATGATTCACCTATAGATAGATTGGTTTCTCCTTGGCTGCCCCTTCAAGTTTCTTCTTCTTTCTCTTATCTTCCTTACTAGGATCTAGTTCTAATGATGTTGACTCTCTTCCTAAGCTGATATGGGTAAAAGTACAAACATGTGTCACCCTTTTACAAAGGAAAAGACTAACATCAAAAAAGTGTTAACCTTCAACAATGTAAAAGTTATATTTTTGTTTTGAATTTTAAGTTAGTGTAAACTGATGAATTATGTATAAAAGGATAAATTTTGTGTATGTTGTTTTTTTAGCATTTAAAAAATAAAAAGAGTATGTTTTTACAATTTTCAATGACCTTTGTTTACAATGTTAAAAATTGAGTAAATTAGGCATTATAGTTCCCACCATAAAAATGACTGCAAATAAACATTTTTTAATCTAAATTTCATGTATGTTGTTAATGACGTATGTATCTAGAACTATCAAAAAGAAATTTTAAAAAATATTATATATTTTGTCTGTTATAACTATTATAAGTTAAACTTTTCATAATTTAACAATTTTTCATTCCCACCATCCTTTCCCTAGTAAATCTATGTTAACTATTACAAATGTTATATATTATCAAAGATGACTCTCTCCTCTAGAATAATTCATCATTTAAAAAAAAAATTGGTATCATCTACTAATTTAATATTTTTCTAAATGTGCATCATCTTCAATGTTGAAATACCTACTTGCATTATTTTGCAATTATTGTAATTGACATTGTGTCACCTATAAAAAAAATTATTATATTGGCATAACTCTAACTACAACTTCTATCTAGTGGTTTTTTCTTTTTTTTGAAACCCTAAATCTAATGATGAAATTGGCCTCTAAAGTGTTAAGTTCTTTAGAATTGGAAAAAACATGAAAGAAAGTGCAACATTGGATGACAGACAATTTTAGTGAGATTGGATCTGGTCGGACCGAATCTACCCAGATCAATACAACTAAAAAGTTGACCGCACAAGGCCACACACATGAGATTAAAAAATTTATTTGCTTTAAACAATAAAATAGGTTATTTATTTTAAAGGTTTTTTTTTTTAATTGTTAAATTTAATTCAATAAAATAACTTTTTTATTTTAAAGGTAAAGTTTTATTTTAAAAGTGTTATATTTAATTAAATTAAATAGGTTTTTTATTTTAAAGGTAAAGTTTTTCTTTAATTGTTATATTTAATTCAATAAAATAGGTTTTTTATTTTAAATGTAAAGTTTTATTTTTAAATTTTTATATTTAATTCAAATTTTCATTTGTAGTATTTAAAAAGTTAAGTTTACATGAAATTTTATTGAAGAAATATTTAGAAATTAGTTTTTTAAAGTTATTTTGTATTGCAATTGATTGATTAAATTTATTGTTTATTTTAAATTTATTAAATAATTTGATTTAAATCAATTATTAGAATGAATTTAGGTGTTTAAAAAAAAATTAAAACTACTTTAAAATTATTAAATAGATATTACTTAATGTATTTAATAATTTATTTGATGTAAATTTAGCAATGATTTAATGCAACTACTTGTCTTAAGATTTTGTAGTCTTATAGATAGTCAAATATAATAAGCTTCTAAAGTTGAAAGTTTTTTGCTAAATTGTCTATCAACTACTATTATTTATGTAATTAAATTTGGAAGCCTTTTGTATGTAGGTGATTTCAAGCTCTCTATTCAATTTTTTGTGCAATGGGGAATAAAGCAAAAAGAGCAAAAGGATATGATTGAGTCAAAGGTAACTAGAAGAAAGGATGGAAAAAATGGAATATGGAGCCACCAATTAAAGATCCATTGATTGAAGTTGAAGAAGAACCTATTGAAGTTCCAAAAAGTAGTAGGATGTTTGGAAAATATGGTTTACAGTTGGAAAATTTCCTAGAGATAGACAAAGACTCTCTTTTCAGAGGAATGGAATCATTTGAACATATGATGCCTAAAAGTACAACAAGCTACATCTAAAAAATATGTGGTAGTAATTTTTTCAAAATAAATCTCTAATTGGTAAAGAACAATTATTTTTCAGATTATTTAGAAAAAGAGAAATTAGTCCTATTCTAGAGTTGTTAAGTGTGAACAATAAGAAAAGCTCAAAAGATAATGTCAAGGTGACAATAGTTTAGAATTTGACAAATCCATTAAATGCTATTGATAACAAAATTCAAGTAGTTGATTTAAGTGTTGCATGAAGAGCATTGATGGCTATGATTACAAGAAAGGAATTGTCATAGAAAAACAAGTTTGAGCAATTTTTTAAATGCTCAGTCTATCTAGAAGAACTGTTAAAAGATACATAAAAAGGAGAAATTTTCTTTAAGAGAATATTGAAAAGAAATAGGTTAATATTTGTTGACTTCCTCAAAAGGATAGAATTTCTGAAGATGTTAGAACATAGGTTGTTGGATATTGGACTAGCCAGTCGTGTGTTTCTTCCAATAGAAGTGACACTATACAAATCAAAGATGAAGAAACAGGTATGAAAATAGCACATCCAAAACACTATGTAGACACAACAAAAAGTGAATTATTCGAAGCTTTCAAAAAAGAATTTGCAAATGTGAAAATTTATTAAAGAATTTTTGAGAGGTTGCACCCACTTTTTATACACATAAATAAGGTATGTGAAACTTGTTGTTGTCAAAATATAAGGTGGGAACATCAAACAAAGGAAAATGGATAGGGAAAGGAAAAGATAGGAGGCCTGGTTATTTTTTCCCCCTAAAAATTGGTACAAGGTCAATTTTGATGGGGTTGCTAAAGGGAACCCACACCCTGCTGGCAGTGGAGGCATCATCAAAAATAGCTATGGTGGAGGAGTTGCAGCTTTTTCCTACTTGCTCGGACAACAGACAAACCATTTCACTAAAGCCAGCATTTCGAATCAAGTTGTTAAACAACCTTAGCATCTGGGATTGAGAACCTATGGTTGGAGAGGGATTCATTAAACATCATCAATTGTCTCAATGGTCTATCTACGCCTTCTTGGACCATTGTGAATATGATTGAGGATTTAAAGTCTAACCTGGGCAAGTTCAAAAAGACCTATATCAGCCACGTGTATAGGGAAGCCAACTCAGTTGCTCATTGGTTTGCTAATGAAGCGGTCATCAATAATGTGAAGATGATGTGGCATGTTAGAAACATGTTTCCAACAATAATGAATAATTTAATTCTGCAAGATTACATCCAGGGAAGCACTAGAAAAATCCGAAATTAATAATGGGAAGATTTGCAAGATTGCACGTAGGAGGGGAAGTTATTAAAAATCATGTAAAACTCTTTTTAAAATATATTAGCGTGTACAGACGACATGCTTTAAAGGTTGTTTTGAATACTACCATCAATACTGGTATTTTCAAATATGTTTTCAAGTTTCATAGTCTAAAGGAGGTCGAGGTTTGTAAGCATTTTGTGAGCAAGTGGGGGCTTATTGTTTTAGAGGAAACCATGGTTGGGGAGAGAAGCAAGAGGGAGCCTTTGGGAGAGGCGGGGAACAAGAAGGAGAAATCGAAGGTTTGGTATAAATTGGAAAAGGGTAGAATCACTAGATTCTTAGAGAAGCCCATGGATTTGATGTGAGGATCACCAAGATTATGGTGGATTTCTAGAAAAATGGGAGAGTCAAAATTGACAAGGTCACCCACCATGTCAATGCGAAATTAATAGCTCAAGTTGCAAAAATCCCTCTGGAAGGGACTAATTTTTTTAGAGATAAGAAAATATCAACGAATGATGTCAAAGTTTTTGTGAAGGATGAAAAGGAGCTAAATAAGCTAGTCAAGGTGGAGACATATTATGAGATGGAGTCCATTAAAAAGCTTTGGAGGTATGTTTTGAGGATTATCATTGAATATATTTCCCTAGACCCTAGATTTGATAGGATAAGAACGTATCATTTTTTCTTATTTAATCACTTTAGGCATGGTATCAAAATCTCTTTTCCTTTTTATCTCTTCACCTCCATAAGCAAGGGTATTGAGGGTTTCAAGAGGAAACCAACCACTAACCCAGCTCTTCATGAGGGATTACTCCTCTTCGTTTATGAGTATCTAAAGTCTCATACCAAGGGAAAATCCCTTGGTGATACTGGGTGTACATCCAAGGAAACTAGGAGCTTGGACTCTGAGGATGTGCAGAGCATAAAATCAGAGGAAGAGGACATTGTTTCATCTAAACCTAAAGAAAAAAGGAAACCCTCTACCCACATTCCTTATAGAAAGAGCCCCAAAGTTTTACCCCCCCATTCCCCATAAGCTTGAGCCTTACGAGGAGGAGGAGGAAAATGATGATGACAAGGATACTAACTTAGAGGAAGTGGAGAAGGAGGATGATGAGGAGAAGGAGGAGAAGAAGGGGAGGGAAAGTGAAAAGGAGGAGGACGATTCAGCTAACGTGTCAACAGATCCTAAGAAAAGGAAAGAAAATGTGGCTTTAGAAACCAAAGACCAGATCCCTAAGATTCTTGGCCCTGGCCCCACTTCCACCCCGTCTATAGATATTTTGGAAAAAGAGAGTGGGGAGGTGACAAACAAAAAATAGGAGGAGGGCTTGAATGAATTTCAATTCAAATACTACCAATTTGGGGATTGTTAGGGAGCTCTTGAATATTCAAGTGATGGAGGACATTGATGGAAAAACCCACTATGAAGACCTCATTGATCTTGGTCTAGTTGTGATCTTTGATGATGCGAGGCAAACTAAGCTTAACCTTTTGAACAATGAAAGGAAGACCATGATAGACAACTTTCGGTCTATCAAATGGTTATTCCATGAAATTGAAGAATTTAAGGGGAGAAGAAGCCAAGAAGGTAACCAAAAAATTGACAAGGACCAAGGGCACAATGAAGAGGATAGAAGTCAAGATGGAAGCTAATAGCACTTCAATGTCCACGAACACAGGGTAGACTAGGAGAATAGAATCACTAAGGTTGAACAAAGAGTTCAAAGGATGGAATTCTTCCACCAAAACTTGGCAAATCAGGTGATTTCCACTTTGAATGCTCTGAATGAAAACATTAACAACCTAGGTGAATCACTGATTAGTGTTGGATTTGGTAGGGAAAAGATCAAGAAGACCAACCTAGAAATTGGGCAGAATGAGGATGATCCAAAATAAAGTAGGGACCAGGTGGATGCTTAGAACTAGGACCAAGAGAACATGGACAATAGGAAGACCATAGAAGCTACAAAGTCCCTGCAGGTTCTCAATAGAGAGAATTGATAGTTAGTGCTTTTGTTGCTATCTCATTCCTAGTGTAGCTAGTTTTTTCTTATTCTAGTTTTGCTAGTTTTGTGTTTCCTAGTCATGGGCCTATTGTCTAGGGTTGGCTTTTGTTAAACAATTTTGTTGATGCTGGACTTTTCTGAATATCTATATTTTTGAAATGTTGTAAATACTTTTAGTTTTTAGGATCCCTATAAAACTTTTTTTTCTTAATCAAAAACTTTTTGTTGTCAAAATCAGGTTGAGTTTCATTTTTATGTGCAATCTTTTAGAAAAGCTATAGCAACACTTAAGCTTTCCTATATAGGTACAAAGATTGAGAAAGAAATAAAGTTGTTGAACGGTGAAAATCTCATTTTTCTCCTCATGATACAACATATAATAAACACTTTTCTTGGTAAGTTAAAGGTAAGCTTTCTATTTTTCTTTGACATGATTATTTTAATAATTTGATTATTGACATAGATACTTGCCAATTTAATGTGTTACAGATATTGATCGATCAAATCCATACAATTGTCAACCCATTGTTGGAATTAGAAGATTGCATCAATTGATGACTACTAGACAACACAAACCTCCAGTAATTCAAGTAAGAGAAAAAGCATGTTTTTGTGATGTTTGGATTCAAAACAATGCAATGGGTCAAAGCGAGAATATTGTGAATGACTATCTTTGAATGGACATGCACAAACATAATTAGAAGTATCGCTTATGAAGAAGATGCCAATGACATAGACATTCATAATTGTTGGTGTAAATACATACTTTACTATTTACACTTACTTAAGTTTACTTAGGTTAATGCATTATTTAATTATTTTGCATTATTTTATTATTTTTATTTGTGAGACACTTAGGAGTTTGCACACCTTTTGAGTTTTCATGTAGACAACACAGGAGTATGCAACTCTATTTAAGCACATGGTGTCTACAACACTGATTTGCATGTCACACCTTTGTAGGCTTATCCTCTCATCACAGCACTTACTTTCGTGCTTAATGGAGGATAACCCATATCTAGTGGACATGTGCTTGGTTGTATGACACATCATGATGCTAACTTCTATGTATTCTAGAAGCTCTCTTGAGGCCTTTATATTTAGGCACTCCTAGTGTACTCTCTAATTAACAAGTTATTGAATACATCGTTATTCTGATCATACTCTCTCTTTGGTCTACTGTGTGCTTATTTTTGAGTTCTTAGTTCCTGGGTAAATTTTTCCCTTAGGAAAATTCTTACATGGTATCAGAACTACTTGGAGATTTTCTCATCACAAGTCGTTCGAGACCTTTTTCTTACTTCATCACCTCAGCTTGAATCCAAAGTGCTATAGAAATTGGGAGTGTCTAGCAACAGATCTGACCTCGTCATTGCATCTGAAATGTTGAATCGATGAAAATTGAATGTAAACATAGCTACCTTGGCACAAAGTCGATCGTGAGGCAAAAAAATTTTGCAAATCGAAACTTGGAGGCCCCGATTTGCAATATGGGTATGATCATTTTTCACAGATTCATTTGATTTAATTCAGATGTGCACTTTTTTTTTCTGCTATCTATTTTTCGTCATGATATTAGCGAAAATTCAAAGAAAAAAATTTTAACAGACCCGGGCAGTGACACCTCGGATCTACAATTTGGAGAATTTTTCTATTATTTATCGCAGGGTTTTTTTGAGCAAGTCATACGATATTGTATTTCGGTGTGGGTATATATTTTCCCAAGCACCGCAGACAACCGCAGACTTCCCTCACAAAGCTCGACGGTTCTTTGTCTTTACCTGTGGCCATTTACTTTTATTGCTACGGGGACTAGTCTTTAAACAGGCCGAAGCCCTTTCCCACATGCAATGTGGGATTAAGATCCCAAACTCCCGGTCTCCACTGCGAATGATCCTGGCTGCTATTTTTTAAAACACGGCGTCAATTCCTTGCATTTTTAGCAAAGGCAATTTTTTCGGCCATCGCAGTGTTAAGATCTCGGCAGCATTCAAGAGTTGGAGTTTGTTTGGCTCTGTGCAGTCTTTTTCTAGCAGAGATTTGGCGATTTTCCTTGTTTGTTTCTCCCACTCGCTATAGACATTCTCAGTGAGGGTTTTTTATTCACGGCAAGCATTTTTTATAACCTTCGCAACCTGCTCCTATTTTTGGTAGACCGTACACCAACTTTCTCGCCCGCGAAGGTTCTCCGATAGTCTATGCTTTTCTCGGCATCTACAATAAACTTCCTATCGACAGCAAGATTTTGGCAGTGAACAAGTGTATTTTTTGGTATACAGTGAAGGAGATTTTGGCATCTCCCATTTCCTACCTATGTCATGCAGAGTTCTTCCCTTGCCACATGGACTCTTCAAACTGTGACACCTGGCAATGAATATTTTGCCCACATGGGATATATGCCAACTCAGCTACAGAGTCAGCCCAGAGATTGCCACGTCACCAATGGAACCCCACAGTTCCACATCATCGTACAGATTTCACACGTGCCAATATTTCATATAGTACGGATGGTGACTCAGCCGGCCATGTCAGCCCTTACGCTGATTTTTTTGCTGACGTCACTTTTTCACTGGGTTAAAATTGATGGTTGTCTAACTGAAAAACCCAAACATTTTATAACTACTTTGATCACTGTTTGACCATTAAAAATTTAGACTCACAGTTTCTCCTCTAGACCCCTCTCCAAATTGCTTTTCAGTTTGGCAGCCTGACTTTGCGAGCTCATAACTTGAACATCTTGACTCCGATTCAGGTGTAATTTTTTTTGAAATCATGTAGAATTTCCTAAATTTTCTAGTGGTGGTTTTTTTTCTAGTTTTGGTGCTTTGATTTTGCAAAAATTGCATTGTTTGGCAACTGTACCTTTATAATCCTACATTTTGCAACTTTAGAAGCTCCATACGGGCTAGTCACCTTCACAGGTTTCATTTTTTTTTTAAAGTGCATATTTTTTCATCTACTTTCTAGCTCTAAAGTCAAATTCTAGGCTTTTGTGGACAAATTTCTCACTTTCAAAATTAGGCCTTCTTGGGCATTGTAAAGCTTTGGTTCTTTTTCAAAATTGTTGTAAATCTAAGCTATAGTGCTTAAGTGACAAATTTCAGCCTCATAAGGCAGTTGTAAAAGAAAAATTAGAAAGTCCACCTTGTTTGATTTGACAAGTGGTTCATTGTAAACGCACTACTTATAAAGTGCCAACATCTTTTTTGGGTGGGTCTTTTGATAGTGTGAAAAGGGAGGGTGTGTACTGTGTTCCTTGTGTCTCTATTTTGTGCTCTTTTCATTTCTTCATCATGGGTTTTAAATGTCCTCCTTTAACTTCATCACACAACTACTCTACTTGGAAAGATATTGCATGGAGTAGATTAATCGAAAAAGGATATAGTTTGTATGTTGATTACCAAACCTATTGATGTTAAAGAACTCATTGATTGGACAAATATAGACTAACAAGCTTTAGGTGTTATCAGGAGTTGTGTACATGGGGATCTTCTCTTTCACATTAAAAATTGTTCAGAATCTAAAGAAGTTTGGGATAAACTTGAACAATTGTATGGTAAAGTGGATGAAGAAAAGAGATTTCAAATTGAGGATGATCTACTTCTCTTAGATCCTAAGAATTATGACACAATTCAGGATTATATCATTAAAGTCAATGAGTATAGTGCACTTCTTAAAGATTGTGGAAATCCCATGAAAGATGATAGGTTGACTCATCACATCCTGAAGAGGCTACCTTCTGAGTATGCCAACTTTGTTTTGAGTTTTAATACTCATAGGTTGACCATGGGATTTTCTTACCAAAAGCCTTCCTTTGATGGATTTGTAGACATGTTGATTGTTGAACAATCTCACTTGGTGGATTTTGGACTTCTCAAGTCATCTAAGACCAAAGCCTTAGTGGCTAGTGATGGTCAAAAATCTAGTCAAGGGGGAAAAAGCAAGAACAAGAAGAAACAGTGGAAGCAGAAATCACAATTTGAGACACAACAATCCTCCTCTCAACAAGGCGATTCTTCTTCAAATAAGAAGGGAAGTAATGAAAAGAAGGATAAACTCTTTTGTGCATACTACAGAAAGCCAAATCATGACAAGCATCATTGCAAGACAAAAAGAATCGATGATTTAGAAAATCTACTCAAGAAGAACAAGATTCAAGTGCCAGGTACTTCCAAGGATTCTACTCCTACCTCTTCGAAGGGTAAAGGTCAAGAACTTATGGCAAACACAAATTCTTCTTCAGAATGGATACTTGACTCAGGTGCCTCTTGCCACATGGTTCTTCAAAGGAAGACTTTTCTTCATTGAAGCAGTCAAAGGTACCATACATCTTCATGGGAGATGATACTAAGATGGAAGTTGAAGGAAAAGGACATGTAGAAATGGAAGATGGGGAATTCAAAGATGTTCTCTACGTTCCAAATCTAAGCTCCAATCTCCTATCAGTTTACCAAATCACTCACCTAGGAGATTGTCATAAGGTTGAGTTCCTTCCTGATTCAGTGATGGTGTGAAGTCTCAAAGATGATTCATTGGTAGCAGTGGGGAAAGTCAATGATGACAAGAGGTTATACTCCTTCTCCCACTTTGTGCCTAAGAGTCCTTCCCAAGCCTTTTTAACTCACTCTACTTCACACATTAACTTATGGCATGAGCGATTTGGCCACCTTGAATTTCGCTCTCTTTAGCAGCTTTGCTCAAAACATATGGTCAAAGGTCTACCTAATATCAACTTTTCTAAGGGAGAGTGTTCATCTTGTTCAGTGGATATGAATCTCAAGGAGAAGTATGATAAAGGGAAGTCTTCTCAAGCTCCAGTTGTTCTTCAGCTAGTTCACATGGTATTAGTAGGTCCCTTTGCAGTGACTTCAGTCAGCCAAGGCTACTACATACTCACATTTGTTGATGACTTTTTAAGATTCACATGGTTTTTTTTCCTCCATCACAAGAATGAAGTAGTTCATAAGCTTCAAGACTTCAAGACTCATGTTGAACACAAGTCAAGGAAAGCCATCAAAGTATTAAGGGTGGACAATGAGAACAGATATGTTGACAAAAGACTTAAGAACTTTTGCAAAATTGAGGGCATTGATCTTCAGAACTCACTAGCATTCAGTCCACACAAGATAGATGTTGTAGCTATGAGGATTAGGACTCTCAAGACCATGGCAAGTTGCATGATTAAGGCCAAGTCTCTCAATCCTACACTTGAAGTTGAAGCCATTAGTAGTGCTACTCATATACTTAATAGGTCTCCACATCTAGCCTTAGATGGCAAGACTCCTTTTGAGGCATGGTGCGGTAGAAAACTAATTGTGAGTCACCTGAGAGTCTTCGGTTGTCCAGCATGGGCAAACCTTTCTTCTAGGAGTTGCAAGGCACCAACACCTAGGCCTTGTACCTTTATCAGTTATGAAGACAATGTAAAGGCTTATAGGCTGCTAGATCCAGAGACACATGAGATTTTTGTGGAGAAGGATGTTCACTTTGAGGAAATTTCTCCTAGCTTTTCCTCTACTCCTCTCTGCACATCATACATAGTGGAAACTGATAGTGACACCAATGATAGTGCTTCAACAAGTTCAGACATGTGGGCTTCTGTCGACAGTTGCAGTGAGAGGTCACATCAGTCTAGTCCATGTGCTTATATTGCCATAGTGAAATGTCCATCACAGCATGGTACATCTTGTCTTCCACCTACAACTTCAGTTGACTTGGGAGACAAACTTGAGGACTTACATCTTCTCATTGATGATGATTCTTCTACAATTGTTGTGAGGGCTCACTCTGACCCTCATGTCCATTCTCTACATGATCAATCTACATAGGTTGGTGTGATTGTGGATCCTTATGAACAGCAATTAGTGGAGGTATCTTTGTCTATAGAGGAGATAGATGGCTAAGTGGAACGGGTTCAATAGACATCCTTAACAGATCTGCATTTATTCTTTTTAGCACAGTTGGAAGGGGTGAACTTCAACATCAGTATAGGTATACTTGAGTAGGTTTCAGTACCAGAACACATGTTCAAGAGTGTACCTTTTCCTTTCTTTCTTCCTAAGGGGAGGAACACCGTTCTAAATTCTTGGACTAGCTACTTCATCAGAGCAGCTTTCACTTGTTGGCATTCTTCTTTTGGGGGGGGGGAGCCTATTCTATCTCTCTTCCTTCTCTCATTCTCTTATGTATATACTGGATGTATGTCATAATGGGGGGGGTTTGATTACTCCATCCATTGATGCATCCTTACTTATCTCTATTTTTAGGGGAGAGTTTTTCCCATGAGGTTTTCCCTCTTTCCCTACTTTATGGGAGATTGCATCTTCATTATGTACATGGGTACCTAACATGGCCTACTAGCTGGACCCATTATGCATCTTCATCCTAGTTTGTAAGCTTAAGGGCATTCCCCTAATTTGCACTTAAGGGGGGGTGTTGGTGTAAATACATACTTTACTATTTACACTTACTTAAGTTTACTTAGCTTAATGCATTATTTTATTATTTTTATTTGTGAGACACTTAGGAGTTTGCACACCTTTTGAGTTGTCATGTAGATAACACAGGAGTACACAACTCTATTTAAGCACATGGTGTTTACAACACTAATTTGCATGTCACACCTTTGTAGGCTTATCCTCTCATCACCGCACTTACTTCCATGCTTAATGGAGGATAACCCATATCTAGTGGACATGTGCTTGGTTGTATGACACATCATGATGCTAACTTCTATGCATTCTAGAAGCTCTCTTGAGGCCTTTATATTTAGGCACTCCTAGTGTACTCTCTAATGAACAAGTTATTGAATACATTGTTATTCTAATCATACTCTCTCTCTCTTTGGTCTACTGTGTGCTTGTGTTTGAGTTCTTAGTTCCTAGGTGAATTTTTCCCTTAAGAAAATTCTTACAATAATCCTATGTATTCATCTAATTATGAACATGTTTTTGATTTAGTTTTTCTAGGTGAGTTTCTACAAACATGTTTCATTTTCATATTTATTTGTCTTCATATTTATTTATTTACAGTTTTCATTATTTTTGTACATTTTTAGGTGGAATTTTTGTTGTGTATATGGATCCTCAAAATATGGAAGGTGTATATTATTATTTACTGAGATGCACAAAAGTAAAAAACAAGGTTGACTAAACCAAGTAGAGATGATGATAACCAGTCATATCCAACTAGTTCAATTGTTATAGAAGGTATAGATTATCCCCTTATGAGATGTATACAAATAATTAGAGAGTGAGAAATTAATTGTAAATAATTATTTCTTTTCTATATTATTAAGAATACTCAATGAAGTACAAATCTTATTTTGTAGGCACCTATTATCACTAAACAAAAATTGACCACAATGGTGTTCAATTTATTGAATACATGCCTAGCCAAAAAGGTTTGCATTGGAGCCACTTGATTTTATCCACAAAGATTTAGTTTGACATTATGCAAAAAAAAGGATGCAACAAACAAAAGTGGAGGTTAGATATCAAGGAGCATGAAATGTCGTTGGAGATTATTAAAGATAGAGAGGATCCTAACCATATGTATCAGCAACTTTCTAATTGATAGATAGGTTTAATGATTCATAAAATATTTCAAATTTATGTATACATTAATTGTTTTTTTAGTTTACATTGGCTTAAGTGTTTTTTCAATATTTATACAGGTTTTTGTTTTTTCAATATTTATACACCTTTAGAAAATACCTAGAAAATGATGTAAGACTTATTTTTATTAATTTATATAACATGAAAATTTCTTACACATTAACAATTATCTAAAAAACAATGTAATTATTTGTATTTACATTTACATTTGCTATACACTTTTACAATACACCTAGAAAATTATGTAAGACATATTTTTATTAATTTATAGAACACATAAATTTCTTACACATTAACAGTTATCTAAATAATAATGTATAGAGATTTTAAAAACATGTTTCTACATTTACGTAAAAGATATTCTATATATGTAAATGTCAAATATATCAACTAGATATTAACATGGTCACATAACTCATGAAAAAATCATATATATCAACTATAAATGTAAATGGTCACATAACTCGTGAAAAATTAAATATGTTAACTATAAATGGAAATGGTCACATAACTCATGAAAAATTAAATATATCAACTATAAATGTAAATGGTCACATAACTCATCAAAATATCATATATGTCTATTATAAATTCAAATGTTCAAATAACTCATGCTAATATGAAATATGTCAAATATGAGCATGTTGTAAATGTAAAATGTCCCATAGTTGTAAATCTAAATGATATCATTGTAAATAAATATCAAACATCATCTATATGACATATATGAATATCAAACATGATCATATCATGCTCCACCATGTGATTGACTAAGATGAGACCTTGAACATTGTGTCCAATATAAGAACAAATGTATCATGAGCATGTGTATAAATACAATAAATAATAACATAAGTACAATTAAATTTACCCACAACTTAGGATGACTAGGGTCGACAGTTATCTCTCCATCTCCACCCTCACAAGCTACAAATGCAATTTGAATGCAACAAAAGAAACAACTATGTCACAAGTTATACTTTTTTTAAGTTATTAAATATAAGATGTATAGGTTTGATTAAATAGACATGTTTTTAAAGTTTTGCATGTGTCTCCTACAACACAAGATGCATGGGTGTCTACAAGTCCCCATATGCCATCATCATCACAAAAACATGCCTACCTGTCTCACTCAAGTCTATATCATTAAAGCTCATATCTTCAATGTCAAGTGTAGGATCTATGAGCATATCTATCAATAATGAATGTCATGGTGGCTAAGAACCTACCTCGGTATGGGGGTTGCATCCTCCTCAATTGTGGCCTATGGTGGAGCTGTAGCTACAACATGTATGTCCTCCTACCCCTAACCACCCTATGCCTCTAATGTACCTCTAATGATACCACTCACATATGATGGCACCACACTAAGTTGTTGTCTAGTCAATAATAGAAAAGCTTGATAGGCTAAAACTAGATAAGTGGAGAAACATGTACTGATAGCCCTCAAGTGATCTACTAAAGGCACCATGGAGACATATATTAGAGATGGGATGTCAACCCAATGATACATATCATCACCTGAAGATGATGTAGTTGTGTGACCACCTCTAGATGTAGATCATGAGTGTGTCATGTATCTGTGCACTTGGTTTAAAGACATCTCATGCACCTGGGTAGCAATAGTTTCAATCCTCTCATACACATATCTACATGTATCATATGCCACTCTATCTCTAGTTGTAGCTAACTCCAAATTTTTTCGCATCACCAAAAGGTTTGGACCAATCAATGCCCATTTATTAACAGGTGTAGGATCATCTGGGCATCTGAATTTATTTGAGAACCTACCCTAACCCTACTCAGCATGCCCAGGGATATCATTGTAATCAACCTCATGATATAGATGAAATTCTACAAATAATTATTTGCATAAATATAAGCAAAACTCATCCTTTTGGGACCACATGCAATGTGCAACCAACCAATAAGGATATATGAAACGTGCTACCAATGGATCAGTATCCCTGGTAGCATGGTACCCTCTCACCTTTTTCAAAGTTTGATAATGTGGGACCATTCTCTTCACACTCTCTACTGATACCATCTCATCTATCTCCCTCCATTTCAAACCACCATTGACACTACAGGATAGAGTGCTATAAATATGTCCAAAGTAACACTATCATAAGGGTTAAAACCCTCAATAGTGTGCATCATGCTAATTAGCTCATCTCTAATCCCAATCACCTTATTCCTATGTTGTAGTGTAGGTGAAGCCTATATACTCTAATCAATAGTATCAAGTGTGCTTTGTAAGTGCTAAATAGTGTCACTAAATAATGTCTCCCTATCTTGGGTACTAGTAGTCAATCTACGGGATGAACCACTATGGGGATGACCATGTACACTGGCCTCTCCAAAATCACTACCCCCTGATGCCATAATGATAAAAGATATTAAAATTAAAAAAACTAGATAGATAATAATAGAGGTCTACACATGCATACATATACATATATACACAGATTATTACATAAACTAATTGAATCAAAATACACTAAATGAATCTTGTTAAACAAACCTATTGTGCAACATATAAAGAAATGTTAACTACATTACATTTTTTTTAGTAATAGGCACAAATCAAATTTAGACAACAAGTTTAGGGATTATTTGGTTAGAGATAAATTTAGGGTTTAGAGAGATGGGGTTTGGGTGTTAGAAAGTGGTTTAGGGTTTAAAACAACTTACATTGTTTTACATTTTTTGCTCTCTCATCTTGATGATGGATCATGTAGTGTGATTCGAAATGTTGATGGAAAAAATATTTACACAATCTAATCTAGAAACTAAGTACCATAACTCTTATTGATTATGGAAATCTGATCACATTAGTTAGAGAGTGGTTTAGCGTTTAGAGAGATTGGGTTTAGGAGTGAGAGAGAAATTTAGGGTTTAAAGAGATGGGATTTAGGAGTTAGACAATAGTTTAGGGTTTAGAGAGATGGGTTTTAGGATGTAGAGAGTGGTTTAGGGTTTAAAGAGATGTGTTTTATGAGTTAGAGAGTGGTTTAGGGTTTAGGGAGATGGGATTTATGAGTTACAGAGTGATTTAGGGTTTAGATAGATGGTGTCTAGGAGTTAGAGAGAGACAAAGGGTTAAATGTTTGAGATCTAGAAAGAGAGAGATGAGGTTAGGGTTGTGAGAGATAAGT
This sequence comes from Cupressus sempervirens, assembly GCA_028749045.1. Lineage (NCBI taxonomy): Eukaryota > Viridiplantae > Streptophyta > Pinopsida > Cupressales > Cupressaceae > Cupressus > Cupressus sempervirens. The sequence continues at coordinate 246,523,407 of CM053787.1, read as the reverse complement.
TATGTAAATTCTAGAGAAAGAGAGAAGTTTAGGAGTTAGAGAGAGTTTTAGGATTTAGAGAGATAGGGTTTAGGACTTAGAGAGTGGTTTAGGGTTTAAAGAGATGGGGTTTAGGAGTTAGAGAGCAAATTAGGGTTAAGAGAAATGGGGTTTACAAGTTACATAATAGTTTAGGGTTTAGAAAGATGGGGTCTAGGAGTTAGAGAGAGACAAAGGGTTAAAAGTTTGAGATCTAGAAACAGAGAGATGAGTTAGGGTTGGGAGAGATAAGTTATGTAAATTCTAGAGAGAGAGAGAGAAATTTAGGGATTATGGGGTTAGAGAGCAGTTTAGCATTTACAAAGATGGGGTTTAGTACTTAGACAGTAGTTTAGGGTTTAAAGAGATGGGGTTTAGGAGTTAGAGAGCAATTTAGGGTTTAGAGAGATGGGATTTAGGACTTAGAGAGTGGTTTAGGGTTTAAAGAGATGGGGTTGAGGAGTTAGAGAGCAGTTTCAGGTTTAGAGAGATGGGGTTTATGAGTTACATGGTGGTTTAGGGTTTAGAGGGATGGGGTCTAGGAGTTAGAGAGAGACAAAGGGTTGAAATTTTGAGATATAGAAAGAGAGAGATGAGATGGTTGGGAGAGATAAAGTTATGTAAGTTCTAGAGAGTGAGAAGTCTAGGGGTTATGGGGTTAGAGAGTGGCTTAGGGTTTAGAGAGATGGGGTTTAGGACTTAGAGAGAGACAGAGGGTTATAAGTTTGAGATCTAAAGTGAGAGGGTTTAACGTTTAGGCTTTAGGTCAACATATTTAAATTTAAGTTTCAATATAGGAGTTAGAGTCTAATTTGGTTCAATGTGAGAGTTTTAGTTTGAGTTTGATTAGGTTTAATGTTGTGGTTTAATTACATCCAATGTTAGGTTTTGTACCTAGCAATAACTTATAAGGTTCAATCTTAAGATTTCAATTAGAATTTATTTGTGTTCACAGTAAGAGGTAGAGCTTAATTTAGTTCAATCTAATGGTTTTAGTTACCAGTTTATAGTACTTTCTAAACATTTACCTTTACAACCATTTCTAATGATTCCTAATAAAAAAATAAAAAATTTAAATTCTCTAATATTATATCTAACTAATTTTCTATAATTAATATTTTTTCTATTGTTTTCTAAAGTTTCTAATTGTTCTAAGATTTTCTAAATTTTCTAATATTGTCTATATAATTTTTGACTATTTTCTATAAATAATATTTTACAATTAATCTAATTTCTCTAATAATGTATAAATTTTACTATATTTCAATACTTTTTCTAAATTTTATCTAATATTACAGTACTTATAACATAAATGTATAATAATATTAAAAAATTGAACTATTTAAAATAATGTACATTAAAAACTATATTTTTACCTAAGGAAACATAAAATAAAACTCAAAACATATTAAAAAAATGGGAGAAAATACTTACATGCCTGATCTAGCCAAATGTCTCTTGTAGCTCTTCTCACTCCACAATACCAATAAACTTGTTTGATGCAAATGACTACTAGATTTGTATTTTTGTAGCTTATATAATTTTGGGGTTCCGGCTAGACCAGGTCCTGCAAGATCTGGTTTGGTCAAATCCCTGCAGATGTATACATGCCACTTGGCACCTTCTCGGTGCCACATGGTTTCAGCTGGATTGGGTCTAGTTCGATCCAGTCCTACTAGATTAAGTCCTGCCAGATTATTAAAGTTAGCCCCAAAGGTGATACAGATCTTTGCTTTCACCCATATTCCTTTCTTTAGTCTTCTTCCTCTTGAAACTTACAAGCTTGATTCTATTTGATTTCTTCCTTTTTCTTACATTCTTAGGTTCCTTTTATTTTCTTCCTTGTCCTTTTCTATTCTATTCACTATACTCCTCATTAAGCTGGTACCATGTATTACTAGCTTGTTGTCAATAGGTATTGAAATTATCAATTATATGGCATTCATATCCTCTTTATTGGGCATTTCATACTAGAATTATATGAGCCAATAGGTTCTTGACTTCACATTCTATATCATTCATGTGTTTTTCCATGGTAGGAAACAAACCTCATTTTTGTATTTTTCTACTAGTATAAAGGGTATCATTTTCCTTTTCCTAATTATATGCCTAAACCTATCAAAATGAATAGTTTATATCTATCATCTCCTAACAGCATGTAATATTTATAGACTTGTTCACGAATTGGCTTTTCCTTAAACTAATAAATTACACCTTGTCTAAGAATTTTTATATAAAGTAGAAAAATATACATATGAAGATAGCTCCAAATTTTAATGGATTTACCTTGGGATTTTCTTTGATCTTTGTCATATTCAAAATTACTTTCTTATATAACAATCCATGTAAATCAAGTGGGGTACCTTGGAAAATAATTTCAAATGCTACTGTTGGAACTCCTTAGAATAACTTGGGGGGGGTTGATCAGTTATCCAAGGTCTAGATGTAAAAATAAAACTTTTCAATGCTTAGTAGACCCATATCCATAAAAATTCAACATGCATGCATCCATTAGATCATACTATACTTAAAATTTTTAGGTTACTACCCTAGGTCAAATCAACTTTGCCAAAATGTAAACATGAAACACCAAAAGAACTTTCACATAATTTGAGGCAAGGATTTTATGTGGAAACCCAGTTTAATTAAAAGCACCGGTAACATGCTACTAATTCTCACTCTTCTGAAGTGATACCTTGTGAAAAGCCAACCCTATTAAAGGTTACAATACACACTATTAAATGTGACTCAATTAAAGGATTTCAATCACCCTATTATGACTGAGCCTTGTTAGAGGACTTTAGACCATTCCATTAGAATGGAGCACCCAGTTAAAGGATTTACAAATGAATGTTAGGTCAACCTTAATCCAAAGGATTTTATCCACATGCTAGTACATTTATTAGAAAGTAAGAGTAGTAATTGATATGATAAAAACTTATGAATCATTTACAAATTACTGATCTTTGTCTTAGTCCTCCATTCTTCTTGGCATTCATACTCTTTGGCTCTAATAGCTTTTTCATCCTTCAAGAATTCATACTCTTAACCCTTCTTTCTTTGCATGCCAACTAAAATCACCTTTGTTTGGCCACTAAATGAAGTAGTACCCTAGACTCCTTGTCTTCCTCAAGTTCTCACAAATGACAACCTTTTCTTTTGACCAGCTATCTCTATAAATAAAGAATTTAGACATTTTTTTGCTAAACCACAATTGTCCATTTTAGGGTTAGGTAGGACTCAATGTATTCACCTACTTTTCCCTTTGGTTCCTCTAGAAACTTCCTCTACAATCTTCTTTATATTCACCATAAAATGGTTTACCTTAAATTTTGAGCCACCAAGTCATCATGGTTATCTTCCACATGCTTCGCATTATTCAAGAAAGAAAAATTGTTAGCTTAGATATGTCAAATCTTCAATTTAACACTCTTTGTTTTCACTCGGCAACTATATTTTTTTGTCACTTGACCAAGACTAGTTCACTCACCAAACATTAAAGTTTACTGATGCTCAATACCAACTAAACTTTACTTAGCATATACTAACAATCACTCATCTTACACTATTTTTCATCTTTTCTCGACACCTCTTGATTTTCACTCAGCTTCTACTAATTTTTGTTTGGCTTGCACTAACTAGTTGCCAAGGCTTGGTAGACACCTTTCTTACTTGATCTTCTTTGAGTCTTAAATTGACTAATCTTTCATTTCAGACTTTAAGTACATAAATTTAATATATTGCAGTATCAATGTCTTACTTTATCTTAGTACTTCTTTTACATACCAAATAACTCAACCTTTCTATATGTGCTATTGTTATCTTCTCTTTTCAAATCTACTTCATCGATCAACAAAATGTTAGCTTTCAAACCAAAAATAAATTGTCTCACTAGTAGGTGGCAGGCAGGTTTGACATCATTGAAAAAATAATGATTGTTCCATTATAAGTTTTTCACTTCAAAACAATTTTATATCAACAATCTCCCTCTTTGGCATTGATGGAAAACCAATACCAACAATAATACCAAATATATATATATATATATATCTTTTAAACCTATATCTATATATGTCCATCATCTATATAGGCTAATGTGAGGTTTATCAATCTCCTTCAATGTATCTCCCTTATATCTCCCTTGTCAGATTATTTTCTCTATCTCCCTCTTTGAAGTATCTCTCCCTCTTTCTAATATTTATGTACTTTTCTCTACTTATATCCCTTTGTACTCAAATGTCCCTCTTTCACAATAATGTCAAAGACTTGTCATCTCTATATGTAGATATAATCAATTTAGATTCTCCCTCTATCACCTTGGATGTGACTGTAAGTCTTCTAATTGAGCTCCTTGAATACTTTAGGTAGCTCCTAAAGTAAGATCCACTACATTGAGTTGTAAGATACAACATCTAGCTTAGTTGATGCATGACACTACTCATATTTCTTAAGTAGCTTTGGATAGGGGTATCACCCTATTTTACCTCAAAGATACTCATATTCACCCTTAAGTAAATCTTTTGTGAATATATCAGCTATATATTCTTTTTTATTGACATATTCCATCCTCACTTCTTTGTCTTGAACCAATTTTCTCAAGTAATGATACTTGATTGCAATGTTCTTAGTCTTTGTGTGCATCATAGTGTTCTTTGATATGTTTATAGCACTTGTATTATCACAATAAATTACCACAGGTTCAATGATTTCCTCCTTCATACCTTTGAGTATCTATTTGGTCCATGGCATATTTGTACAATTTAGTGCAACAGCCACATATTCATCTTCATCAGTAGAGTGAGATACACAATTTTGTTTCTTACTGGTCTAGGTGACCAATCTCTTTCCCAAAAAATGCTCCACCACTTCTTCTTTTTTGTCATCAATGTTTCCAGCCCAATCAACATATGTATAGGCTCTTAACTCAATTTTTTCACTTTTTTTGTAGTATAGACCATAGTCTTCTATTCCTTTTACATATCTCATAATTCTCTTAATAGCCATCAAATGATTCTCCTTAGGATTTTTAGAAAATATTAGAACAATTCCAACAGCTAATACAATGTCAAGTCTACTATGTACTACATATTGCAACTTCCCAATCATAGACCTATACAATGTTTGATTCACATCAAAAGAATCATCATTCTTTGATAGTTTGTGTCTTGTCACCATAGGAGTGCTAACTAGTTTTGAATCCTCCAATCCAAAAAAATTCAATATTTCTTTCATATATTTGACTAAGTGATGTATATACCATATTTCATTCGATATACTTGCAAACCAACAAAGAACTTGATCTCCCCAAACATAGGCATCTCAAATTCTTTCTTCATTTCATTTGCAAATGCCTTACATAATGCATTCTAACCTCTAAATATGATATTATCAAGAAAAAATTCAACTAGTAAAATATATTCAAGTATAAATTATTGTTATCATAAGTCTTCTTAAAACCAATTTTCATAAGATAATTTTGAAGCCTTGCATACCATGCTCTTGGGGCTTGTATTAAACCATATAAAGCTTTGTGATGTCTACATACCATGTTCTAGTTTTTTTTATCAACAAATCCTTCAAGTTGTTCTATGTAAACTTATTCTTTTAATATACCATTCAGAAATTCTGAATTCACATCCATTTGATAAACTTTGAAACATTTGTATGTAGAATAAGAAAGAAAATTTCTTACTCCTTCCAATCTTGCAACTGGGGTAAATTTTTCTCCATAATCAATCCCTTCTTGTGGATAATCCTTGCAAACTAATCTTTCCTTATTTCTTGTGACTTCACCATTCTCATCTAACTTGTTTCTGGATACCTACTTGGTTCCAATCACATTATTGTCCTCTGCTTTTGGTACTAGAGTCCATGTTTTGTTCTTCTCAATCTGATCAATCTCTTCTTTCATGGCTTTACACTAGTCTTCATTCTATAAGGAATCTTTCACTATCTTAGGCTCATGCATGCTCACTTCTCATCCTATTACTTAAAATCTATCTAGCTTTTCTATCTCCAATAATTTTTTCAATAGGGTGATGTCCCTTGACATACTTTGATAATCTTGGTTTTGCTCTACTATCTTCAATGGTTTTGTCAACTTATGAATCACTATGTACTTCTCTATTAGGTAGATTGGCATTCCTTTCATGTACACTTATCTCAAAATTAGAATGTACCTCAGGTTCTATCTACAACTCGATTCCTGGAGGCAATTGTGTTCCTGAATGCAACTCAACATTCATTGTATGTCACTTAGTAGTCACTGAAACTTGTTGATTTCCAACTTGGTTTACAACATCTTCATTAGTAGACATACCTTCATAAAATAATATAAAGGAATTTTACTCTTCAGGTTCCTTCATAGGTTCAGCTTCATGTACCTTTGTGTATTCATCAAACTTCACATTTGCACTTTTCACAACTTTGTTAGTGTAAGTATTCAAACACTTTTGAGATTTGTTTCTTGTGTAATAGCCAAGGAATATAACTTCTTCACTTTTAGAATCTAATTTACCATTCCTAAAATCCTTAAGAATGTAGCACTTTCTTCCAAATACCTTATAATATTTCACATTGGGTAAGTATCCATACCATAATTCAAAAGGTGTTGAATGAGTACCTATCTTGACTTGTACATTGTTCATGGTATAAATAGTTGTACTTATAGCTTTACTCCAATATTTCAAAGTAGCATTCTTCTCCATCATGAGTGTTCTAGTACAGTCCATTACCTATATGTTCTTCCTTTTAGCAATGCCATTTTGTGGAGGGGTCCTAGATGCAAAATTTTGTCTCTTCATTTCTCTATCATTACACAACATCTCAAACTCATTTGATGTAAATTCTCCACCTTTTTCAAATGTCAAACATTTCAATATTTTTTCTGTCTCCTTTTTAACTCTAACTAAGTACCACTTAAACATTTGGAAAGCATCATATTTCTATTTTAGAAACATAACTATCATCATCCTAGAATAATCATCAACAAATAGGATAATATGCTTGTCACCTTTGTAGCTTTGCACATAAATTGGTCCACACAAATCAGTATGAATGAATTCTAACCTTTTTTTATAAGTGTGAGTCTTACTTTTAAAACTAGATTTTGTCATCTTGCCTAACTAACATTGTTTGCAAATTATATTGTTAGGTTTCTTCAATTTAGGCAAACCTCTGACTCTTTTCATGTTACTGATACTGATTAAGTTATCAAAATTAAAATGACATAACCTCTTGTGCCATAGCCACACATCATCAAATTCTACAACAAGACAAGTAGAATCATTCATATCAGGATAAAATAGATTACCTCTATTTTGATCACCTTTTCCAATTAGTTTCTCATCAGTGTCATAAATTTTTTCTATCTTGTTATCAAACTCAACTTTGTAACCTAAACTATTCAATTGTGACACACTCAAAAAGTTATAGTTAAGTCCTACATAATAAACATTGTCACACATAACCGTTTCTGTGAGTTTAATTGACCCTTTACCTTTTATCATATAGGGTACATCATTACAAAATCTTATACTATTTTCACCATAATTATCAAGGGTAATGAACTTATGTTTATCTCCAATCATGTGATGTGAACACCCACTGTCAATGATCCATCTATTACTCTTGTTCACATAAGATATTAGTGCAGTTAACTCATCAAAATTAGAATCATCCTTCATTGCAACATACACCACTTCATTCTCAAAAATGTAGCAATACTTCTTTCCTTTACCTTTTTAATCTTTATTGTCCTCATCTCTTTTGCTTCTGTATTTTTCTCCACTTCTATTATTCTTCCTGTCTAGACATCTAGCAGCAATATGATCAACCTCATTGTATTAAAGCACATGATAGGTAGCTTACCTTTTAATTTCCATTTGCCTCTATGAAATATCCTTATTAGCAATGCTTTAAATTGTTCTACATCCTCCTCATCTGTATCACTATCACTAGAAACATATTTTACCTTTTTATTTTTATGTTTAGGTTCTTTTAATGATGGTTTAGCTTTGAAAGAAGGTTCAACTTTTTTTTTTTTGAAATTATCAAAATTAGAGAGTTAAAAGGTAGCAAGCCTACCTACCAAACCTTCAAGGGACATATTAGTACCACCAAATATACATCTTAGTTCTTGTATGGTAGAAACTCTAATAGCATAGATAGGCAGTAGTGTTCTCAATAATTTTCTCATTACAATATCATCATCAATGATACCATTATCTTCTCTAATAGCATTAATAACATCTTTTATTCAAGAACAATATTGAACAATGTTCTCACCTTCTTGCATTCTCATGTCATCGAATTTCCCTCTTAGACTTTTAGATTTGGCTCTCAAAAAAAAAATTTATCTCCTCCATAAATTATGTGTAAAGGATCCTGCATCTTCTTTGTAGTGTCACAATCCTTGATTTCATCAAACTCATAGTTACTTAGGGTAGAGGCAATCTCCAACATTGCCTAATTGTGTTCTTTCTTCTTTTTTAGATCATTGGTTGTTAGGGCTCCAACCTGGGATCAACATACTCATTGGTGATGGTAGATTGTGCATGGTCTCCAAGACCTCCTAGGTGTAGCTTCATTAAAAAAATTCATGTAGGAAAGTTTTCATTGTTAAGCTTGGGAACCTCTCCCTTATACATCTCTAATCTTTTTCTACCACTACTTTCAAACTTATCCTCTAAAGCAATATGGCTATGATACCAGTTGCTGGAATTCTTTAGAATAACTAAGAGGGAAGGTGAATCAATTATCCAAGGTCCAAATGTAAAAATAAAACTTTTCAATTCTTAGTAGACCCATATCCATAAAACTTAAACATGCATGAATGCATTAGATCATACAATACTTAAACTTCGTAGGTTAGTGTCCTAGCTCAAAACAACTTTGCATAAACGTAAACATGAAACACCATAAGAAAATTCACAAAATTTGACACAAGGATTTTATGTGAAAACCCAATTTGGGAAGAACCACCAATAACATGCTATTAATTCTCACTCTTCTAAAGTGATTCTCTATGAAAGACCAGCCCTGTTAATGGTTATAAGACACACTATTAAATGTGACCTAGTTAAATGATTCCAATCACCTTGTTAGGAGTGAACCTTGTTAGAGGACTTTAGACCATTCTATTAGAATTTCCCCTCGTTAAATAATTTACAAATGGCTATTAGGTCAACCTTAATTGAAAGGATTTTATCCACACTGGTATAGTTATTAGAAATTAATAGTAGGACTTGATCTGATAAAAACTTATAACTCAATTACAAATTACAGATCTTTGTTTCATTCCTCCATTCTGCTTGGTATTCATACCCTTTAGCTCTGATAGCTTGTTCACCCTTCAAGCATTCATACTCTTAAGCCTTCTTTCTTTACATGCCAACCATAGTCACCTCTATTAAGTCACTGAATGAAGAAATATCCTAGACTTGTATTCTTCCTTAGCTTCTTGCACATGACAACCTTTGCTTCTACCTAGTTATCTCTATAAATAGAGAAGTTAGATATTTTTCCACTTAACCACAATCATTCATTTTAGGGTGAGGTGGGATTAGGTAGGATTCAATGAATATACCCACTTTTCCATTTCACTCCTCTAGAAACTTCCTCTATAATCTTCCTTGTATTCATCACAAAATAGTTTACCTTGAATTTTGTGCCACTAGCTCATCATAGTTATCTTCCAAATGCTTCACATAATTCAAGAAAATAAAATAGTTAGCTTAGATTCATCAAATCTTTTATTTAACAATGTTTCTTATCACTTACCATCTATACTAGTCTATCACTTGGCCAACGCTAGTTCACTTGGAAAACACTAAAGTTTACTGATGCTCAACATTAACTAAACTTTACTCAGCATACACTAACAATCACTCAGCTTACCCTGTTTTTCATCTTTTCTCGATACCTCTTGATCTTCGCTCTACTTCTACTAATTTTCACTCAACTTGCACTAACTACTCGGCAAGACTTAGTAGACACTTTTCTTACTTGATCATCTTCCATTCTTAACTTGAGTAATGTTTCATTTCAAACTATAAGTAGATAAATAATACACTATAGTATCAATGTCTTACTTGTTCTTAGTGCTTCTTTTACATACCAAATAACTCAACCTTTCATTGGTTTCTATTGTTATCTCCTATTTTTAAATCCTCTTCATAAATCAACTAAATGATAGCCTTCAGACCAAAAAGCAATTGTTTCACCAGCAGGTAGTTGGTTTGACATCATTCACAAAATAATGATTGTTCCATTATAGGTTCTTCACTTCAAAACAATCTTATATCAACAACTACATCTACCCCTCTACTAAGTATAGTATTGGGAATTTTTAAAAAGTAGACTTTGTATACAATTTCCATTGTCAAAAATATCATTTTAGGTTTAGGAATCTCATCAATGGCCAATTTTTCTCCTTCCTTGCTTGCTTTTGTTAGCCTTGCAAATTCATACAGTATAGCCTTCCATGTGTTTAGTGCTTCTCCCACTCCATTGAGTCATATTACCTTAAGGATAACTTTCTTTGTAATATCATTGGGCCGATCAAGCCATATGTATTTTCCATGTGTACTCTACTTAGTACTAGTCTCACCCAGTCCATACAAATGAAATTATGGATTTTTATTATATGGTGCAATGTTGTATTCAATAGGTTCTTCCATTCTTTCTTCAATATACCATCTTCTAGGAATGTAGAGAATACCTCATACACCATGCCTTTTCCCATCTCTACAATACTTTTCTTCATTTTTGCACTAATATATTAAAAAAATAGAAGGTAGAAGCAAGAAGTTGGGTCTCAATTGTATGGAAGTGTGTGGATTGAGATCGTGCTCTTTTAGAAATGGGTACCCATTTTTTAAAAGAAGGTACCTCATTTTAGGCTCAGGTGCCTGATCCAAAAATTTAAAAACAGGCACCTTTTTTTTTTTAAATCAAGTGCCCATTTTTTATTTTGTAAACAATAAAAAAAACTTAATTTTTAGAAATGGCTACCTATTTTTGAAAAGTTAAAAGCAGGTACCCATTTCTAAAAATTCAATTTTCTTTTTTTTAGGTGGGGTGGGATTTTATGTGTCGATTTGACTTTTTCAAAATGGGTACCAGTTTTTTGAATTTCAAATAATGGGTGCCTATTTCTTACAACATGAGGTGAGAGTTTTTCCTTCTACCTCAAATTTTGGTTCAAGATAGGCTTGGTGAGACCAAGCCTATGCCTTGACCTCTCAAGATTTGGCTAAGGCATTGAACTGGCAAATTCGCGCTTTGCCATAATTTTTAGAGGGTCTTTTCGATCAAATTTTTTTATGAAACAAAAGCCCATTAGAGCTCTCACAATACTTATTTCATAAATATAAATTTCATAGTGCTATGATTTTATTTACTATTTTTGCATTATTTTTTAATGAAAGGTGGTACCTAAATGTAAAATAATGAAGTTCACTAAAACTTTAATAGCTTTTTTATTTTATAATTTTTCTTAAATTAATTTATATGTCATCAATCTACATACAATTCTTTTGAGGTTAAAAAAAAAAATTGAAAAAGGTGAAATTTTGATCAAATTATGGTGTCCATACATGAGAGGTTTTAAAATTTACTTTTATAGCCAATTAATAGTAAAAAATTAAGGAAAAATATTGTCATCAATCTTAGTTGTATTTGGTAACTCCCTTTAAAAGGATTTACAAAAATTTATTTATTTGTGTTAAATTATGGTGTATGTACATGAGTGTGGTATGGTCCTGAAACAAGCATTTTGAAAAGGTGGTTTTTAAAGATCCATACTAGAAACAAAATCTATCATATAGGTAGACAAATAAATTACATATTCAAAAAGTAGATTTTGAACATTAAAAATTATATTTATGAGTTTTTTTATATTCAACCTCTAAATACCTCAAATTTTGACATCAATTGAAAAGAAATTTTAAAAATAGGAAAAATACTTCCACTTTAATCCCAAAAGTGAGACCCAACTTCTTGCACTTACCTAGAATGTCTCTAGACAATGAGGATAGTGTCATTGCCTATTTTCCCCCATCTCCCTTTAGTGAGGTAACTGCATATTCTAGTTCTACTAGGTCTTCATTATTGACAAGCTCAATATTTTCTACCGTGATGCTATTTGTGTTTTCCTAAAATTTCTTAGTTATTTTTCCTTAGATTTTGTGCTCAAAGGTGTTAGAAACTTTGTCATAAAAAAAATGATGCACAATAGATTCACTAGGTTTACTTAAATTTTTCTTAGCTCAAGTATTGGAATTTACAAATTAATTAATCAAGCCCTTCTTAGCCTATTTATATCTTCTAATGGGCTATCACTAGGTTAATATTAATAAGCAATGGTAAACACAATGCTTACCTAACTATCCTTTTGTAATTAATATGAGCGGCCCTTCTAACAATGGTCATAGTCTCAACATTTTCTTGTCATGATATAGGCTCATCATGCTTTTTTCATTCAAGCTTCTACCTATTTTTAATAGGGGATCCATGTATGGTATGTTCTTTGTCATTCAACCCCTTTTAAGCTGAGATTAGCTTAGTTTATTGCAAAACTATCACCAATAACAAGTGAGTTTCTTACTTCTTCAAAATTGACTTCTTTGCTTTTATTTTATTTCCTTTCCCATATGTTGTTGAATTCCTTTTTGACTTCCTCCTTTTCCACTATCTTATTCTTTGTTTTTTTGTCCAAGTTGTTCACTTGGGCTACTTTTATTTATCAACAATATTAAGCAAGATGACCTATCTTGTTGTAGTAGTAATAGGTTGTACATGTTCCTCTCCATTGTGCTAAGTGGTTCCTTTGACTAGTCTCTTTTTTGCAATGGACATTTGTATGTCCTTTGTTCTCAAAAGTTGAACATGCAGGTGTGTTGAATTTTCATTCCAACCTAGATTGGAGGTTCTCTAAGACTTGATTTTTCCATTTTTTTAATCTGCATACCTCTTTCATGTGTCCATACTTGTTATAGTAGTAACAATAACCATCAAATATATTCTCATTAGAATGATATGTGCACTCTTGGGAGGAGTTACCATACTAGTGACATTTGTTATATTAACCATAGATATCATATTGTGTATTAGGTGCAATCTTTAATGCCAACATACATTTGAGGTGTGAGCAACTTTACGAGAATGATGAAAAGTTGGTTTATTAGATTATTTAACTTTAGACAATATTTTTCCTTGTCTTTTATTGGTTTGGTTCATTCTCTCAACTATCATTACATTAATTCTTACTTCCTCCTTCATAGCCAATACCAGTTGTTTCTCTTTCTCTTCCTTTAATCTTTGAGTTTCTTATCTATCCTCATAAAGCTATCATTAAAGTTCTACAACTTATCATTCCTTTCATTGGTGTTTCTTAGATCCTTAATTAGTCTTTGTATCTTCTTGTAATTGTTTTTAGTGTTCTTCTTGTCTTCTCTTTTTTCTTCTATGGCCTCACTTAGTGCTTTTCCATGTTTTTCTAGTGTATATGCAGCATCAAATTTCCCTTGTTGTGCTTGACTCACTCTCTCTCATGCTTCTACTAGTTGTTTGTTTATTTTTGCAACCAAATTTCTTAACTTCTGCTTATTAGTTATGAGATTAGAGATATTTTCTTTGGATTCATCTCAATTTCTCCACTCTCACATTTTCTCAATGATTTCACACCTCTCAATGAGTTTCTTTATAAGATTCTTTCTTTTTTATAATTATTCACTCATCTTTTATTTTAGGTCCTCTATAGTGTGTAGATATTCTTCATACAAATTCTTGTACTTCATGACTGATGTTTGATCTACCCTCAAGTTGTTAGACTTGAAGCTATCACATTCCATAATCTAATACCAATTGTTGGTCCTAATTGGTACTAAAGACCAAGGGGAAGTAGTAATAACTCTAAAACTAGTTATTCTTCTAACATCTCCAACTATACTAACTAACATTCACTTAAGAATAAACATGATTATACTTAAAGTGAGATAGAAACAAGTAAACTCATAAAACAAAAAAATCATCAATAGAAATATAGATTTTATACATGGAAACCCTCAATGAGAAGATAAAAACCATAGTGGGGATAATATACCCACTAGCCTTTTACTATAGATAAAAGGTTGCTTAGTTAAGAGCTACACCTTGTTTCATTTGTGAACACATTCTATTAAGAATGCTAGTAACTTGTTAAGATAATAGTCAGCCTACTAGGACTACCTTGTTTCAAGATTTAGAACTCCTTCTGAGAGGCACCTTATTCAAAAAAATTAAGATGTTCTTTCTATTAAAGCATGGTTGATTAAGAGCTTACACGATGAATATGATTGTTAGAGAGGAATAAAATGTGATCCAAAATATATAACACTTCTTTCTTGATAGATCTTCAATGAATACCTTTTGAGATAACACAATCTCCTCTTATTGCTTGGGTGTACTCTATGATATCCTTCTATATCACTCTTTTTAACTCTTCTCTACTCACCCATTTCTATATTGCATACCTCTACTCCTAGTTAGCTTTAGGTTTTTGTCTCTATCCTTTTCTTATTTAATATCTTTTGTCTTTCATTCCATTCTTTCTTTAGACAAAATAAGTGTACCATTTTCACCTTTCACTTTTTTTTCACACACTTTTTCTCTTATGCCAATTCTCTCAATTTCTTTAGCATCATTCCATACACACACCAACTCATTTGAATTTGTGAAGTCTCCATTTTTTCAGCTACTATTTTCAAAACCCTTGAAGATTATCCCACTCAAACTAGTGAATTCAAATTTTGAATTCAGACTACTAAAGTATTCATGAGGGACATGTGACACCTATAATATAGGGTCTAGACTAGTAGTACTTTCTATCTATTCTGGGTATCATCTTAATTTATTTGTCCTTTCTATATTCTATCATTCTTGTTAGAATACAAACCAAATTTTAATATTCTCCATACCCACTCTACCATGCCATAGTGATGACTCTTCATGTTGACTTTGATAGTTGTTTCCTTGTCTCATTCTCCTATACTAACTAGTGAAGTTGTCTATCAGTTCCCATGAGATAGTTTATTCTCCTCGAGCAATGGCCAATTAATGACAACACACTTACACCAACTAATCTTCATTATGCCAATGTACCTACTAAGGTTAAAATATGGTTCTAAAATATTTGGAAATAAAATATTATTACGATTACATGCATGTCTTATATTACATAATTATAAATTGATATTTATTACTATTAAACAGAATTCAGAACTCCATATCTGGTTTTACTAATAAATACAACTAATACCATAAGTAATAACCTATACAAAAATAGTTATTACTTTTAGGATTTCATAAGTGGAGGGATGAGTGTGGGTAGAAATAGTGCTAAGGTTTCTAGCATCATTGGAGAGTCAAAGAATTGGGAGCATGATGATGGAGACCAATAGGGATTTTTAGGTTGAGGCTCCATTTTTTGTAGATTGTGTGGTTGTGTGAGTTTGTCTCTTGGATCTTAGAGACAAGCTTTGGTTCTTTTTTGGAGTATAGAGGAGCCCTATAACTATAACTTCTTATTAAGCAGGGACCTTTGTTCTCTTCTCCATGGCTTTGTAACTTCCCTTTTTGCATACAATTTATTCTCATATCTATGTGTTTTGGCTCACCTATGAGAGCATTGTGTTGGGCATTTTTCATAAGATAAAGTAATATTGGGTTATGCAATTCTCTTATGCACTACCTCTTTTTGGATTTGAAGGCCTTCCCCTTTTTAGTAAGCCATATATTGCTAATTATTCCTTAGATAAAATTTAGTTGTTGGGATCCTAGGGTTCCTCTCCTCTCTCTATAGGTCTTTACTTTTCTCTCAATTGGTGTATTATCACTAGGTTCTAGGTATGTGCTTGAGATCATGGTCAACCAAACTATGCTCTTAAGTGTCAATAAAAAATCAAAAAATTAGGGTTATGTCAACTTGAAGCAAAATTTTCTACTTGTTATTAGCTTTATATCAAAAATTTGAGAGAAAAAAAATCTAGGAAATTGAATCTAGTTTCTAAACTACTAGGAATTATCTCAAAAGAATAAAAATTGATTGGTCAAAATTTTGAATTTTAATGAGAGATTACAAAAATTTTAGAACAAAAATAAGAAGTAGATGTATGTTTGACCACCTTACTCAAAATCAAATGATAATATTTTTTAATAATATTCTAGATATAAGTGGTAGACTCATGCCTAGATGTGACACATATTTTTGGGTATTTTTATTCTAAATAAATAATTAATAATTAATTTTTGACTTTAGTATTTTTGGAATAAAAAACTCTTGTATCTGACCACCTTAACTAATTCAAAACTCTACAAAATTTAATTTTCATTTTTTTCCTTATAGTGGAAGAAACATAGAATGTGATGCATCTTTTGGATTTAAAAAATGTTTTACCATTTGAAAGTTATAATTGTTTTTTGAGTAGTGCATCAGTCAACACTTTATACGTAACCCCATTAGAAAATAAGTAATTATTACTTACTAAACTCATAATTTGACAAACCTTACATTTATGGAAAGATAAAAACATTCTTAATAAACCCTTTTCATTTCATCAAATTTTGGCAAAAAAAAGTTTTCAACTACATGTTTGAAGTAAAAATCACATAAAAACAAGCCAAAAACACAGTTTTAGGATGTTTTTAAAGTTGACCATATAGGGTTGGTAGCAAAAGATATACTAGATCTTATAAAGATATTAATAATTTTCATTTAGTATTAGGGTGGGTGGGAAAAAAATTTGAATAGATTTTGAAATGGTTTGAGGCATTTCAGAACTATATATTTTTTAGATTGCCACTTTTTGGCACACCATGTTCCTGCACATACCCTGCTTATGGTTCTAGGTTTTTGTGTTGAAATTTCTTGAGGATTTTTGTGGTGTTTCCCTTATGGTCATGCTTTGGTGCCTTGTTGGATCTTCTCCTCTACTCTTTTGCTTCTCTTTTCTTAGTTTAGTGGGTTTAAAGATGTTTTTTTCTTCTCCTTTCTCTTTGGTGCCTTCAATTTTTAGAGGCTAATTTCTACTGCTCGGGGCATGCTCTTTCCCCTTCTTCTCCTTTTTCTTTCTCAAGGTCTTCTCTAGTTGGTTGTCTCTTTATGAGGCTCTTATAAAAGGATATTCTTTCTCTATAGAGGTGAAAACTCACTTGGTTTCTTTGTGGAAGATTTTATTTCTCTCCATTGTTCTATTCTTTTAAGTTTCCATTTGAGGTGAGAGATCCGTTTGAGGTGGAGGCACATCCTTTCAAGGTGGATGCACATTTTTTTGAGGAGAATTTCTATTGGTAATAAGTTTCCAGTGGTTGTAGGTTCCCTTACTCACATAGATGCTAGGTGGAGGGTTTGTTTTTGGTGGAATGTCTTCCTTTGCCTGGTTGTTCTCTCTTACATCACAAGTTGGAGTCACTTCCTTCTCTTTTCATTTGTTGGTTTCTAATATATTCCTTCTTGCTAATCTTTATATTTTGTGTTTAGCTTTGAAGGTTTTTCTTCTTCCTTGCTGCTCCTCTTTTGGGTGCATTCTCTTTGGTGTCCAGTTTGGGGTTCCAACCTAAACCCCTATGTTTTTTAGATTGCAATCTCTTAGTTGTTGGACCTAGGTCTCGTTTCTTGTGGCTTCCACCAAAATCATTTTGAGTCCACCTCTTGTAAATTCATTTTAGCCTACCTATTATGCTTGATATTTCTTCTATGATCTTGCCACTTCTTTTGGTTGAATGGGTTTGGGCCCTATCCTACCTTATCTAATCAAAAAAATGTATACAAAAACATATATGAACATCTAGTAAAAAAAATCCTATCATAATTCAATGTAGATCTATATTATCATTATGTTCAAGATATATAAAAATGATTACTTGAGATAATATAGTATCCTCTAATATTTTTATTAACTTTTTTGTCCACTCATCTGGTATATCAATTTACAAAACTATTAGTATATAGATTATTTATGTAAACTATATAATATCAAATTGATGTTTCAAAATTTTTTGTGAATAAAATATTATTATGACTACTTGTATTTTTTCTTTTACTTAATTTAAAAATGGTATTCATTACTATTAAGCATTTAGACCTCAATATCTAGTGTGACTAGTAAATACAACTTATACAAAAAAAAGTATATGAACTTCTACTACAACAAGGACTATCCTAATTGTAGTGCAAATTGATATTATCATTATACATAGGATATATAAAAATGATTACTTGAGATAATACAATATCCTCTAATATTTGTATTAACCTTTTTTTACCCATGTAGTCCATTTTGTAGCTTGTTCCATCCACCTTAAAATATTGACATCCAAAATGAAATATCTATAGACTATATCCACAAATTATTCCACTAATAATTGAGAAATGGTGTACATGGCATAGAGCTTCTCTCTTACCTTTCATTTTGTTTCGACCCCTTAATCTCTATCATAAAGTTATCTAGGTGAGCTTCAAAAAAGTAAATTCAAGGGTGGTTTTGGTCCAAGTGTATCCACTTGAAATTTCCCATTTAAACATTCTCACTAGCTTATGTTACTAGAGGTCCTTAAAACTATCCTCATTCAGTCTCATCACAAATGAAACTTGTACATTATCATTGTTAAAAAATAATCTCTTTAGAGACTTAGTATGGTACTGTTGGAAATATAGATGGAGTAATTGAGTTGGAGAGTGAATCAGTTACCACAAAAACAAATCCATAGATCCCTTAGATGTCTTAAATAACTAGTTACAATTGTCACTTAGTAGCCACACAAAAAAAATGTTGTAACTTGGTAGATGTATGTTAACTTATTAAGCATTCACAAATATTTAACATGCATGCAAAAAAGAAATAACATCAACACAAGAGACACCAGATTTAACATGGAAACCCAATATGGAAAAAACCACCAAGTAACTAGCTACTAATTTTTACTCTTTTGAAGTGAGCCCTGTTAGGAGCCAACCCTGTTAAAGGTTACAAAACACATTGTTAGGTGTGACCTTGTTAGAGAATTTAATCACCCTGCTAGGAGTGGCCTTGCTAGAGGACTAAAGAATGATTCAATAGAACTATCCACCTTGTTAGAGGATTTACAAAATGGCTATTAAACCAACTCTATTAAGCGACTTAGAAATCACTACTACAACTGTGAGAAAGTGTAATACCCTGCCAAGGGATCCAAAAGAATTAACCTAAAGTTTTACTAATTTTTCCAAACAATATTTGTATTTTTTTAAAAACAAGAAAGATAATCATACACATCAAACACATAGTAGCAGAAGCAATAACATACAATCAATTGTAAGCATACATAACAAGTTACATTCCTTAAGGATCCCATGATGTTGTGTCACATTTAATCTAATTAATACTAAGTCTAACAACTACCACATCCACATTAAATAATAATTTAAAAAGTCCAATGTCCATAATATACTCTTTTTTTTTAATGCCTGTTGGAAATTAAATTTAGAATACTCAATCATCCACTGTACATGTCACAAGGTATGAAAAGTTTAAAAGATTAAACATATGTAAAAATAAAGATACACCATCCTCATCGACCATGATACAGGTGCAATAAAGTAAATGAAACCAATAACATACATGATACATCCATCCATCAATAAATATATAACAACCATCGTAAAAGATATCCATCCATCACAAAACACAACTAAATAAATGCATGGTTCCTCCCAACCATCAATAGCATCATTAGACCATTGTGGCCATAGCCATCCCTCCACACATAACATCCCAAGTCACCGAAGAGATCATTGATATTATCATAGTAGGGATGCCACTCCTAAAACATGTTATAACATATGCATAAAGAAATCTAACATGCAAGAATAAAGCATAAGATGATCCTACAAGTAGATAACATCATCTATCACATGTTAATCATCAAAATAAAGAAATATACCAGTAAATAACATACATCATAAGATATAACATCCAAGAATAGAATGAAGGTAAATGCCAACAAAAAATTCTCTAGCCACGGTGTCTACAGATGGATCTCAAATGGTAAGAGTGAAAAAGCACTACCACCCGACCACGTGGAACCTAAATGGCCCACTCCCACCACACTGAGGAGATAGTCTCAAGTCCCAAATAGGATATCAAATCACATAACACAATATAACAAATCACATAACACAAGAACTCTCTAAGTCCAGGAATCCTAAAAGTACACTAACTCAAGGTTCTAATAGAGAAAGACATCTAATTCCTAGAGGCACACAAAGACATATAGGAAACCTACTATGTAAGCAGGAAAGTGTCATCACATGAATCATGCTAGAGTTACCCTAGTAGTCTCTCAATAGACCCTAGCCCCTAGTGATCCCTATGCAACCACTAGTATCCTCCCATACTGAGAAGGCATACTATAGAATGCAAGGTCACAACCAAGCATTCTCTCTACTCCCATCCTAGTCTGTACTAGCACTAAAGGCATGGGTGAGAACATATAATTATCTTATTAGGTTCATTTTGATCCCCATTTAGTGTAATGGTTTCACTTATTAAAACAACCTACAATGAGTTACCCTAGTAGCCACTTAGGGCCCTAGCCCCCATTGCAAGCCACTTCCTGACACTACAAGTAGATAACCTACCCTAGGCTCATGAAATCACAAATCACAAAATCACCTTAGTCCTATACAAGTGACTGGAAAGCATCATAAAGATAATCTAAATAATCACATCAGTTCTCCACGACCAACTAAAAAGCATCCAATGATAAATCATAAATATCCAACGGTTCTCAACGAGCAACCAAAAAGTATCTCAAAGTAATACTAATCAAAGACTCCAAAATGGTCAAGTCAAAACATGTCACAACATGACATCATCAAGATCAAAAAAAACACTTCAGTCTCATCAAGGTGACTGGAAACTAATCCATGTATAACTAATCAATGACTCAAAAATGGTTAAGTCAAGTATCTCAAATACATACACCTTAGCTTCACATAAGAAGACTGGAAAGAAATAACAATCAGTAAATACAAACATCTCATAGAGCATACCATCATATTACCATGGTTGGGTTTATAAAGATCGAGATCAAATGACATCAACATGCCATCATATTCGCATAACTCCCAAGCCTCTGGTAGACGTCCTAACTAGTCAACACTCTAGGACCACCCAAACCCCAAACATGGATAGCATAAGAAAAAAGATACAAACACATATTTTAGTCTGCTTTTGCAATCACATGGTTAAGCCAAATATTAGGTTTCAATTTTCATTTCAAGTATACTTCAAGCGTATAAGATTCTTCATTTAATCTCCAAGTCAAGCCATTTATCTTTTTCGAATAAAACATAGAATTATCCCTCCATTATTTTAAAACAATTTTCTAAAATAGTCAAAAGATAATTATTTACTTATTTAAATCATTAAACTAATTCCCATTGACTTTTAATAAAATTATTGCATTATTTTACTAAAATCAATGTTACTAATAATTAAATGAAACTCCCTTAATTCCAAGAGCATCTCCCATTATTCAAATCATAAGAATAATACTTATCAATTTTCAAATAATTAGTTTACAATTTCCTTAAAACACTTCAAGGACAATCATTTATTTAAAATAATCTTCATTGATTTTAAGTAAAATTAATCTTACTAATAATTCAATTATTTAATTCCACTAAACACTTATTAATATCTCTTTTCTTTTAATTTGCCCTCATTTAAAAATCCATTTACTTGAATTGACTAATAATTAATTACACTTCTTCTACTATTAACTAATCTTAATTAAATTTAATAAATCATATTAAACTAATGCATAATAATAAGATTCTATTTTAATTTGAACCCAAACCCGAATCAATTTTCAAATTTGGACTCTACTAAGGGAAGATTGCAATAATATTTTTAATTCCCATAACTGGATGAAACAATATGCATGCCCGAATTTCAAATTACAAAATTGAAGATTCATTCATAGAGAATTATTCAGACACACATAACAGACATGATGAAGACAAGAAAAGAGAGAGAACGTAATAAAATATGCGAAATAATCATGAGTTCCTACCTGGACATTGATGCTAATTCGCTATGCCTCATAAATTTGTAGAGAAGCTCCTCCTCTTAGAACCTTCTCCTTTCCAAAAATTCCTTCCTTCTCCAACATTCACAATTCCTCCAAGAACCCCACCCCCCCGAGTGATTAGGAGTGCTTGTAGAAGCATATGAGGATGTCCAAACACACTAGGAGAGCCTTTATATAAAGGCCTCTAAGATGCATCTAGAATGTGTCTAGAAAGAACTAGGAGATAAGCATGACAACTAAGCACATAACTTCCTTTATAAGAAGATAAACATGATGAGGTGTCTAGAATGTTGTAGACACCATGTGCTCAAATAATGTGCTAACTCCTAAGTGTAGACAACATGTACATAATTAGAGTGCAAACTCCTATGTTGTCAACATGACAACTCACAAGAGTTTGCATACTCCTATGTGAATAAATATTAAAATAATGTACATTACTTTATTTAATATTCACTTGACTCCTTTTAAATTAATTTATTAATTTTAAATCTCATGCACTTATCATGTGGTCATGAAATTTTAATAAATTAATTTCTTTTCCACTTTTAAATTTATTTTCGAAACTTAATTGATAAAATATTTATTTACTTAAATAATAATATTATTTAGTACTTATTTAAAAATGAACCCCAAATATATTATTATTAAATTAAATAAATATTATCATGTTCCAAATTTAAACTTATAACTTTTATCTTCAAACTTAATTCTTTTATTTATTTAATTTCCCAATTGATTAAATAAAATTAAATATTAAAATATCATATTAATTTTCCATTTAATTAAATCTTTTAATTAGATTTAATTAATAGAAAAATACACCAAAGACTCATAAAATAAAATACGAAAATCCATCATAGCAAAACACATACAAAACCAAACCAAGGGTTAATATCATGAATTACGTCATCTGACGCATTCAGAGGGTACTCAATTTAGATACTTGTCCTAATTTTCAATTAGGAAAAATGGCTTAAAGGGTTTAGATTTGGACTTGAGAATTTATCTCCCCTCTCTTACATTGAGATAATGCGATAGGGTATGCTCATCCTAGTAATTCAAGGAAGTCGATACTTGGTACCTACAACCTGCATAAAATCCATGCATGTACATACAAAATATATTCTAAGCTAAATAGGCAATGGTAGGAAGTGGTACATCATGTAGATCATGACTAGCAGCTGACTACGACTCTCTTCCTTAACCATATTAGAAATCCCATATAGAAAGAAAAAAAAATACGCACACCATACACATGCAAGTATGGGGTAAGTATCCATAAGAAAACACATATGATAATAAACCATCTAACTAATCATCATTAATAACTGCAAACACTATAATAATCATCATGCATACATGAAATATAGAATACCAAATGATCTCATCATATAATAAGCTGAATCTGAAACAATATCTAATAATTCTCAAAATAATGTCACTAATCATCAACCATAAAATTGAAAAAAATGCAAACTAGGGTTAGGTACTACAGAAAGTAACAATGAGTTGACCTGAATGAGATGCAACTAAACTTTGCTAATACAAATTTTTGTTTTACTTCACTAGATCTGCTTTGATCGAATACAAATTTTCTACTCCTCAAGGATATCTAATCCTTCTTCAAAATTTTCTCACACTTTCCTTTTCACACAATCAACTCACTTGCATGCTTGTTCATTACATTTAGATTTCATAACTTGACCATTTATTTATACCTTATAAATTGTAATTTGGCTCATTTACAAGTTACATTTATCAATAATCATTACATCAGTCGGCTACAAACATTACATGAGACAATTAAACCTTATTTCCCAAAATAGTGAAATCCTTCATTGGCTGACCCTGCTTCGTAAACACTACTCCAAAAATGATTTCTAGTGGTAACCAAGTGAAGCTCAATAAACACTACAAATTCTGCAAGGTCCTTTGGAGACTAACTGAACTCAATAAACACTGACTTTTCCTTCGCTAACCTTGTGAGTTCAGTAGTAGCTGACTTCTTCCATAAAGACCTTCAATCCCTAAGCGAGCTCAATAGAAATAGTTTCCACAGAGTAGCATTCAAGAACACTCAGTAGACTCTGTAATTTACTTTGCTGACCAACTGAGCTCGATGGACTCTATCTAATAACTGATATGAAATTTTTGTAACATCAAAGACAACACACAATTGAACAATTGTATCCAATAGGTACCTCTCTCTTCCATTTAAAATATTAAAAACTATCCTCATTCAGTCTCATCACAACTAAAACATGTACATCAACATTGTAAAAAAATTAATCTCTATAAAGGCTTAGCATGGAAGCTCTCTCTTCCATTGAAAATATCTGACATAAATTTAAGACATTTCATAGTATTTGTGTAAGAATTTTCCTAAGGAAAAGAATGAAATTCCAAGATCTAATATTTCAATTGATAGTATAACAGAGATAGACAAAATTTTATGATAAATTGATTTATTCAATATTAATCATGAATATGTGAATGAAATTAATATTACATTGTAATCTACTTGTTCCTAAATATTTAAGCACTAACTCATTTGGAGACACTTTTTAACAAATTATGGAATTTGTTATTTTGCAATATTTTATGAGGTAAAATATCTCAAAATGTTATTTTTTTAAACGTCTAGAATTCATGTAATATTAGGGAGAATTTCATTGGTTGGAGGAAGTCCTCTTCCAAGGATGTTTTTAAGAAGAAGGACGAGATTGATTCAAAAATGGTGAAACTTCAGAAGGCTATGCTTGAATGGGATGTGTTTGTTGACACTATTAAGGAGGAAGAAGTATGTAGAAACCAATGTAAGGAGGCTACTACCAAAGAGGAAACATACTGAAAACAAAGATATGGGATACACTGGTTAATGGAAGATGATAGGAATATAGCCTTATTCTATAGTCCAACCTCCAAACACAAGAAGAGAAATACTATCACCTCACTCCAAGATAATAACAATAGTACACTAGTAGACTAGGAGGAGATGGGGAAATGGGCATTTTCTTATTTTTCTATTGCCTATAATGACACAAATAGGAATGTGAATACAAAATAAAGAGATAAGACCATATAGAACCTTCCTAGAGTGTGAGAAGAGGAGGAAAATGACCTCATCACTAGTAATGTTCTTGAGGAGAAAGTCAAAATGAGAGCTTTTTCAATGAAGGCCTATAAAGCCCCTAGACTAGATGGATTCCCCCAATACTTTTTAGTAATTTGGGGAGATTCTTAAGGAGGATTTGACAAGGCTTTCTAGAGATTTCTTCAAAAATGGAAAGTTGCCTTGGAGGCTAAAAAACCCCTTTATTTTCCTTGTTCCAAAGGTCAATGATCCTTAGAGTCTTTCTTATTTCAAACCTATTAGCCAATGTAATATGGTGTATAAAAAATCCAAATATTTTGGTAAATTAAACTAAGCCATTGATGGAGAACTATATTAGTACCCCTCAGAAGCTTTTTTTCCTAGGGAGACTAATTCTAGATATTTTTGTGACCATACATGAGGTAATCTACTCAATGGACAAAAGAAAAATTCCTAGCATGGCTCTTAAACTTGATATTTCAAAAACCTATGATAAGGTCGACTGGGAATTTATGTATATGGTCTAGAGAAGAAATTTTTTTTAATTATAAAGTTGTGGGTATGAACAAAATAATGGTGGAAATTGTAAATTATGTTGTGATTGTTAATGGTAATCCATGGGGATATTTAAAGGTTGGTAGGGTTTCGAGACAAGGGGATTGCATTTCTCCTTATTTATTTATCATAGTTTCTAATGTTTTGGGTAGGTCCTTTTCTAAACTGGCTGATTTGGGAACTATTATTGGTGTCAAGGATACTACCATTATCCCTCTAGAGGTTATACAATAGTTTGTTGATGAAACCTTTCTATATGGATATTCTTTAGTTGTGGAAGCTAGAATTTGGAGAAACTTGTTGGGTGACTATGATGAAAGTTTAGGGAAACATTTAAATTTTGGTAAAAGTAAAATTTATTTCTGTAACACTAATCAAGATCTCTAGCTACAAATATAGAACATGATTGGATATCAATCTATTAGTCTTCCTGATACTTACCTTAGTCACCCGCTGACTATGAAGGAAGTGAGTAATCAATTATAGAACACAATCCTAGAAAGAATGCATAAAAAGATTGCTAGCTAGAAAGGAAATATTTTGAATAGTGTAGGGAAGCTTCAACTCCTCAAAGCCTCGCTACAAGAAGTCATAGTGTATTTTTTGTCCCTAATTAAAATTACCAATGTTATGGTGAAGAATTTGGAGAAAGTCCCAAAGGAAGTTTTTTATGGATAGATAGTAAGGAAAAGAATAAGATCGTACTAGTAAATTGGTAAATAGTATGTAAACCTAAGGGTAAAGGAAGGTTAGGAGTAAGAAGGATAATGGATATATTGAATAGATCCCTCATTACTAATGTGGGATGGAGGTTCATGAATAACCTAGTAGGCTAGTCTAATATAATGAAGGCTAAGTACTTAAACAATGCTCCATTTATTTACTATTTTTAAGAGACTAATTGGTCACAGGGATCCACGATTTGGAATAATGTGTTGAAGAATAATTATATACTAAAGGATGGATTGAGGTAGTTGGTGGGAAGGGGGAATAGATTTAGATTATGTGAAGATAAGTGGCTAGGAGGGAACCTCTAACCCATAGTAAATTCTATCAATTTAAGGATGTTTTAAAGTGGAATTATGGGGAAACAGTTAGCAACTACTTGTCTACACAAAGGAGTTGGAAAAACATTATGGTTGGAGTACTAGGTAACTTGACCTCATTAGCTATTGAACATTGAGAGCTTCTTGAGTCATAAATGATCACTCTTATTTTGGAGGATGATAGGTTTCCTTGGAAACACTCCTCAGATTGTGCCTTTTCAGTGAAGTCTTCTTATTGTATGTTATTTGATAATGAAACCACCCAACCATATTGGAAGAAATTTTGGAATGTCATCTTATATCTAAAATAGATTTCTTTTGAAGTAGTATTTTACATTGGAAAATTCTCACTACTGTCAACCTCCGGAAAAGACATGTGAGCATTATAGGTGACTTCTTTCTAGTGGTGGAGTCGAGCAAAAATAATTATGCCCGTTGGTGATCACTAAGAGGTATTTTGAGGGGCATTTGGAACCTCATCACTAAGATCCAAAGTTATGACCTAAAACATACTTATAGGGATGGGAATGTTGTGGAAAATGCTATGGAAAACTTGGGAATACGAGTCAAAGTCTTACGATGCTAGTGCTAGATGGAGGCAATCTCAGTTGAGATTCATACTCTAATTGAGAACGAATAAATTTCTATAAAAAATGTTCGATGAGTAACTTTAAAATAATTTGAATTTATTGGATATTGTGGGTAGCTACCTCATTAGGGTGGGCTATGGATTTAAGTTGGATTTCTAATGATAAAATAAGTAAAATTGTCTATTATTTTACCTATAGTGTCCATTAAAAATAGTTTGATGCAGTAATTATCAAATATAGTGGAGCTAAGTTGGTAGATATTGTGGATATTATGTCACATTAAATAAAAAGGAAGATGTTTATTATATAATAGTGAAACATTTAAATGGATTGTTGAAGTACAATTCCTAGAGGCTTAAGTAGCTCTTTGGGAAGGGTAAGGATGAAAGTACACATGTGGCTAGTTACAGATGAAGGGAAAAAAATTATAAATGCATGACTTGTAATTATTATTGTTGCTCACTTCAAATTCTCCTATGAAGCAATTTGATTTCATTTTTTCCTTAAGGCTTTTGAGAAGATTTCAGGGTCTTCACAATCTTAGCAATCTAGAGGTTTAAAAGAATTCTGAGAAAGGCTCAAAAGTGGAGGGGATATAGTCCATATTGAGCCCTCTAGAATTGAGGACTATGCTAGGAAACCTTGCACCTAGATAGCCCTAAGTGAAGGTGGTCTTGTTCCTTTCATTGAAGCCATGCTTGGGTATGACAACAACATTTTAGCTCAGTTCATCAATTCTTGGGTAATAAGGGAGTTATCATTAATGGTATTTCTTTCCATGTTAATGAAGGAATCATTCCAATGGTGACTAGTCTTGCTATGAATGGATGGTAATGGAAAAAAGTCACTAAGGTCATAGTTGAGACCAACATGAAAATATTTTGTAAGAAAAACAAAAAATTCATGAGGTTATTTGATGGTTCACCAAAGGAAACCTCCCATCCCCATGGAATGAAGTATGTTTCTTCCTCATGAAATATCTAACCCTAGAGGGTAAGTTTGGAGTCTTCTATTTTTATCATTTTCTATTTCTTAATCACTTTACATGCCACAATTAAATTTCTATCCCTTTTTTCTTCTACATGATCTAAAGGCCACTATTATTGATATTAGAGATAGGAAAAAGAGGGGAAAAAGTTACAGTATTCTACACCAAGGCTTAATCCTTAATCTTTACAATTTCCACCTAGTAATTTCCCCTACTTGCTCTATTATTAATAATCAGGACTCACCTTACCCTCCAGAAATTGGAAAAGGAATATGTCTCAGAAGAAGGTTAAAATTGAGAAGAGTAAGGAAATTAACCTAGCCAGTTTAGAGAAAGAAAATTAAGGGGGTAGGAGAAGGTCTAGGAGAATTGCAAAAATTAAGGCTAGGATAAAATTAAAGGCCTATAGGGAATCAGACATTAATGAGGAAATAGAGTCTGAGACTAGTGGTAGAAAAGAGAAAAGAATTGAAGAGAAGAGGAGGGAAGGATGAGTAGTTGAAAGAAATGGAGACTACAGAGACTAGCACAACCTTGGAGAATATTAGGACTAGATAAAAGAAGAATAAAGATACCCAAGACACCACCTATTTTTTGGCTAGCTTTAATATGAGCACAATAGATTTTACCCCTGGAGTGATCCTCTCCCTAGGGAAATAAAAATACTACTCACCAATGATAGTGGTCCTCGAAGTGCAACTAGACAAGGACATTAAGAAGATGGTCTCTACTAACCCCTTGTGTTTGTAGGTTAAGGCTTTAGAGGCAGAAAAGGCTAAATGTAGTAGTTGTTAGGAGCTATAATTTGGTAGTGTCAAATGCATTAAGAAAGATATTGGGGCCCTTAAGGACTAGTTTAATGCCTTGGATGAGAGATGTACCACTCTATCCATTTTTTTTTCAATGCCACCCATGTTGACGATGTCACTCTCCAACTGTTGCAACAAAAGAATGAGGAGAAAAGGCTTGGGGCAAAGGACTCTACCAATCTCTATGGCTTCTTGGTAGATGACTAGGACAAGGTTCTTCCTAAAAAGAAAGGGAAAGAGAAGGCCAATATTTAGCCCTTGTGCTTTTTATTTTTATTTTTCTTGTTACTTTTTTGTTGGTTATGTCTAGCTTATACTTTTATCTTCAAGCCAAGAGACTTTAGAGCCTGTTTAATTTTTAACTTTAATTACAATAGTAAATATATTGGTAGTTTCATATTTAGTTTTTTGATGTGGAATATCCTTAAATAGTTTGATAGATACTTGGTTAAGTTTGGGTGGTTTATACTTTTTATTGATGGTTTTATTTTTTCCACCAATGGTTATGTGTATCTTTATGTTTGTATTCAGGCTAGGACACTCTTTGGGATACTATGTTTTTGATATTTTTGGCAAAATAGGTTTTTCGTAATATTTATCTATAATTTAATTGTTAATGGTCTTACCATGATGATGCACTGAGGCCCAACCCCATATTTTTTGGGTCCTATTAATATCAAAAACATTCATCAGCATTCTAAAAATAGTGTGGTTTGTCAAAATGTTTCATAAGAAATATGATGAGTATAAAAATTAAAGTAAAGTTTAATTAAATAAAATTCTAAAAGTTGGCCAAAAATGAAGTATTTTCCATATATATCTAGTTTCACTCACAGTTTATTTTTTTGTACTTTAAATACCATTTTGGTGGGTTTCTAAAGGTTGTGGACCAAATTTTGTTTAGTTCAATTTGTTGGTGTCAATGAAAAATCATGTCAGATAATAATAGTGTAGAACAAAACCAAGAGATAATTGCTATATTGTGGTTCAAATTAAAATGAAAAGGTGATGGGAATGTTATAATCTCTGCAACCATTGCAAGCATCTAAAGATGAGAAGACTTAATCACAATAGCTAAGAAACATTATAGTGAGCATGGTAATGTTGAAGGTGGCATGATTATTGTCCATTGGTAAGATATTTATTATATGTATTGATAATATATTTTCTATAATTTTATGGTTATACCATGATCAAGGTCTATTTTTATCATTATTATATAGGTGGGGAATGTTTGGGCCCATTATATGGACTACCACAGTTTGAAGAATGTCATTTTCCATGAAGTGGTGGAATATGCTAGTGTGAATATCAAAAATGAAGTTAATGAAGCTATGGAAAAGTATGACCATGTACCAAGATAAAAATTGAAGTTTATGGTACAATGCATTGATCCATGCCATAGTGAGTACTAGCATAGCTGATGAAGATGATTTTGATGTTGCTCATGATATATATATACCTATAGTGATATTTGGGAAACCTATCATATAATAAATAAAATCATTCAATTACATAGAAATGGAAACCACATTAATATACAAGCTCTTCCTTGGTTACAAATGGAGTAGTGAAGCAATTCATTAAAAGATGTCATCCAAAAAAATTGATTTCACAAAAGATTCATTGTTTATAGAAAACATGTCATAACAAAGAAAGATGAGTTTTGGGTAGGGATGGAAATGCATAATTGGCATAACTTCATTAACTTAATTCACATTCTTGTATATTTACTATATATTTGTATTGGGATTAGTTTATTCATTTGTATTGGTTGTTCAACACTTTTTGAAAAACCAAACACATCTCTTCCTTTTGAATTTAGAGATAGATCCCTTGATCTCCCTTCTTTACCTCTATTTTTCATCTTTGGAGATTGGATCTTTTTCCTTCTTAGATTGTGCATTATAACTCTTTGCGTGTTTTTTGAGTTATATTTAGCTATATTATTTATTTAGATTTCTCTTTTTATGCTCATTGTTTCATTGATATTTGTTTGGATAGATCTCTGAGTTCCCTTTTCTAATATTCCCTTTTATGAGATTTATTACATTAAGTTCAAACTACATCATTTTGGTTAGGAAAAGTAATAGACTCAACGGCTCTTTTGATCATGATTCCTCTTTTCTTCCTAGGACTTGTGATTATACCAACATTTTAAGTGAAGATCTCAATCCTATCATGGAGACTAACTCTTCTTCATATTTACATGATAAAGGTGAATCCTCAAGAGTTCTTCCTTTCCAAGTTGATAAGATCTCCTATGATTTTGATAAGTTTTTAAATTGGCTTGTGCCAAAGAACTAAAACCCTTGTAGTATTTCCAATGTTGAGGCTATTATGAAGCTTATTACTCATGATGATAATAATATCTCCATTTTGCATGGTATATATTACCTTATTAACACTCATGCCATTACTTTGATGGAATATTTTCATGATTTAGGATACACTCCTCCTTCCATAATAATTGATATTTATATTCCTATTTTCACCTCTATTCTTACCAATCCCACTTATGCACCACCTACTCATCCTAATCATCTTTTTTGGTCCTATCAATGATATAAGGTAGAAATAATTTGTGATATTATCCTTCACAATGTTTATCCTCATATAGCTCTCTTTCCTACCCCACCTATTCCTACAACAAACATTCCACAACCCAAAGTTGTCCCCTCTCCTGAACCTACAATATTTGATCCTAATCCTTCAAATTTTTATCATAAAACTATTGAAAATAAACATGCTTATAAGAATCACAAGAACCGTCAACCTATGCCTAAGTATTGTGATCTTCCTTCTCAAAGTATATCTCCACCTCAACATTTTCCTTCCTTTTATCAACTCATGCTTGAGCCTTTAGGGGATATTAATCTTAGTAATAATATATAAATGGATAAACATGATGATTATGTTCATATTTTATATGTTATTAATCTCTATATGGGAGATACTCTTGTTCGTCTCAGAATGGTTTTGACAATTGAGTGTCAACATACTTAACCAATTTTCACATAGAAGCTAAGTACACTATATATGTCAAGCTACAGTATGTGCCAAGCCAAAATTCCAATAGGTGCCGAGTGACTTTAGGTGCCAAGCATGATATAGGTACCGAGTGACTCCAAGTGTTGAGTGAACCATATGAGCTGAGTGATATGTAGATGTTGAGTCACAGTTGATGTCAAGAAAGCTAGAATGCAATAGGTTTCGAGAAAACCAGAATCATATATGTTTCGAGCACCAATAATCCAGTATGTGTCGAGTAACACAGAATTAGTATATGAGTTTGTGCCTTCAAAAGCTTAGATGTAAACCATTTTTTGAGCCAACATAGAAGGATCTTGAAGGATATTAAAGATAAGAACAAATCTTTTATATTTCCTATGCAACAACATGCAGCTAATAAGAAAAATGGAGAAGGCATGCAACTAATAAGAAAAGTGCAAGGAATGAGTAGGAATTAAAGATTCAATATAGATCCTAGATCCATACCTAACCCTAAGTCTTCAATATCTTTAAAAGGAGGTCAAAAACCCATTGTATGCATGGATGAGAGTAGTGTATGGGTAAATTATAGTGAAATTCAAAGGGAAGTGTGAAAAGACTTACAGGATCAAAGCAACATTGCAATATTCAGTTGATTAGAATAGAGCAAGGGCAGCAAATAAATATCAGATCTTAGAGGATCAAGATTAGAGAGAGAAGATCAAGTGCTTGAATTCAAAAATCAAGGATTGTAAGCTATTAGATTTATTAGTCTAATACTCTCTAGCAATTGTATTAGAAGGAAAATCCTATGTTGATAGCTTAGCTTAACAGCTAGGTTGTAGATCCTTTGAAAAAGTGATAAAATCCTTTAACAAGGTGACAATTCATGTGAAGTGTTTGTAAATCCTTTCAGTAGGTCACTATTGATACAATGTAAAGCCTTTAATAGGGTAGGCCTTTAGTAGGGCAGACCATCAGAAGTGGTCAAACATTATTGCTATAGTGATTTTGTGCATATCATCCCCACCCCAATTTTACCTTCTTATTTTGGAGGCTTTCTAGGTTACTGAATTCGGTGCTATGTATTGTGAAGAATTTTTTTACTTTATGATTAACTAATATGTTTACATGGATGAAATTTATTTTCAATTAAAAAAATTTAAGGTTAAATTGTGATACTTTCGATTCACCCCCCTCCCCTCTTAGAAGTATTCTTCTCATTTGATTATTCCAATAACTAATATTAGAGAAAAGGTTCTCACAAGGAGAAGCCTAACAACTTAGAGAAAAGATATGAAGATGGAAGTCTTCAAAATTGGGAAGATCATAGAGAATCAGGTGATTGATGTGCGCCTTGCCCTACACAACTTGGAGGAAGCCAGAGAAGAATCGAGAAAATCCTTGAAAAGAAAGAAGGACATAGACAAGCTAAAAATGACACACACTACAAGGATATCGATACCACAAAAGTGTTTGTCAATGGAGATTCAAAAGAGTTTTATGCAATAATAGCAGAATTGATGGAGAAGAATAGAGATCAAGTAGAAGAAATTAGAATACTAAAGCTTGAACAAGAATCATAAGCCATAATGCTTTGCGAGGTAACTGGGCAGAAGAAAAGAGCCATTGAAGACAAGGCCATGATAGAAGATGACAAGATAAATATTAGCAATAGACTAGAGGAAAAGGCAATTGAGTTTGAAAGAATCTCAAACATGTAGCCAGATACCTTAAACCAAATGATGAATGCACATCATGAGCTGAATATGAAGGACATTTAGATCTCTACACTGAAGATACACAATGAACAACTACAAAATGATTTGAAAAGAGAGAAGGAAGTTGCAAAAAGTTTCAACAAACCCAATGAGGCTATCAAGTACTTTGAGAAGCTATTGAAATTAGCAAGGGCTAGTAATGATACTTTAGGATTTGGTTACACTAGCACTAAACAAGGAGAACCATCTACCATTGTAGATGAAAGGGGTACCAAAGGTAAGAACACTAAACCTACTTGTCATTTTTGTGGTAAAAAGGTACACATTGCTAATGTATGTAGGAATAAGAAGACCAATCAACATGATAAGCCTAAGAATGCAAGTTATTGTCACAAGTGCAAGAAGCAAGGACATCAAGCACATGAATGTAGGACTAGGACTATCAGGACACCAAAATTTGAAGGTCACTACTACAATTGCAAGAAGTATGGACATAGAGATTTTGAGTGCAGAAAAAAGCCTATGTGGACATCAAATCAGGAAATAAGAGAAGGTAACCATGATCATCACCACAATTGGGACTATAACACTAGGTATAACTATCATTGCTGTCAGGAATATGGACACATTCCTAAAAACTACATAAGGACACATTTTAGAGGGAACTACAATAGATGGTTAAGTCAAACCACATGTTTTAGTTTCTTGAAGATTGGTCATATCAGTAGGAATTGCCCAACCAAGTCAAAGGCACCCAAGTCAGAAGTCAACAAAGGAAAAGAGAAGGTAGATGTTGAACACATCAGAGGATATATGAACAAGACATGGAAGAAGAAAGATGAGTGTACCTCATCAAATGGAGGGATCACTTCACCCAAGAGGTCAAGTGGTCACATCTCATCCAACTAAGCATGGATAGGTGTATGGGACTGATATACAAAGCTATATCAAACATCAGTTTTAAGAAAAACAAGCACTGCAAAGAAGAAATCAGCATGATTAGAGATGCAAAGTTGAAATCCAAGGTTTTCAGATGCCAAGTAAAGTTCTAGTGCATGCTAAGTAGTTAGTTGTGACCAAGTTGATAATTGATGTCGAGTGGTGGAAAATCAATGGAAGCCAAGTTATGTTGAAATCTTCAAGAGCCAAGTGTACAGTTGTATACACACTGAGCATTTAATGCTAGGGTCAAAAAGAGTAAGGTCAAATTTTTAATCATTTCTCATCATTCAAATGCAGAGAAAGAATGAGAAGAGTGCAAAAGTGATTGGCGAATAGCATTGAAGCCTTTTGCATGGATTTCAACACAAATCAAGCATAGATTTCATCAATGAAAGGTATTCTCAAGTGCCAAGTTGTGCTATTATAAAGTTTTATATCTTTTGAAACCCTAGATTTACAAAATGGCATCCAGTTCTAAAAACCCTAAGGAAAAGGAAGGTTTTGAGGTCCAACTGGTTAGTAATGAGGTTAAACAACCAGAGTTTAGGCCAATTCTAGAAGTAGATTATAAAAATGAATCTACTAGCACACTATCTATGATTCCACCCAAAGTCGTGATGGTGTAGGATGTGAGGAAATGTTACAATTACAAAATAGGTGCAATAAGAGACATAGAGATTTTTCAAGCATATGATAAACTATGTGAAAATCGAGTGCTTAAGGATGAATTTAAAATTGTTGAGAAAAAGGGTTTAACCCATGCCCTAGTTTTCCCTACAGTTTTTAAAACTGAATGGATAAGAATTGTTTTGAGCAGGATACATAATGGTTGTTTATGGTTGGAAGGAGGACCTGTCAAAATAATGAAGAGGATAGTGCATAGGGTTACAAGTTTTCCAACCTTAGATCGGCACAAGACCCTATGTAGTGATTCAAAGGAAGCTATTCAAACGAATGATGGGGCTAAATGGAATAAAAGGGGCATGACCATTGATACAATCATAGATCCCCTTCGAGACTTTGTTGTGAGAATCATTTGTCACAAGTTCTATCAATCAAGAAGATTGAATAGTGTACCATGTATTATTGTGGATTTGGCTTATAAAGTTGTCAAGAAAGATCATACATATGATCTAGCAGAATTGTTGTTGCAGAAAATCATGGAGAATCTACAAGTAATCAGAAGATCTAAAGGTGCTCAATGTAAGTTTGGATCAATTCTTGTTTGCATATTCTTCTATGTTTTGGAAGAATTCCCCTCTTTTGGAAAAGTTAACTGGAAATTAGATAAGTCGGCCATTACTCCAATTAATGATTATATTGAGCAAATGGGAGACAACTTTGACTCTCTTATGACTAGTTATTTTGAGGATTTTAAGAAATACATGAAGCGAAGACTTAGGATACCAGTTTCCCTAGTGGAACAACACATCAATGATATCTGCTTCTTAGTTGATATTGATTACACTTAAATCTAAGCAGTAGTTCCAAGGGTTAGATGGCTAAGACCATTAGGATATGAGATAAACATTGATGAAGAATTAGCAATAATCACAGCATTTCTTGCAAAGGAGATTGATAAGGAGGCACCCCATTTTGGTACATATGATGTTGTGCATTCCAAGGTAGATATGAAGCTGAAAGCTGCTTCCACCTTAAAGAAGAAAGATAAATTGGTGAGGAAACTAAAGAAGAAATTTGGAGAAGGTATTGAAGGGGTAGTTGAGGAAGAAGAATAAGAAGTTGAGAGTGAAGAAGATGAATAGGAGCAAGGCCCACTAGAATTAATTCAAGGCTTAGGTGAGGATGAAGATAAGGAAGAAAGTGCAGAGGAAGAAGAAGTTGAGGAAGCACCAGCTCAAGCCGAGCTCAAGAAAAGAAAAGCTAAAACTCAACCTACAGCCTAGCCCAAGGCCAAGAAGGTTGCAAAGACTACCCAAGCCAAGCCAGCAATACCAGTGACAAGAGCCACTACAAGGGTCTCAACTCAGAAGGCCAAGGAACAAGTGAAAGAAAAGAAGAAGGCTAATGAGCAGACTAGTGTAGTGCAAAAGAAACCAAGAATAAAATACATTACACAACCAGAATCTAAGGATGAGGAAAGAACAGAATTAGAGGAAATCAACCAGTTTAGAGTGGTAAGTCATCCTCCCAAGTCACATATTGATAAAATTTGTGAAAATGTTAAGAATATAGACTTCTCTGATTTGAAAAGTATTAATTTCAATAAATTAAGTAGAGAAGATTAGAATAAGGTAGAATAATCAATATATGCCATAATGGTAGAATTCAAGAACACACCTCTTGAATTAGATAACACTATCCCAAAGATTTATATGAAATTATTGAAAATAAGTAGCATTATTGTTTGAAGATGGAAAAAGAAATAAGAGAATCCACATTAGCACAAAAGATTCTAGAATTGACTAGGTCAAATTGCTAAGGCTAATAAGAAAAATGGAGGCAAGTTTGCACCAAAGTATAGAGCCTTTAGCATTTTACAAAATAAAATTGAAGAAGTTGTCAATAAATCCACAAGATTGTGGAAGTCAATATATAACTTGACAGATGACAAGGATGGAGAAGAAGAGAAGGATGCAAAAGCAAATAAGGTTGAGGCCAGTAAGAAGGATAAGGAAGAGAAACAAAAGGAGGAAAAGAAAATAGAAAAAGGAGAAGAAGAGAAGAAAGAGGAAAAGGATAAAGAAAAAGGTGATGAGGAGGAGATAGAGAAACAAGATGAAATGGCAACAATTGATGAGTAGCAAACAGATCAAAGTGTGCAAGCCACACAATTGCCACCCCCTAGCCCTCCTCATGTCATCACCACATCTGTAGATACTATAACTATGAAAGATGTTACTAGAAAATCTTGTCAGAACATCAATCCACTGATAGCAGAGGATCTCAAGAAGATCATTCACCAATCAATGCTACAAGCATAATTATGCACAAATCCAATATTGGTGAGTGTGGATGAATTGCAAAAAGAAGTAGCAAATCCAATTAGAGACAAGGTGAATCCACAAGAACCACCTTCTACCAACTCTACAGCTACTAGTGTTCAACTCATAATGCTTCCACCACCATTTCCAATAGTTGACATGTCTGGAACAGGTGATACTATGCAATAGAAGTTGAGTGTAGAAGCAGACAAAGAAAAAAAATTTAGATAGATTACTACATCTAATCCTATAGTTCAAATACAAGGTACACCCTAACTAGTTATAATTGATCAAGAGAGAATAGATGAGGAAAAGGACACACCAAAAGAAGAGGAACAAGTCACCATATAGACATTGGTTAATCTACCAACTACTGGCACTCCTACACAAGTCATTTAGAAGTAGAGCACTAATGCAATGCCATTGAAAATTTCTACACCAGGCTCAATCTCAACAAAAGTGTCAAGAGTACTTCACTATGGAGACCTTGAGTTAGATGAAGAGATAGTCACACCTAGTTATGACTCAAAAACAAAAAGCATTAATTAAATTATTGAGATGTTGGAAGCCTTGAATAGGAGAAAAAGGCAAGAGATACTCATGAAGGAATATAAATAAAAGCAAGCATTACATGAGATCAAGGACATCTTTTTGGATGCCTTCAGCTTGTAGTCACCTTATGAGACCAAGCCAATAATGGAACAATTGTCAAAAATTGTAGAACAAGTGACAAATGAAGACCAAGAAACTAATGTAAAACTTATGGAATGGTCTAAGAATAAATTTCATGGGAAAGTAAATGAGAAAATAGCTAGTGAAATAGCACTGTCCTAGGTTGAATTGCGAAAGAAAATTGACAAAGTGAAAAAGGTACTTGAGAATGTATTCTCATTGTACAAAAAGCTATGTGATTTTTCATACTTCACATAAGAGATAAGCCAAAGAATCTTGAGCTTGGAAAGAAATTTAAAGATTTCCAACACCCAGTTGCCAAATGATCCAGCTCGGAGTGAAAAGCATTTTGCTCAAACACTTCATACACAAAAAGAACTAGCTGTGTTGACAGCTGAGGAGGCCAACATTAAGGCCAAACTGATGTAGATACAATCTTCCACTACCCCGCATTTAGAAGTACTCCATAAAGAACAAGCCTATGTAGAAACTATTCTAAATAAAGATCCTAATCTTTCTACTATGGAAGGACTTGTACATCTTTCTGCAGAGACTACCATCTAGCACAAGTCATTGGAAATTTCTTTGGCAAATTGGGATGCAACTCTCAAGATGATTATGGAGGTAAATAGTACATTTTTGGTGAAATATGGTCTTAACCCTTAGCACCCTTTGACATTAGTGTCAAAAAGGGGGAGATATGAAATAAAGAGGATATTAATAACTAAGGGGGAGAATACTAAGTAATTACATTCTTTCATTCTTTTGGAGAATAAAGGGGGAAAGATTTTACATATCCTGTGATAGCCAAAAAGTTGGAGACATATAAAAGGGGGGAGATATGAATAAAAATTTGCAAGTACAAAAAAAGTGAAAATAGAATAGACAGAATAGGTCAACAAGTAGGAAAAGGAAACAGAAACAATGGAAAAGGCAAAAGATTATTAGACAAATTCAGCACAAGAACACAATCAGCTCAAGAGGAGTTATAAGATTTTTGAGGTATATTGTTCTTTTAAAAAATTTGAATAAGTTCTTGAAATTTTGTACATATGCTAAACAAAAGTAAATGATGTACTCATAAGATCAAGTATAATGCTTAGTTAAGTGTTTTTGATACTCATGTCAAAGGGGGAGATTGTTGGTCTCAGAATGGTCTTGACAATTGAGTATCAACACACCTGACCAATTTTCACATAGAAGTTGAGTACACTATATATCCTGAGCTATAGTATGTGTCAAGCCATAATTCCAATAGGTGTCGAATGACTTCAGGTGTTGAGCATGATATGGGTGCCAAGTGACTTTAGGTGTTGAGTGAACCATATGAGCTAAGTGATATGTAGGTGTCAAGTCACAGTTGATGCTGAGCAAGCCAGAATGCAATAGGTGTTGAGAAAACCAAAATCACATATGTCTCGAGCACTAGTAATCTAGTATGTTTCAAGTAACACAAAATCAGCATATGAGTTTGTGTCTTCAAAAACTTAGATGTAAACTATTTTTTGAGCCGACATAGAAGGATCTTGAAGGATATTAAAGATAAGAATGAATCTTTTATATTTCTTATGCAAACAGCATGCAGCCAATAAGAAAAATGGAGAAGGCATGCAATCAATAAGAAAAGTGCAAGGAATGAGTGGGAATTAAAGATTCAATATAGATCATAGATCCATAACTAACCCTAAGTCTTCAATATCTTTAAAAGGAGGATGAAAACCCATTATATGTGTGGATGAGAGCAGTGTATGGGTAAACTATAGAAAAATTTAGAGGGAAGTGTGAAAAGATTTAGAGGATCAAAGCAGTATTATAGTATTTAGTTGATTAGAATAGAGCAAGGGCATCGAATAGATATCAAATCTCAGAGGATCAAGATCAAAGAGAGTACATCAAGTGCCTAAATTCAGCAATCAAGGATTATAAGCTATCAGGTTTATTAGTTTAATACTCTCTAGTAATTGTATTAGAAGGAAAATCCTATGTTGATAGCTTAGCTTAACAGCTAGGTTGTAGATCCTTTGAAAAGGTGATAAAATCCTTTAACAAGGTGACACTTCATGTAAAGTGTTTGTAAATCCTTTAAATAGGTCACTATTGATATAGTGTAAAGCCTTTAATAGGTCAGGCCTTTAACAGGGCAGACCATCAGAAGTGGTCAAACATCATTGCTGCAGTGATTTTGTGGGTATCATCCCCACCTCAATTTTACCTTCTCATTTTGGAGGGTTTCTAGGTTACCAAATTTTGTGTTATGTGTTGTGAAGCATGTGTTTACTTTATGCTTAATTGATATGTTTACATTCATGAAATATAATTTTAGTTAAAATTTGTCAAGGTTAAATTGTGATACATCTAATTCACTCCCCCCCCCCCCCTGCCCCTGCCCCCGCCCCTTCTTAGAAATATTCTTCCCATTTGATTATTCCAACAACCCTTGATGATGATTCTATTGTGCATGTTAGTGATGATGAATATGCAAGTATTGTTATGGATTATTATTTGCATAACATTCTTTCTAAATAGATAACACTCAATCCTATTTCTAAACATAGTGACTACCATAAAACCTCTTCTTGGATCTCATTTTATTCCAAAGTACTAGTTTTTTTTTTTTTTCTTCCTCCGGTGAGTCACCAACATTTCCCTAATGTTATAGACCAAGATATGGGGCAGCTAGAATGCTTAAAGTGGACTTGTCTAGCACAATATTCTTATTTGTTTATCTTGTAATTTTCTCTATGTTATTCTCTTTGTTATCTATTTTGTCTATATTTATTTAGACAATTATTGTCTCTCTATTGGTGCAAAATGATAAAGTAATCAAAAATGTCATAACCATGCATTTATTTGTACCTCTTTTCTTCCATATATTGTTACATTTTTGTTGTTAATCAGGATTGCACCTATAGGGAGATGCAAAATCCAGCTATCTTATAGGAAGGTAAAAGTACAAAGTAGTGTCACCTTTTAGGCTAACTTATCAGAATGAGTGAATTTGAGTATTTCTATCTAAAAACCATTTTTTTTAAAATATATGATCTTGATATAATTATTCTAGCTAAGTTATATATGATCTCACACTTTTCCAATTGGAAATGTCTATTAAATACATGTTTTATACTAGTTAGTACCCAATTACAAAAAATATATAATTATTTCAAAAAACTAACGTTTCAATGACTCTTATTATTTATTATGATATTTTTGTAATAACATATAAACACCATTTTATAGAGCTCAAAGTCAAGAATATTCTCATTTAGATGTCATAGTGTTTTAATTAGATGTAGTATATTGTAATTAAAAAATTCTACAAGTACGTATTTTAACACTTGAGAAGATGTTGATTTTGAGAAAAAAAAATTATTAAATAATAACCAAAAAAATAAAAATTATATGACATTCTAGAGGAGAGAGTCCTCTTCCAAAATATATAATTTTTGTTTTGGTTGGAATATGGTTATTCCAAAAAATGTGATGGGAGATGAAAGCTATCAATTTGAATAAGTTGAAATTTGAATCGTTATAAAAGAGAAAATATAGGTCTAAAGCCCATTTTTATTTTTTATTGTTATAGCTACATATATAATCGATAATATAATCTAAGATCAAAGGGAAATAAGTTTATTTCCATATAGTTTTGTGGTAGGAACTAGAACCCTAATTTCCAGCATTTTTAGCAACTAAAATTTATCATTCAAAAATAGGAAAATATATATTTTTTATTCCAATAATTATTAAAAATTATAATCCTAAAATTCATCCATTTCTACACATTTCATTAGATTACTTGATTCTAAAATTCTAAATAATAATACCAGTTTTATGTCATTGAATGTAAACAACTACACTTTTCTAAGCCTTTTCCTTTGTAAAAGGGTGACATAGGTTTGTGCTTTTACCCGAGAACATTGAAACACTCTCAAACTATGGGTAATCCTATGGCAAGAATGAATGTCTACGAGTGAAAAATTGATTCCTTTTTTGTATCACCTAAACTAAATTATATGTGGGAAAAGGGTTAAGAAGATGAATGGTAAAATGAATGCTAAATTCTAAATGAGGTGATACACCAATTATTTTTATGTAACTTTAATTAAATCAACACCAATTATCCAAGATAGAAATGATTCACAATACCTAGACAAGCATGCAATTACAAAAGTGTTTCTATACACGGACCCAAAATCTTTTTCTTTAAAAGAAATACCAAGGCTTTACCAACATTTTGCAAAAAGAATAAGGACAGAAAAAAACACCTACAATTACAACTATCAAGATTTGTAAACACAATAAGGAATATAGCATAAATGGAGGATGAGCATAACATAAAAAGAAAAAAATTGATAATATTATACAAGAATCAATGATAAGGAACCATTGAATCTATATGATCAATGGTGAAAAATTGTTGTTACAAAGTGCTTGAACAATTAACTCAAAAGTACCAATGTGCAAAAAAACTATAAGAAATAAAAGAGCTTAAAATGAGGTGAAAATATAATAAATAGGGATGGAAACCCTAACTCAGATGTGAAAAAATATGCATTAAAGTAACTCCTCAAAACTATGATGAAACCAATCCAATATTCTCTCAAAACCATGTATAACTAATATATAACTAAAATCTACCTCCATCTACTAAAAACATCATGCAAAACCCTAGGTTAAAAGCAAAAAATAAGCCACAAAAATCATATGTCAAACTGCTCATCTCAAATATGCCTTAAAAGGTCTCCAAAGTGATCTAGAAGTGTAAACAGACCCTAACTGCCTCATAGCTCACCAAAAATAGCACATAAGTTCTCAATAAGTGCATTAGAAAGTAAAAATACCCCCAACTAAAAATTAACTCCCTATAGCTTGTAGTTTACTAAAAATGTCTTCCACTGCTACAAATATTACTATATGATGAACTATAAGACACTTTGACTCCAGGAAATTATAACTAGACCTAATCTCTTTAAATTCATTTGCATTTAAAATAATTAATATATTAAGTGCTTTATATTTTCTATTTTAGTACTTTAACATATTAATTTTACAAGATTTCCACGCAAAAAGAAATAAGCTTAATAATTTATTACTAATTATAATATGTGATATTTACTAAATAATCTATAAAATTAATTAAATAAATATTCAATATATCAAAAATAAATAAATTATTAGGAAAATAACTACAAATGTTGCATATTAATAAATACATGTTAAGATGTCATCTAACATATATTTACTAGCACTTGCACCTTTAAAGGGTGCAAGGGTTAAGCCAATAGTCATGTATACATTTGATGGTGTTCTTGAATAGTTATTCATAAACTCTCAATGTCTACTTCTTTACCCTCACTGTTATATCTTTCTTATTCACACACATAGACAATCCTTTCTTCGTTTGTATCACTAGCTATTATTACTTCTCTTTACATTTTTCTCCTACATGTATCTATACCAAAATATTTCCTCTATTTCTCTTTTATCTACTCTATGTATGTGGTTTATTTATATATCTATCTATCCACTTGTTGGCAATGAACCAACATCCCTCATAGGGTTCGTGACATGGCTTAACTGCCTCTTGTGGTTCTACAAGACTAATGGTTATATCAGGCATTATTAGGTTGATCTTTTGGTGCAATAACAACCCTATCCATTCTAACAATTGGTATTAGAGGTTGATCACAATTTCAAATCTTGCAGGCCATGATGAGTGATACTGGGAGAGGAATTGTTTGTAGTGGGTCAACATCCCTCACAAGGTTCGAGACATGGATTAACCACCTTCTATGGTTCTATAAGACTAATGGTTGTGTTAGGCATTAAAAGGTTGATCTTTTGGTGCAACTACAACCGTATCCTTTCTAACACCACTATCCATCTTTCACCTCTTATATCTTTATCATTTCCTATCTTCATATCCCTCCTCTACTCTTCTTATTTATCTACCTCCCACTCACCCCCTCTTTGTCTCTCCCTTCTTAACTATCCTATCCTTTAATACTTGATTCTTATCAATCTATCTCTACATAGTCTCTTGTTATATTTTCCTATCTATTTTTATCTATGTTAATATTTTCACCTCGCTACCCCTCGTTTTCTTTATATTATTAATCTTATGCACTCTTCCCCACCCCTTCACTCTCTCCCTATTTGTCATTATAATTATCTACTACTCTAACAATAATTTCCTATATGAAATGGACAACCTAGCTATTTGAAACTAGTAATTTAAAATTATCTCTATCTAATCATATCTAGCCCTCCCTCTCCATCTTACACTATATTTATATATCTCTTCTTCTTTTTAATAGCCATATGTCACTCTTTAATACACAAACTTTCCCTGTTTACCTCCCTATACTTTTCTTCATATATTTCTACCTGCATATGCTAATTTCTCCCTCCCTATCTCTCTGTCCTTTTTTTTGACTTTATCCTATCTACATCTTATGCATGTAGAGGCATCTTTAGGGGTAGGTGAAACATAAAACGTAGCATCATGGTGCAT
This sequence comes from Cupressus sempervirens, assembly GCA_028749045.1. Lineage (NCBI taxonomy): Eukaryota > Viridiplantae > Streptophyta > Pinopsida > Cupressales > Cupressaceae > Cupressus > Cupressus sempervirens. Next base: position 246,478,409 of record CM053787.1, on the reverse strand, counting down.
AGGCATAGAGGATTTCTTCCCTTTTATCTAGCATATCCCGCTCTTCACCATTCACCTCTCATTATCTATATTTTAGGTTCAATATTTATCATTGATCTTTTCTATGTTTCTATTTATATATCATTGATCACCTCATACATCTTTATCATTCTATATCTTCATCTCCCTAATCTCCTCTCTCCTCTTCCTATTTTTCTCACTCCCACTATCTTCTTCTTTTCCTTTCACTTTATACTTATTGACCTTGTACATACACTCTCTCTCTCTCTTTAAGGAAGCAATTCACCTACAATGAATTTTTTTTATAACTTCTACCTTGAATTTCTAAATATATACATATTATTTATTTAGCCACAAGTATTCATCCTTGAGGATTCATATCTACCATGAAAATATCTTTTAGAGATAAACCATTTAATCTAAATCTTATGATACTCTTGAATAGATTGAATACAAATGATAACAAGACTATTGTAGGCATGAAGGAATAAATATTAATGCAAAAAGTGAAGATTGTAGAGATCAATTTAATCATCTTCATTCTTGTAAAACAATTATCAAGAAAGAAAACTAAAAATAATGTCAAGTATGTTTGATTAAAATTTTTTTTTTAAATAATTTTATTATTATAAGAAAATTATATATTACATATATAAAGACATTTATATTTCAATAATTTACATTAAAATGTTATATATACATTTAATATTTCTTCTAGATTAATAAAATTATTGTTTTAATAATATATAAATGAATTTACATTTAAAATGTATTTATAAATTTAAAATTTTTTTCCTATTACTAACATTACCATTTTATTGATATAAGGAAATTATAATTTAGACTTTAAAAAAATACAATACTATTTGTCTACAAATATTCTATATGAGATATAATATCATAAAATTTATGTCATAACATTCAAAAAAATCCCCTTATATCTAAGTTGAGTGATTCACTACAAGGAATTATAATGCCTTATAATCTATCAAATTCTACCTCTTCATTATAATCAATTATATATATAAATCATTTAAAATTTCAATTTAAAGATGAAACATATTAATAAAGAGAAGAATATGATAAACATATGTTACAAAATCTTTTTAAATTCTAACTTAATTTCAAATTCTTATAATAACTCTTATTCAATCACTTTCTATTGGGAATACATTTAAGGACTAACTCTAACTCTAACTCATACAAACTTCAACTTCTAAAACCTAATCTTAACCAAGAGAAATTTAGGATCCTAACTTATGAGTTTGGAGAAGTGACATAAATCACTTTTAAAAACAATATTTTGAAAATGGTGACCTTGAAGGAGAACAACATAATTGATCTTGTTGAAGTAGTCACAATCTTCATTAGCTTCAAATAACCAAACTTCTTATCCAATTGAGTCTATATCTTTGCATTTGAAAAGAAAATAAAAATCATCAATACATACTTTGGTGTAGGATCTCTTTGGAGATTTGTAATTTGTTTACAATTTTCCTCTTGTTCAAGCTTTCCTTTTTAATGTTTATTAAGATCTGGAACCTCTTAAGTTTTTTGATGAATAGTCATTTTCCTTTAATAATTAATATACTAAGATTACAATTCACAAAAAAGGGTCAGGGGATACAAGATCACCTTGCAAGAGTTCACACATTCGAAGTCAAAATCAACAACTATTCATCAAAAAAACATATAAGAAGCAACCCTCAGGTAGCTAAAGCAGTGCTAGCTAAGGGGGTTGGTTCATCCCAACCATGAAATCCCCAGTCATCCCTAGGATTGGTAGGTGAGTTGGGAATAGTCCAGCCATTAGCAACATCATCAGGGGCCTAGTCAGCATCCTTGGTATCAGACCACAGAGGTGAGATGGCCAATTCCAGGCAAAAGGGCCACTTTCTAGAAACCACCTGTCGAGGACCAAGAGGAGGAGCCATCAGGCTCAAAGACTAGCCTGTGCCACCACGGGATAGGGAAATTGAGTAGCAATGCCAACCACCATCACCATCATTGGGAGAGCAGTGGTGGAAATCTTGCGAATGCAACATGTGTGAGTTGTGGCTTGAAGAATTGTGCTCGTGGTGATGACCTCTAAGTGGCGTGGTATCAATCAAGGCATCTGGAGGTACTCTGGAAATTGTACAAGGTACTCTAGAAATTGTACAAGGGCATTCCCCAGTGATTAAGAAGTTCTTGAAAGTAGGCCACCTTTGGAGCCACCTTGTTGGCTTATACTTGGATCTACATCATTACATTATTACAAATGTTTTCTTTAGTGTACATAACAATATTTATATCAAGAAAATTGTGAGTGAAAAGAACAACATTTCTATCTTTCCACAGAGTGAACAAAATCTCCATCCTGAAAGTATGCCAAATCTGGGTAAATTTCTAGGAGATCCTAGGGGAATCAACCAAAATAATCATATGCCAGGAAAAGGGTTCAGGCCAAAAGGGCTTAAAAAAATCATGAATCTAGTGCCAATAATTTTGAGCACATCTATAGAACCAAAAAAATATATAGGAAAGACTCTACTTGGCCACAAAAAGGACACCAAGGATCTAGAACCCCAATATGCTTAAGCCAAGGCCCAAGAGGAAGAGCTTGAAAAGCCAACACCAATAAAAATGAGAAATCTTGGGTTCTGTAATGGCACTCCAAATAGTGTCAAAACACTTTTTCTGCTAAGAAAGGGAAGGTTGCAAATTTCATCTTTGATTGAGGGTATCCACCTTCAGTAGATGGGGAAAAAGCCATCATTATCCCAAGCTTGGCTTATAGATGGTGAAGGGAGCAGTAGGATACCACTTCAAGTTGGTCCACCAAGGTCAAACAAACTGGATACCCACTTTATGAATTAAGTGACTTGGAATTGTAGAAAGAAAAAAGTCAAAAGTCTATTGATTTGAATGGACAAGATAGAATTGAATTTGCATATCTTCCCAAGATCTAAGAATCATGGAGACCCTAGAGAAAATATCTTTAGGAGTCTTGATGCCACATTTGAAAAAATGCAGAGCACTAGCACCTTGAGCCTTGGTTAGGGGAATACCCTAGATGGCAAATAAAGGAGACCACCAAATTTTTTGCTAGTTTAAAGAGAGTCAATCATGGAACTCATCACCAGACCAAAAAAACCAAGGCTTAATAGCTTCCCAAGCTTTCCATATGCTCTTGATAAAAAAAGAGCCTTGTATGTGCACAAGCTCTCTCATGATGAGAGGGTTTGAAAGCCAATCCCCTTCCATGTAGGTCTTTTAATAGGAAACCTAGAGGAAATGCAATGCTAAACAAGAATCTTCCATGCTTCATCTCCAATAATGGCATGAATAATCCATTTTGAACAAAGAAAAAGGCCTTGATTTTGAGTGGAGAGAAGGCTAAGACCTCTAGACTCTTTGGGGAGACAAAAAAAATCCCAAGAACTCTATGAAAGCCATGATGGTCAGAAAAAGAGGCCCAAAGAAAATCATGGAGGAGTCTCTCTAATTCTTGATAAGAGGTTTTAGAAGGAACCCAATAGGAGTAACAATAGACATGCATAGCTGCAAGTACTTTAGAGCAAAACTAAAATTTTCCTTCAAGAGAAAGAAGCTTCATAAGCTAATAGTCCAGCTTCTTTGTGATCTTGGTAAGCATAGTGTTCCACAGATCTATAGGTGAAGCTTGAAAGGCAAAAGGAATGCCCAAAAAGCAGAAAATCTCCCTGTGTGTGATCCATTTCCATTCAAACTAGTTAAGCCAAGGTGGAGCTAGCAAAAAATATTGGTGATAAAAAAGCATTTTATGCCATTGAGTAGCAAAGCTAAAGGCTTGACAAAAAGTGTTAAGGAAATTCAAGGCATTATTGATGTTTACTTCATCCTCTAAAAGAGTGAGAAAAGAATCATTATCAAAATGACCATTGACAAACTGGGAAGAGGAGTCTAGCAAAGAAATGCCATGAACCAAACCTAAAGATATGGATTGGGCTAGCAAGTAACCAAATCCTTTAGTAGAAAGAATACATAATGCCAAAGCCAGAGAGCAACCCTATCTAATGGAACAAAAAATCCCAAAGGTGTCAGATTGGGAGTTATTGATAGTAATGCAAGAATTAGCATCTCCAAAGAGAATCTCAACATAATACAAAAAATTAGGACCAAAACCAAAAGCTTGGATCATAGCCAAAATGAAAGGCCATTCAATCTAGTCATAGGCTTTAACAAAATCAATTTTCAAAAAAATAGACAGTTGATTAGACTTCTGAGCTCACTCTATACCTTCCTAGATAGCAATGATGTTATCAAGACTATACCTGGATTTGATAAAGCTAGTTTGATCTAGCTACACAATTAAAGGAAGGAGATGGCAAATTTTAAGAGAAGTTTCTTTAGCAATAATCTTATAGCACATTAAGAAGGGTAATGGGCTTCCAATTACAAATATCCTTAGGATTGCTAGCTTTAGGTATGAATTTGATGTTTTCTTTGTTGATAATAGCTCCTAGGCTTTTAGAATGGTAGGCTTCAAGATAAACATTGTACTGGTCAGGACCAATATACCATGGATAATAGTGCCTCTTTAAGGTCTCAGATGGTGAGAAGTTACTCACGTAAAGCACGTTGCTCAACTACTAGGTGGCTTGGAGTAACAAAAATACACTTTCTAAGGGCTTCATCCCAAGAAATTGAATTTCTCCATGAAGTAAACATGTTTTTGTAATGATGAATAAAATCTTGCAAGATGTTAGGGAAATTGAAGAGAACAAAAGTACCTTGTTTAATTTTTTTAATCTCAAAATTGGTATGACAGGCTCGAAGAGCCTAAAAGAACTCCTTCAAACCTTTATTTCCAACCTCCTATTGATCTCGAATTGGTTTTGACAAGTGAGTGTCTACACACTTAAGTCATTTACTTAGTTCATGTCAAACAAGTAGTGTATGTTGACCACAATATGTATAAGATAGAGCATGTTGAGTCCACAGTGAGTGTCAAGTCACTCATATGCTGATTCACTCAAGTGCTGAGAAAATAGTGTATGCCGAGTGATACAGGAGTTGAGCCAGTAGTGTATGTTGAGTCATTCAGATGCTAAGTCATAGTATAGAAATCAATATATGTCAAGTATCAGAGACTTCATATTCTGAGTAACATAGTTTTGTCATAGTTTTTTGTATTGGCACAAACTACTATGTAAACCATTTTGGAGCTAACTTAAAGATTGAATTATGATATTTTGGTGATCAAAATGAATCTTAAGTTGGAATCCCTATGAAGAGCATGCATCCAATCAAACAAAGGGAAGGTTTAAGTGAAAAAATGAATCAATCACAGCCATTGATTCATAGCTAACCCTAAGTCACCAAGATCTTCTTAAGGAGGACAAGCCCTAAACTTCATATGCAAGAGGAAGGAGAGAAGAGATAATTTTGCATGTGCAGGAATTGTGAATTGAAATTGCATTATAGAATCAGTTAAAGGAGAATAGAGGAAGGGAATAACATCTAGTAGAGAGACATCTGATCAAGAAGGATCAAGAATACATTAGTTTAGAGGTTATCTATAATCAAGCAACAAAGTGCTAACTATAGGATCAATGCTAAAACATTCTAACAGGTGAATCAATTAAATCTCTTAATAGAGTAGTCCTAATAGGTTGTATTGAAATCCTCTTACAAGGTGCTTACTTTATTGTGAGTTAAAGTCCTTTAACAAGGCACACTTTTAACAAGGTGTTGAAATCCTTTAATAGGGTGAGACCTAACAGTCTTTGTAAGCCTTTAACAAGGAAGAACTTTCACTACGTAGATTATGTCTCATGATCAAACATTATAGCCTTCATTGGATACACTTTATTACTGCAATAGTGAACATTTGTGGGTGTCATCCCCAGCCCAGTTTTACCTTCTCATTGGAGGGTTTCTAGGTAATCATATCTAGTGTCATATATGTGTGAATGCTTATTTTTTTACATGATTTAGATGTACACGCTTTACATGGAATTTCAGTTTACTTATTGAATGTATGAGATGGATGTGTGGTGAATGTTTTACAAGTCAAAGTTTAATGTACTTATTTATGTTAGGAATAAGGTATCTCAACCTTGTATAATTTCTATTCTTATTATTTGTTTTGTAAAATGTATTTCTTGCAAATAATGTTGATGTGTCAACATCTTGAATTGTGTGTAAGGAGATCATGACTAAAATGGTTATGACGGATTTCTATGACACGTAAGAGCTATGTTAGGAAGATTCAATGACAGGTGAAGACATTTGGCAACTAAGATATTTGAGTACTGTACACTCTACCCCAATAGTGGGGTTCGGGGCATTGCCCCAAAAAAAAATTTGGGGTTCCTATTTTCTCAGAGAATGGTAAAACCCTAGTACGGTTTACCTTTGGGAGTAGCCCTAAAGTGAAGAGCATGTTATAAGCATTTTTAGGGTTGTGAAGAGATGCGATGCGAAAAGGGTGTATTGTTGATACTACAAGTAGCTACTGGAGTCTTCAGTTGTTGATGTTGAACTTGCATTGCAAGTGTATTGTAACCTCGTGTTGAAGATAATACATTGTGTAGGTTCTGAAGGGATGGGGTTGTTTTACCGAAAGGTTTTTCCCCACTGGCAAATCCTTGTGTTATGTGTTCCTTTCTCTGTCTATTTTCTGTATGCATGGTTGGTTGCAATATTGTTGTTTACATGATATTGAATCTGTAAGTGTAGAATATTTTAATAGGATTTGCATCATACTTTCCTTATGAGATTAGTGTAGGAAGATGTTTCCGCACCTGAGTTTTCTTACAATTTAGCACCCCCCCCCCCCCAACCCCCCCTCTCAAAAGTTTAGCTTTCCTATTGTAATTCCAACAATTGGTATCAAAGATTTGTATTCTAAAAGAGAACCTTTGCAGCTTTGAGGAAAGATCTTGAAAATGGAAGTCTACTAGTTGGGAAAGATCATTGAGAACTAGGAGATTGAAATACATCTCATTCTACATCAACTAAATCAAGCAAGAGAAGACTTAAAGAAATCTTTAAAGAGAAGGAAGGAAATTTCTATTGAGGAGAATGACACACAATATAGAGAGATAGGCACTACTAATCTATTTTCTAATGGAGACTCTAATGAATTTGATATAGTAGTTGTAGATCTAATGGAACATTTCCCAAGCTGAAGAAATCAAAAATCTCAAGTTATAGCAAGAATCACAAGCCATACTACTATGTGAGATGACAAAATAGAAAAAGAAAGCTATGGAAGAAAAATCCATGATTGAAGATGAAAAAAGAGTTTTGATCAATAGACTGGAGGAGAAATCATTAGAGCTAACTAGGATTTCTAACATGCAATTGGATACTTTGAGTCAAATGATGAATGCCAACTATGAGCTAAATGTCAAAGAAATTAAGATAACAACATTGAAGTTGTAGAATGAGCAATTGCATAATGACCCAAAAAGGGAAAAGGAATTTGCTAAAAGTTTCAATAAACCAAGTGAATCCATCAAATAATTTGAGCAATAAATGAGATCCCCTAGGCCTAACAATGACACATCTAGACTGGGATACACAAGTAGTAAAAAAGGAGAATCATCCAAAAGTGTTGAAGAAAGGAGCAACAAAGGTAAGAATTCCAAACCTACTTGTCATAATTGTGGTAAGAAAGGACATACTACTAATGTATTGAGGAGCAAGAATATAGATTAGAATGTCAAGCATAAGAGCATGGTTCACTGCCATAAGTGAAACAAACAAGGTCATCAATCACATGAATGTAGAACTAAGACCATGCACACTCAAAGATTTGAAGGATATTGTTATAACTATCAGAAGTATGGACATAGAGATTTTGAGTGTAGATCTAAACCCATGTGGTCATCAAATAGGGAAAAAAGGGTAAAGAACAATGGAAACTCTTATAACTTGGATTATAATACAAGGTATAGTTGTCACTATTTTTAAGAGTATGGACATGTTCCTAAGAATTGTATTAGAACACACTTTAGAGGTGACTATAAAAAGGTGGTTGAGTCAAACCACATGTTTTATTTGTTTGAAGATTGGTTACATTAGTCAACATTGTCCAACAAGGTCAAAGGCACCAAGTTGTGAGTTTAGTAAAGGCAAAGGCAAGGCAAATATTGAAAATGTCAAAAATGAAATGAACAAGACATGGAAGAAAAAGGAGGATTGCAGCACATCAAGTGGAGAAGGGATCACTTCACCCAATGGGTCAGGTGATCATACCTCATCAAACTAAGAAATCAAGAGGTATGTGGGATTGATACTCAAAATTTATATCATACATTAATTCTAAAAGAATTAGTCCTAAAAAGTTTACTTAAGCATGAATAAAGATGCAAGATGTTATTAGGAATCAAAGAAAAATCTTTAAGTTTTTCATGTTACTATCGAGCATGAAAAGTTTCCTATGATTGCTAAGTGAAGTACTAGAGGATGTTGAGCCAATAGATTGGCTAGTTTTTTCTAAGCTCGTAATGGTTGCCAAAAAATGGAAATGCTAGTGGATGCCGAGTGAGCTAGAAATTGGTTGATACTGAGCTTACAACTATATAAGCACTCAGCATTAATTGTAATACTTGAGAGGGGTATTTGATCAATTTTATGCTCATTTAACATCATTCAAAATTGAGAGAAAGCAAGGAGAGCTAGAGATGAATAGGAATTTCATCCGAGACGATTGCAAAAGATCTGAACAGCTATTCAACATCATCTAATCAAATTTTGCAAGGTATTTATCATGTGCTAAGTAACGTTGTTTCTATTTTCATGAACCCTAGTTTCTCATAATGGCCTTTATTTCTTCAAAGGAAAAAGAAATAGATGAAAAGGAGGTTTTGAATGTTCAGTTAGTCAGCAATGAAGTTAAACAACCTATTTTCAAAGCCATACCTAACATTGCATATAAACAAGATCCCTCTAGTGTGCTATCCATGTTACCACCGAAAGTTTTAATGGTATAGGATTTCAAAAAGTATTACAACTATAAGATTGGGAGTATTGGTGGCATCAAAATAAGAGAAGCATATGATAGAATTTGTGAAAATGTGTTATTAAGGGAAGAATTTAAAATTGTAGAAAAGAAAGGATTAATTGGTGCCCTATATTTCTCGAATGTTTTCAAAACTAAATGGATCAGAACTATCTTGAGTAGGATTCATGATAGTTCACTTAGGTTAGATAATGGGCCTATTAAAATCACTAAAAGAATAATCCATAGGGTAACAAGGTATCCAACCCTAGATTGGCCTAAGAATTTGAGGAGCAATTCAAAAGAGGTTATTGAAAAGGATACAGGAGTTGTGTTGAATAAGAGAGGAATTACAATTAACACCATCACAGATCCATTGATAGACTCTGTAGTAAGGTTAATTGTACATAAGTTTTATCAATCAAGTAGATTGAACAATGTACCCTGTATTGTAGTGGATATGGGTTACAATAATGTCAAGAAGGATCACACATATTATCTTATCAAGCTATAGTTACAAAAATTGATTGAAAACCTAGGAGTAATAAGGAAAACAAAGAGTGCTCAATGCAAATTTGGATCTATCTTGATATGTATCTTCTTCTATGTTCAGAGCACATTTCCTAAATTTGGCATTGTGGCATGGAAGACAAATAGGAGAGTTTTTGAACAACTAGGTGAGAATTTCGAGTCAATAATGACAATTTACTTTGAGGAATTCAAGCAATCTATGAAGAAGACATTGAGGATTCTAGTATCATTAGTGGAACAACATTATGATGATGTTTATTTTCTAGTTGATGCTAATTATACATTTGTTCAAGTAGCAACTCCAAGAGTAAGATGGCTAAGGCCATTAGGCTATGAAATTAATGTAGATGAGGCCTCTACAGCAATAATTTCATTACTTGTAGAAGATATAGATAAGGATGCCAAAGCATTTTGTAATTATGAGATGGCTAAGTCTATGATTGCCATGGAACTAAAGACTGCTCTATCATAAATAAAAAAGGATTAATTAGTAAAGAAATTGAAAGATAAATTTGGTGAAGGTGCTGAGCAGGAAGAGGATGAAGAGGAAGAAGACACTCAAGTCAAAGAACCACTTGCATTAATACAAGGATAGGGTGAAGATCAACAAGAGGAAGAGATAGAAATTGAAAAAGGTGTTGAGGAAGTAGAAGTCGAGGAAGCACCTACTCCTACTAATCAAAGGAAGAGAAAGGCTAAGGCTTAAACAATGACAAGATCTAAGAATATTGCTAAACCAAGCTAGCCCAAACCAACTACACCTACTACAAGGGCTAGTTCACATGTCATAGCACGAAAGGCTAAAGAGAACGCCAAACCTACCGAGTAGGAAGGAAGAGCATTGAAAAGGCCAAGGTGAAAGTACGTTGCTCAAGTTTAATCTAATGAAAAAAGAATAGAATCTAATGGCAATAGCTAATTCCAAGTGGCAAGTCATAATCCATCTTCAGATTTAGACAACCTATGTGAGAATGTTAGAAATAGTGTAGATTGTCAAGATTTTCTCACATTGATTTTGATAATCTTGGAAAAGTTAAAAAGAATCAAGTGGAGGAGGCAATATATACCATGATGGAAAATTTTAAGAAAGCCCCACTAGAGATTTGCAACTTAATGCCTAAAATTTTATATGAAAGAGTGGAGCAAAAATGGCATTATTGTTTGAATCTAGAAAGACAAATCAGGGAGACATCCCTTGTGCAAGTTATGCCTAAACTTAGTAAGGCACAAATTGCTAAAGTCATAAAAAAATATGTTGTTAGATTTGTGCCTAAATATAGAGTCTTCAACATATTGTAAAATAACATTGAAAATGTTGTAAAGAAATCTACACAGATGTGGAAAGTCAAATATGGGTTAGCTATAGTAAAAGAAGGAGAACAAGAGCCTATTGAGGTTAAGGATGGTGAAGAATATGAAAACAATGAAAGCATAGTTGAGGGAGGTATACAAATGAATATAGATGACTAGGAAACAACTGAGAAAGAGTAGCAAGAAGAAGAGAATGTACAAGATACACAATTGTCAAATGTTAGCCCTCAACAAATATCAAGTGTACATACTGAAACAGTAATAGTGAAGGATTTTTTTGATATCATTGCTTAGAACATCAACCCCCTAACAGAGGAAGATTTGAAAAAGATACTAGATCAATCTACACTATAGGTGAAATTGTGTGACAACCCTGTATTAGTGAGTGTAGATGAAATTTAGAAATTAGCGACTGACACTACAAGGGAAGAGGTGAAAACACAAGAACCACCTACCATCATCCCTCAAGTCACTAATATAAAACCTTTAGAAAAAGTAATAGAAGCTACACCAAAAAAGGTTGATACGGTTGGAGAAGATAGAGTGGAAACTCAAGCCACTACTGAAACACAAAGTCAAATAGGTCAAATAGACTTATTTGTACCTCTAGCACAAGTTCAAGGTGCAAATCAAGGCATTATGGCAGAAGAGGACAAGCCTAAAGAGATCGAGTTGACATCCAAGTTGAGGGAGCAAGTTATTCAAGCCCTAGTAACCTTACTAGAATCTAGAACTCCTTCCAATCACACTCTTTAGAAGCTGAGCAAAGATGCAACACCTTTGCAATTCTTAGTGTCAAGTCCAAGTTCATCAAAGGAAGAAGATGTAATAACATATGGTGATATAAGCCTTGATGAAGAAATTATTTTACCAAAATTTGATTATGCCACAATGACAATAGAGGTGATGAGTATACTTCAAGAGGCCCTAGCTAGAAAGAAACATCAAAAATTTCTTAGAAGGGAGCATAGGCAGAAGCAAGCTTTTCTTGATATCAAAGACATCTTCTTAGATGCATTTAGTCTACCTACTCTAGATGAATCAAAGCCACTCATTGAAAATTTGACAAGTATACTAGAAAAGGTAAGTGATGCAAACCGTGATATTAATGCAAAATTATTAGAATGGTCTAAGTGAATGAGAAAATATCTGGTGAAATAGCACTTACACAAGTTGAATTGGAAACTAAGATAGAAAGTGTGAAGAAGGTACTTGAGAACATTTTCTCACTATACACCAAACCATGTAATCCCACACTCTTCACAGAAGAGACAAGGAGACACATTTTGAGTTTGGAAAGTCAAATAAATTGATCAGGTGCAAAATTGCTTATAACTCTAGCTCAAAGTGAGAAGCATTTTAGGACTGTATTGCAAACCTAGAGTCAATTAGCAGTATTATCTATAGATGAAGTCAATATAAGGGCCAAATTTATTAGCACCCAAACAACATTAAATCCTCACATGGAGATTTTGCACAATGAATTAGGCTATGCCAAAACTCTTATGAAGAAAGACCCCAATCTTTCTACATTAGATGGCCTAGTTCACATTGCTACTGAGCTAATCATCCAAATTAAGTCTTTGGATGTAGCTTGTGAAAATTGGGATGCAGCTCTTAAGATTATCCTTAAGGTCCATAAATCTTTCTTGGACAAACACACTATCATTTTATAGCCCATTGACATTAGTCTCACAAAGGGGGATAAAGTTAAGCAAAGGGGGAGAAAGAAGAAAAGGAGGAGAAAGAGTATCAACTAAGACAAAGTAAGAGCAGAGCATGGAGGAGCAAGCAAAGAACAACAAGAAAGCAAGCAAAGAGTATCAATTGCAACATATCTACTTAGTAGGAGTAATAAGAGTAATATTTTAAGTATAGAACTAGATCTAACAACTTAGGGGGAATTATAAGATGTTGAGGTATAAAATTTTGATATTTTGAAATTTTCCACATAAGTCAAATAAGAGATATGTTATGCTCATATGAATAAGGATATTAATGCATGACCAAGTGTTTTTGACACTCATGTTAAAGGGGAAGATTGTTGATCTTAGATTGGTTTTGACAAGTGTTTACATACTTAAGTCATTTACTTAGTTCATGTCGAACAAGTAGTGTATGCCAAGTACAACATGTATAAGATAGAGCATGCCGAGTCAATTGTGAGTGCTGAGTCACTCATGTGTCATGTCACTCAAGTGTCGAGTAGATAGTGTATGATGAGTGATACAAGAGTTGAGTCAGTAGTGCATGCTGAGTCATTTAGATGCCAAGTCATAGTATATAAATTAGTACATGTCAACCATTAAAGACTTCAAATTTTGAGTAATATAGTTTTGTCATAGTTGTTTGTATTGGCACAAACTACTATGTTAACCAATTTGGAGCTGACTTAAAGATTGAATTATGATATTTTAGTGATAAAGATGAATCTTAAGTTGGAATCCCTATGAAGTGCATACATCCAATTAGGGAAAGGGAAGGTTAAAGCATAAATATGGATGAATCATAGCCATTAATTCATACATAACCTTAAGTCAACAAGGTCTTCTTAAGGAGGACAAACCCTAAACTTCATATGCATGTGGAAGGAGCAAAGAGAGAAGTTTTCATGTGCAAATAGAGCATTCATGGTGGCTAAGGAATTATGAATTGGAATTTCAATATAGAATTAGTTAAAGGAGAACAGAGGAAGGGAATAGCATATAACAAAGAGACATTTGATCAAGAAGGATCAAGAATACATCAGTTTAGAGGTGATATGTCATCAAGAAACAAAGTGCTAACCACAAGATCAATGTTGAAACATTCTAATAGGTGAATCAGTTAAATCTCTTAACAAAGTAGTCCTAACAGTCTATATTGAAATCCTCTAACAAGGTGCTTACTTTATTGTGAGTTAAAGTCCTTTAACAAGGAACACTTTTCACATGGTGTTGAAATCCTTTAACAAGGTGAGACGTAATAGTCTTTATAAGCTTTTAATAGGGTAGACCATTCACAGGGTAGATCATGTCTCATGATCAAACATTGTAACCAATAGTGAAGATTTGTGGGTGTCATCCCCACCCTAGTTTTACCTTCTCATTGGAAGGTTTCTAGGTAATTGTATCTGGTGTCATATATGTGTGAATGCTTTTTTTTTACATGATTTAGATGTACATGCTTTACATGTTATTTTAGTTTACTTATTGAATGTATGAGATGGATGTGTGGTGAATTTTTTATGGGTCAAAGTTTAAAGTATTGATTCACCCCCCAAACCCTACCCCTCTTGGAAGTTTACCTTTCCTATTGTAATTCCAACACCTCCAACTAATGAAGGTGAGATTTGATTTGGGCCCCTCAAGCAGCATAATTATCTTTAACCTATTTGTTATGGTGCAATTTGGAAAGTTGAATTTGTAAATCAACATCAAAAGGGTTAAGGGTGAGAGTCTCAGAAGCTTTCTTGAGAGTAGTGGTAGTGGATTCATAAGACCACCTTCTAAAAACCACCAACTACCACCCATAGATGCATAGAAATTGAGTGGTTCTGGTAATGGCATTATTCCACCATTGAATCCACCTTGTTTGAGAATGTGGACATGGCTCCAAATTCCAGACACATAAGATATGAGCAATAATGGAAGCATGGATCAACACTGACGTATTGAGAAAAAAATGAGTCTTGACAACTCACTAGATACTTGTGTGCCACGAAATAGAAAAATAAATGGGATAGTGGTCAAATAACTTCACATCTAGCAAGGGAATGATAGGTAAGTCTTGATCCTCAAAAATGAAGAAAAAAGTTTGTGCAGTAATCATGGCATGATCAAAATGTTTTAAAATGTGGTCAGAGCCAACTCGAAAGTTGGACCAAGTGTGTCAAACCCCACTATGATGGTGGCACTAATAGATTTGGCATCGATTTGCAATGGCTATGTGTCGCAATTATGATAGCAATGTGTCACCACTGCGACAGACATAGATGTCGTAGTTATTTAGTCACAATTTACAACGTCTACCCTCACCGTCGCAATTGCGACGCCTATCCGTTGCTATGCAGCCACCATGTTGTCCCGTCATCGTCGTCACAATTCTTGTGTTTTTCGTCCCAATTGCGACGGGATTTCCGTCACACCTACAGCTACCCCGTCACAATTGGAGGGTAGGTGTGACGGCAACCGCGTCACAATTCGCATGTTTTTCGTCGCAATTGTGACGCCAACCCCTCCAATTGCGACGGGGTTACTGTAGGTGCGATGGAAATGCTGTCGCAATTGTGACGGTAGAAGGAGTAAAACAAAAAAAAAAAATTCATGCTTTAAGCTGGTCTCATGATTTATAGAGTTCACTAAAGTTGACACCTAGACGGTGCTCTTCTGACATAGAAGTTACTTCCAGCATCCACGTAGCTAGATTATAACCTTCCTTGATCTGTGGAACCCCCTCAATGGCCTACATGAATCATTTTCAATTAGCTGAAACATATATGATGATTGCAGCTAGTGCTTGACTCTTAAGCTCAACGTATTGAGAATGTTTGCTAAAAGCTTAGTGGTCAACACTATCTGGCATGACCAATTCCTTGTATATAAAATCAACTTCCTATTGGTTCTAGTATAATAAATTATGACTACTTACAACTCCAAAATTCAAACTTCTCATCAAAAGGTACCAAATTTAGATCTAAATCTCTCAACAGAATAAAACCGTAGTGGATGGCATCTTACCGAAAAATATTCTATAAGTTTGTTAGAATTGTGACCAAGTGGACCTGCATAGATAAGCTGACCTCCTCACTTCATTAAGAATAGCTGCAGCATATTTCATTTAGCTTTAAGAAGATGCCAATTTCAAATGCTTCACAAAGCTATTTTAAGAAAACCAAATCTTTACCTCATCAAATACCTCGAAGATATCAATACTAGGCTGATGGATTGTGCAAACAATAGTTCTCCTTGTGTCAACTATATTTCTTACTGTTCTCATAATTATAGTTGCTACCTAAGCATCCAAGCCTGAAGTTATCTCATCCATGAATATAATTGAAGGATTAGCCACAAGCTCTACTGCTATTGTTAACCGCTTATGCTATTCAGTAGATAGGCCATTCAGTCCAGGAAGCCCAACCAAGGCACCTCTCAAAGAAGTGAGCTCCACAAATTCCATTACTTCATCCACAAACATCTGAACATTGAATTTCACATTGTAATATTACATATATAATTAAATAGAATAAAAACAAAAATAGAGCAATGAGGCTAGAGTAGGAATTTAGAATATTAAAAAACAAATAAAAAAGATGGTGCCAAAAGAATTCCAGATTAATATTCATCGGGAGTTCAATTTAGAAGGAGATTGTTACAGTGAATATTTTTGTAACACTTATCAAATCTTTGGTAGCTAGCAAACTCTTTGCATTGGACTTCAACTAGGTTGTTTATCTAGCAGTAGTGAGTCAAGGCATTAATAACGAGAAGTCAAATGGAGATCCTGATATTCAATGCTCACAAGATCAAAACAACTTTCGTGTATACACCAAATTTATGGTTGGCAATGAAACTAGGGCTAGGTTTGAGGCACCTACCAAGCTTCTGCATGCTCAATCTGTCAAGTAGATGAGGACACTACCAATAATCTATTTCTCAATTGTAAGTGGATTGTTCAAATTTGGTGTCTACACAGCTACAATTCTCTACAGCCATGCTTGGATTGATGATCCAGATATCAAAAGATTTAAATTTAATTGTGTTATATCCATAGTAACAATGCAGTTAATAAATTAGAGGTAAGCATTAATTAGAGAGAGATGCCTATGTTCCAATTATGACAATACAAGGAAGCAAGTGGGGAAATGATTATGAACCATCTTCCCCAGTGAGTGATTTGAACTGCTCTCACAACTCCTAAGTTGCCAAATTGGAATCATAATTGGGAATGGGTAGTTGCATACAACATACCAATACAGCAATGTTTTTTGGGGCTGGGTAACTCCATACAAAAAAAAAAAAAAAAAAATGTTACATTAATTTATTTCATTAAGTATCCTATACAACTAAATAGTAAATATACGCAGTTAACAATACTTAATCATACTATAAAATAATCTGTACATAAATTGTAAGACTAAAATATCCAAGGTAACATATTTACGCAATTTGGTTACTTCAGGAAAAGATGGTGACTTATTTCAATTTGGAATATGTATCAAGTCTCAAGTCTATCTGTGATATCTTATTGAGAACAAAAATATCTATCTTGTGCAGCTTTATGCCATATCCTATTAACACATGAGGTTGTTGCTAGTGTTCTTGCATCCATGTATCGATGTAATTGGGAGCCTCCGACATGACTTCAAGGAGATCAAAATTAAAGCATTTGATATTGGGGAAGGAGTGGGAAATAACGAATCTTGCACTTTGAGTGCATTTTACATCATTTAGGGGCTTTAATAGCCTATTACATCATGTAAACACTACCATCCACCCATAACTCTTCCTAGGACACCCTAGGACTTCAAATGACCCCTTACATCATATAGACTCCCTATTTGTGCCAATTTGAGCTTCACTTACATCTTATTGAGCTTCACTCTGTTTCGAGAATAGTTTAATATTCTCTACTAAACAGGGCCAACCACGTGAAGGTGGAAGCTCATTTGGCCCCACCCCCCTCCCCCTAACATCACTCTACATTCCCCGTTAACATCTAACATGCATTCATTCTTTCAACCATTAATAAAATGTAACATTCAATCAATATCACATGATAACATTCATTAACACATTAGATTCGTTAACATGCAACATTCATCAATATTCTGCATTAACACATAATTCATGAACATTCATTAGCACATAATTAAATTCATTGAGACATAAAATATAGTCATTATCAATTAAGGTATGTAGTGAAAATCATTTCTTTTTTTTCTTTCTATTTCTTTTTTCTATGTAAGCTCTAAGAGGAGCATCAGTGTCATCATCAATTCCCCCCTCATCAATTGTTTTGTTCTCTGTTCTTGATGATCTCAAATTCCTATGCTGTTGCAAAGGGGGGTCCTCTACAATAACAAATAAAAGAGTTAAATTAAAAATAATTTATTATAATTGTTACAAGTATTTAATTATTTTAAATAACATAACTGTGTCTCTTTACCTGATCTGACCACATCATTTTGTCTGGACTCAACGTCAACACGGTCATGAACATCGACCCCTCGATCCTCTACAGTTGCTATACAAAATGTTACGTTAATCCAAACACCAATTGCAATTACATATAAAAAATTTAATAGCAAATGTATACCTCCACCACTGGGATGCACATCATGCGAACCTTCGACATCCACAGATTGTGTAGAAGGATTGTCAGGCTGCATTCCAACATCCTATGCATTGTTATCATTGCTTGCTTAAAATAGATATACTCACTTTATATTGGAACTTAACATCAAATAGACTAATTGGTAAAGTATTCAATTTGAAATAAATTTCATTTATCTTATTTACCTATGGCTGAGATGCATCAGTATTAGAACCTTCCACACTAATTTCAGCTCGTAGCCATTCAGCCACAGCTCTATAGCCTTGTTGGAAGCCAATTCTCTTATCGTCTTCTGTGAGGCATCTCTTGAACTCTGAGCCCTGCATTTTTGTGTGGTATGGTGAATTTTACTTGCATTGTTTCATCAACCAATGGAGGGTAGTTAAAATATCAATAGCAAATCATCTATATCCATCATAATATAATAGGACAAAAATTGAGCAGTTTTGATGGAGCAATCTACTATATAAATGTTGCGTGTTTGTATGCTTTGCTTGTACCAACATATTTTTTCCAAATTCTTAAGTTGGGTAAGAGTTAGTTCAGCTCTTTGGAAAAAAAAATGGCTGCAAGTGCTGTTGTATTCCCTCATTCTTTCAATCACTGCCTTTATTCTCAACTATTGGAGGAAAATTCAGTCAAGGGTGAGATTTTAAATAATGTTATATTAGTGAATCACAAGTTTTCTTCACTAATCTAGATTGCGGAGTCTTGACTTCAATTGTTGAATTGTTTATATTGAATATGAAAATCCACTACTGTTATTATATTCTATTGACCTATTTATAATTGATGAGCTAAATAAGGGAGTCCTAGAATTTCCCTTCACATTATATAAAAAATTTGATACAATTTTTCGTTTACTAATACTTACAACTCTTGCTTGAAGTTTCGAAAAACCACCAGAGCCGAGCTTGTGTATCCCGTGCTTTTCTAGTCTTGCCTTTCTTGCCTTTGATGTGTCAGGAAATCTATGAAAAGTTTGAAATATGTTAGATAGTATAAATATGGAGGTTAATTAGTACATAATTAGATTCTCAACAGTATCACATACCTTGCTGTACTCTCCACTGGTGTAATATTATTTTTCTTGTCAGCTTTATACTTTCCATCCAAAATTAGAGCCTGCCACTCAGCCTCAGGAACATAGGGCGGACGCTCGTACCTGGGGTTATCCCGTAAATTTTTTCTGTACTGGTCCCTAATATACTTCAAACATAAACTAGCTTTTTCAAGGAGCTTTTTTCTCTCGAATGCACGAGATCCAAAGATTTGGGTCATGCTCTCTATAAGATCATCCTTCAACGGTTTGCGTTACTGATTCCACCTTTTAAGTAAAAATAAACATGTTAGACTCATAAATGAAGTGAAGCTACCTTTAATATAGTTCAATAAATGGACGAAAAGGAAAACTATTATAGCAATGATATGAAATCAAAATAGTGGTTTGGGGTTTTAGTTACGATATGATGTTCCACCAGATACGCATGGTGGGCCCAAATATTTGCAAACACTCATCACCAAGTTTTCTCCAAAAAAGATCATTCCCTACAAAACAATCATGGGATCATTAGTCGATGAAGAGTGATCAAAAACTAAATTACTATTATATCACTATAGAATAATAATAACTTTAAAGTACCTGGAACTTTGGCTACTTTTAATGGAATGCCTTCATCGTTGCTGACGATCAATGTGACATCCTTCACCATTCCCGTACTAGGAACATAGGAACATCCAGGAAATGATGTTGCAGGTCCTATTGCAAAAAGTTTCATAAGTCTTTGTCACGATCAAAGTATAAAATAACAAATGATAATTGATGTTATAAAGTTGTAAAAAGGAAACTGTTTGTTGCTGTCATAAGAGAGAAAAAGAGGGATTTGTGTACTAGCAGATGGTGCAATAGTCGATGCATGTAAGTTGTGCGTTGCTGACTCAGCAGTCAAAAAGAGATTTGTGGTTGTCCTGGATGGAGGCGGTGTCATCGTAGGATTCAATTGATGTGAAGCTGAAGAATAAAATTGTTAGAGCATGCATAAATATAGAACGCGTGGACTAGCATGGACAAGATTGTTAGAGCATTAAAAAAATGATTGTTCGAGCATGTATTGTCAATGATTATGATCATTCCTATATATATTTAGTGGAAAATAGAAGTGGCGAATGGAACATGCAATCTACCTGAACCACCTACAGCACCCTCATCATGGGAACGGGGCTCGAAATCAAGCAAAAAAATCTGTAAAGACAACGCATCCATATTGTAATTAATGCCATAAAAGAGCATAACATAAAAACCATTATTGAACTCTTGTTATAATTAAAAATTTCATTAATACTTACTTTTAAGGACTCAGAGGTGTGCAAAAATTCAGATGCCCTATCTTTTATTTGTTGAGTCATAGGCTTTATGGTTGCCAAACGTAGAATTTCTTTGCTAATTTTCTTTAAATTAATTTTAATCGAACCGATCGGGTCATCGGTCTCTGCTAAATCGATATAGAAAGGGTCCTCCTCAGGGAGGGCCTACTGAGGGACTGCAGGTTCCTTTCCCTCCCTCTGACCACTAGCCCTCTGTGACAACAATAGTATTAGTATTATCAAAATTACTCCAAAACAATAAAGAAAACAACATTAAAAAAATAACATTTTGCTTCTATCTAGTTTGCACAATTACAAATGAGTTTTACTTGCTCATGTGTAGATGAGCCGAGAGCATCGTCAGCATCCCCTCTGGGCGGTTGCTCCATATTGTGCCCATGTGTCAAAGATGAAGTATAAAAATGTTAGCCAAAAATTTATTGACTAAATGGTATGTTGGAGTCATTGATTAGAAGTTGGTTTAATAGTATGTACCACCCCCATGATAGTAGCCTCGTTTGTATCTATGCGGTTCAAATTGTAATCAATAAGAAGCTCTTCCCCTGCACGTATTGATTTTATCGCACAGATGAATACACAATTTCCCTCACGCGCCTCAAATATGCAATTGGGTTGCTTTATAGTTGACCCAGGTCGTGTACTATTTATAAAACCCACAATATTCCCTATTGCTTTTGGCCTTCCATCAATGTATATAGCCAATCTTTTACTTTGATTATTGTCTTGCTATTGTATATAATTTTCCAAGAGGGCATACCTACGCATACTTTTTTTATATTTAACAATATGCATCCAACTTTTGTAATCGTAACATGGTCCAACATACTCCATCAATTCAAAAATTTTGTTGTAAGACACCTTTTCGCCGTCCATAGAAAATAGGCCCAAACCATGTAGTGATGATGGTGCTATGCGATATATCCTCTCGTTAACACAAAAATCAATGTTTATTGGAGGAAGTTCCTTGGGTACCCAATGTTTGTGTAGATGTTGGTACCTCAAGGGCACCTCGATGTCACCTTCCATCTCATCATCATAAGAACATGACCCCCCTTGAGCAAGGAAAAATTTCATGCGTTTATTGAATTTCCTTCTAGTCCTTTGACCTCTAGTTAATCTCCCTATTCTAGATTAACTGCATGTCTCACTTTCCTCTTCTATTCCTATATTTCCCTCACTCGAGGAAGACACTTCTAACAAATACCTATTTGCTGGTACCTGCAAATGGGAGAGATCTTAGAAGACACAATCTTACTATTGATAAGTTTATTAAATAGACTGTCTATAAGGAGTATTGACTTATACCTGTTGATCCATGAGACTGTGCAGGATGCTCCTGAAAGGGGTTCAATTTCCTGCAAATGTAATTCAATTATTGTGAGCATAATCACATCATAATAATAATCACATCCATCATTAACATCACATAAAAATTAAAAACATTAAAAGGTACACAATAAAACACTTAAATCAGGCTCACATTATAAGCCTACTAGGGAAGTAGGCCTAGTGAAGGGCTAAAACTAGGTTTTTGTATCAGCTAATGAGTTGAGGGCTTAGTCACCTTGGGGACATGCTATTTGAAGTTTTTTGATGTGTGTGGAGGTGGAGGAAACACCTAGACTAAAGCCACTTGCATAACATTTTGAAATTCAGTTAGATATTTTATATTAATTAAGATAACTGTAATTTCTTCCAAAACCCATTATAATAATTTTAAAATGGATTAGCAGTATTCTATTTGTAGTTGAAACTTGTAGCTTTTAAATAGATAATGAATAAACTATGTAACCATATATATAAGACAAATATATTTCTAGCAAGAAATGAATATTAAATAGATTAAGGATTGATGGCATACCTCTAAATTCCATCATCATCATCCTCGTCATCGTCATCATCATCATCATCATCATCATCATCCTCGTCATCATCGTCATCGTCGTCATCATCATCCTCCTCACCATCATCTTCGTCGTCATCATCATCTTCTTCTTCTTCTTCATGAAAATTTGTGTCAGGAACATCATCCAATAACTGTCGATCATGATCACCATCTACATCATCTTCTACTTGTTTGATATCTTCTTCTTCCATCGTATTATACTTTATTGGCCTTCCTCTTGGTTCATGTCTAACAAAAAATGACCAACCTAGTTTATGTGGAACCTCTGAGTAAAATACCTGCTCACATTGGCTTGGAAGAACATAAGGCTCATCCCCAACTGGCTCAAACAACCTTGTATTAACCATTGTAAATCCATTGTCATGTTCAATAATAGTTCTATCAGGATCATTTGGATTAAGTCGTAGCCTGTACCATTTGACAACGAAGAGTACTAATTTGAAGGAACTAAAGTCACACTCAATTATCTCATCCAAAATGCCATAGTATTGATTTTCAGACTCTTGAGGATGTAAGTCGTTTCTAGATGAAATATTAATCACTTGAAAGACTACAGTTATTCCTGAATCACAAGTTTTCTTCGTGTCATCCAACACTTTGACGCAAAATTTCTGACCATTACATAACATAGCCTTGTGGTGTTTAACCTGCAATGATATGTGAAACATATCAAAATTATTGTATCATGAGTTGATAAGCATATGGGTGATTAATAAATTTGTACGTACCTAAAAATCTCTTGAACCACGTGCTAAATCTATTTCCCTTTGCATAACATTGGAATCTCCATTACGATGAACTTCTTTAACCAATGAAGATACACCTTCCCATGTTAATGTGTGACCAGAATGTTGACATCGTTCAATCCATACTGTCATCCAATCAAGATTGTTTGCAATATACAAATGTAGTGCATCCCACTCTCGAGCACCTGTACAAAAAAAAAATAGACAACTTACAACCAATTTATTTTGAAGATTAAGAAATAATTTATTACAATAACATCTTATAATTTATTACCTCTCACTTTCCTCAATGTACCTTTCCCCATCAAGTACTCCCCTTCTAATTTTTTAAAAGGCTCGAGATCCCAAATGCGATCTACATGGATATTTGATACAAACTTAGGAAGATATTCAGTAATGTACACCATGGTCTGGTATACCATATATCCCTCTACCATAGAACCCTCAGGATGTGCTCTTTGTCGAACCAAAGCCTTCAAAGATTTCAAATGCCTCTCAACCATCCACATTGACCTAGTGTGTACAGGTCCACACAATTCAATCTCCTCAACTAGGTATATGAGGTAGTGTTCTTGTGCATTGAAAAAAGTTGGAGGTAGACACTTTTGCATTTCACACAGTAAATGAGGGATTCTTCTCTTCCAATAGTTTATATCTTCTTTATGGATTTCTTTAGATGAAAACCACCTACATTAAGAGATTCAAGTCACAAAAAATATATAGATATGAGACTTTACAAAATAATATACAATAGATTACATAGCAAGAAAAAAAATCACGAATATAATAAATATATACAACAAATTGAACAGATATTACTGCTTACCTCATATATTTTCCAAGATCGTATATCACTTGTTTGATGTTATTGTTGAAGTGCTCTGGGAGAGATAGAGGAAGCACGTACTACAGTAATTATAAACCAATCATTTCATTGTTTTCTAACATAACATAACGAAAAATTCACGTAGTTTATGAATTTATTGTAAATACAGAAGAACATAACTTACCTTGACGAAAGTATGCCAATCATGCGTTTTGAGCCCTGGCCCAAATTTACTTTTTTTTGATATGAGATTGTTTATGTTCGCAGCAAATCCTGTGGGAAATCAAATTTTTCGTATGACTTCTTTTATGGCATCACTTTGCTGCTCCATTAATAACCATGGAAGGGCACTTATATTAATCTAATCTTTTTTGCTATTTGAGTGAATGAAATTTTTCAATGCAATATTATTGGATTCATGTATGTCATTACAAATTTTGACAATTTTTTCTTTGTCACGCCTTCCATCCAATATTTTCCACAATGTCTCTCTTATATTCTTTCCAATATGCATAGTATCAAACAAATGCACAATTTGTAAGTGCTCATAGTAGGGAAACCTACTAAATTGTCTAGGATAGCTTTTTAGTCCATTTGGAAGGTTTTCAGTATTGCCTTGACGACCTTCACGATCATCAATTACACAATTAGTCAACAAAAATCACAATACAAATATACAAATTACAAACATAAACCATTAGGTGGAACGGCATTACCTCGACGATTAATTCTATTATATTCCAACTTCCATAGGTGAGGTGTCATTCTTCGTGGCTTTGATGTAGTCTCTTCTTTCCCATTGAAAAGATGTTTTTCTGTACTTCGATACTTATGATTCCTATGGAGGAAGTGTCTACACTCATCAAACACCTGCTTTCCTAAACTTTTTGAATGACGAGATTTCATCTTTGGACCACAAACTGGACATGCAAATTTTCCCTTTGTTTGAAGACCTACAAGATAATGATGTAATTGGATTATTAAATATGTTGATTTTTATAATTAGAATTATTGTGCACAACTTGAATAACCTATAACATACCACAAAAATGTGTTAGCCCTGGGGCATCATGTATTGTCCATGCAAGTATTACATGGAATTGAAATTATCTTTGTCATATTGGTCTAGACACGTCATACATAGTGACACTGTTTCATAACTCCACCAACTCGTCGATAAGAGGCTCAATATATACATTCATATCTTTTACTTGATATTTACCTACTTGAATGAACAGTGACATTACATAGTTATTGTGACCGTTTTACTGCAAGATTTGTAAGTACGTGTAAATTAATAACTATCAAATGATAAGATACCTGGAACAATAATTGCCAACATAATGTGCTCCCTCTTTATTGACATCCACGGAGGAATGTTATTGTTGATAACAAAAACAGGTCACACCGAGTAAACAGATCTCATCTCTCCAAATGGATTGACACCGTCCGCTACCAATGAAAGCCTGAGATTACGAGGTTCTTCTTTGAAGTGTTGCCACTTTTCCTCTATGTGCATAAATGTTGAACCATCCGCAGGGATTCAAATAATGTCATCTCGACTTCTATTGCGTGCATGATAATCCATAAATTGAGCCAAGCCACTACACTTGAATAATTCTCGCATCCGTGTAACAATGGGGATGTAACGAAGAACCTTTTGAGGCACCTTTTTTGTTAGTCGATCTATTCTATATCTACTCGTATGACATATATAATATGATCATTGGGACAAGCATGTATTGCTTCATACTCCATTCCAATATCTTTCATAACAGCAGTTAATTCTCGATATGAGCGAGGTAGAATATTTGATGATGGTAATAGAAACTCGCCTATCAATCTACAAAAAAAAATATAAGTTGTTAATATAAACAATATTAGTGGTACATTATTCACCCTTTATTAACTATAAAGACATATATAACATACCTTAACATATGTGACATTGTTATGTTGGATAAACCATTCATAACCTTCAAGTTCAACAACAACAATACAGCAGAGAGAAGAGTTGTTTGGGAGTCTTTGTATAGGGGCTCGTATGCCTTCTGAAGTAGAGGTACATCGAGGCTATCATCATCATCATGATCAGATATGCTTGGACTAGATGTGTCATGGATCAATGTATTTATACCATCCTCTTCAATTGTGTTTTCTGGCGCATGATCGTCATCTTCCATGGGATCATTATCTTCACCTTCGATATTTGCACCTCCATGTTCCTCCACTTCGAAAACCATACTCTTCGGATTGTTGTGGTTCATATCCTGTACTTCCCTGGGAAGATCAACCTATATAAAATTGATTAACATAAATAAACCATGATCATCAACTCATCATCAAGTGATTTCATATGTATATAAATTGTTAAAATGATATAATGAACGACTTACCAGTGGATGATAGTCATGCCCCCCTTCAATGTGACCATTCTCCCTACAATGTCTCTTAACTATTTTGATTAGCAATCTTCTACGGTTTAAGCCCTTACAAATATTGCAAGGACAATAACATTTTCCATCACCTTTTCTTTTCAAGTTAGACCACAATCTAGCGATTATCTCCCTGTTTTGTTCTTCACTTATATTATCTGACATGATCGTTCTTTGCAGGAAGCAAAAATCGGGCTATGAAAACTTCGGTCTACTGCAACTTTCAAAAACTAAGCAAAACTGTCAAAAGTACACAAATCTTCTTAGACCTACCTAATACTTTAATATTTTAAAAATACTTTCTTTGACTTTATTCCTAAGATTATTTGTAAAACTTTGACCAACGGCCTAAAGGTCTTATTTCAAGAGACCTTACAACATTAAGCCACTAAAAGCAATTTCAAAACATATAAGCTAAAAATCTAGTTAAAATATACATTAGAATATTAAAAAAACAATTTTCATACCCGAGCGCGCAGCTATAACTCGTGCAATAGCCTTCTTGCTTAGCTATAGAAGCTCTCCAGCAATCAAATTATACAAGCTACAAGGCCTAACAACAATTTCAAAACATATAAGCTACAAGTCTAGTTAAAATATACATTAGATTAAAAAATATACAATTTTCATACCCAAACGTGTGGCTATAACTCGTGCAACGACCTTCTTGCTTAGTTGTAGAAGCTCTCCAGCAATCAAATCATACAAGCTACAAGGCCTAACAAAAATTTCAAAACATATAAGCTACAAGGCAAGACATATTACATGACATGGAAAAAGGAACAAAATTTACAAGCTTTAGCAAGAAATATTAAATGGCAACATAGTGCTAGAGAGATCACAATTATATGAGTCAAACATAGTCATGAAAAAGCACATAAATTAGTTATTATATGCAATTAAAAGATATAAAGTTAGATAGGGACATCCATAGGGCATATTGAAGAAATGATATGGTCATATAGATTTCATATGGGATTTTGAAGATGATAGTGTTCTAAGGCAAAGAATCCATTCATATAACCATAATGACATTAAATGTTTAAGCATGGACAATCATCAAATACCAAAATAGAGCAGCAAGAAATCATTAGCAATAGTATTTACTTGAAAGTTTCTAAAGCCTTTTCAAAAAATCCATTTTGTTCTTTTAACTCTTAAATCATTTGCCTTCATTTTTGTCATGATACAATAGCGAGCAATGTTATTCAAAATTAGATTCAACAAACCTTAGCAGTGTAAATAGACATCTCCTCTAAACTGGACTCCAGACATGAGGGGGCATTCACATACTCTTCCCCTAAAGGTATCCTGAAGAACAAAAGCCACTATATACCTTGCAAGTACTTATAACTGTTGTTATATGTGTTGCAGGAAAAGAAGAAGTTTCAAGATAAGTTTACATTGTTGTTATATGTGTTGCAGGCAAAGAAGAACTTTACATTGCTTTAACTTGCCATTGATGAGTATCATCTAACACTTTTAGCATAATTTTTTGAAAAGGATGGA
Source organism: Cupressus sempervirens (assembly GCA_028749045.1). Lineage (NCBI taxonomy): Eukaryota > Viridiplantae > Streptophyta > Pinopsida > Cupressales > Cupressaceae > Cupressus > Cupressus sempervirens. Next base: position 246,450,472 of record CM053787.1, on the reverse strand, counting down.
GACATGGTTCATGTAGCTGAGGAAGGCATTCTACATCGATTTGAGGTGATGGTAGGTTGATAAGAGTCAAGATACTGAAAAGTTGTAAAGTTGTCATTTTAACTTCAACATTTGGGAAAGATTTTACAAAATCTCCAAAGGTGGTTATGGGTAATTCCAATAGTTGGAACATGGCATATGGAGATATATAAGGTCATCCAAGGCCTGGTGTATGTATTGGTTGAGGTTTTTCTCAAACCTTAATAGCAAGCAATAACATTTACACTGCAATTTTGTCACAGTTTGGCTTGCAACTCGAGAAACTACCTTAATATGAATTGAAATTCACAATTTCTTGTTATTCTTAGTTAGTTTGCTTTGATTCCTTGCTCTATATGTTTTGGTAGATCTTTGTGAATAGTTTGGCACAGTGTAATAAAATTCCAAACCCACTGGCCTGTTCACTGCCAGAACTAGGGTTTCTTGAATAAACATGCCATTTTCATGAACTCCCACAGTGTTTCACAGCCTTTTGAGGGAATTCAATGTATAGTGTATTATATCTTTTTTGGGTTGAAAAAATGCAATTTTCTATTTTTCATGTCTTGCCCTAGGCGGGCCATTATACTGTGGAGCATAGGTATATACCTGTATGTTCTATAAGCCTGTATTGTTTGTGGCCAATTGTATTTGAATTCATGAATCTATGACATTGCTGTCAGTGTTATAGTTTCAGTCAGATCAGTAATGGATTAATATAGAATTAATCTTGAATTCTATATGAACTATATTGGTTATTATTTGGAATGGATATGAGTTTGAATATATATTTGTATATTTAATATATATGTGGAAATAATAAATATACCGGTGCAAGAGCACCTCAAACACTCAAGTCAAGCTTAAGGATCATGAAGACCTTCAAAAATCTCCAAGCAAATCAGAGGTGTGGAATGTATAAGCGGAGTCCAAGGATCAGTTGGAAGAACCTAGCATCGATCATGACCTTCAAGTAGTACACTACATTGGCATATTTACAAGGTCCTTAAAGGAGTACTCTTCATTCTGTAATGCTGGTCATGTCCACAAAGGACTAAGTATTGGGATGTAATGTTTAATAATGTTTGATAAGTCTAGGTTGGGTAGGAGGTAATCCCAAGACATTAAAATTAAGGGTGAATATTCAAATAAAACCTTTTGTTAGTTAAATATTCAAATATTTAAACATAAACGGCTAGTTTGGGATTGGAGTGAAGTTAGAGTTTAGTTGTGCTTTGTTTAATGAATTATTCTCAATTCAATGACAAGTTGGTTGAGATAGTTTCTTAACTTATTTAATCTTGTGGAGTCTCTGTTATGCGACAGTGAATGAGACTGGTGTGCGGGTTTGTAACATTGGTGAATTAAAAAACTCTGATATTTCTACTATTCTTTGGTTTTTGGAAGTCTTTATTGATTCATTGGAGTTCATAGGATTTGACAAGAGTTTCTTTAACTATTGCAGTTACTAGTTGATGAATTCCATATTGTTTTGAATTCACTGTTGCGGCGCTAGTTGAAGTAACAGTAATTTTCTTTAACCATTTTTTTACCACAGTCGGGTTTTAAGAGAAATGGTGATCATTCCATGAATATGTAGGCCTGATATTCATGGAATGAATAAATTTAACATGTATTATATAATATTGACCATGCATATGTAGAATTCATTGGGACAGAGGCGATCATTGTTGAGAACAGTCCGACCATGTGTTGTAAAGGTGTGACAAAGTGTAGCAGCGGCTAATCTGCCAAGCAAAGGAGATAGGTGGTGATTGGGAATATTATGTGATGTCCAGTAGATGGTCAACCCATCTTTAATTGGTTACAAGAGTATGTGCAGACAAGAGATCAAGGAGGCCCTAAAATAGGGGTTTGGAGTCCAGATTTGGGGATTCGGGTGTTGCAGAATTCTTGGGGCTAATTCCTTTTGGAATTGACCATTTGATAGTATAAGTAGGAATTTTCCAAGAGTTGAAGGTGTTAGGAAGTGTCTTACATATAGTTCCTTTGTTAATCTGGTGAATTTATGCAATTAAAATAGAGCATCTGCCATAGAAATATGTTGGTGTTGGCCCAAAATAGTCATACAAAGGTTTTTGGGCTACTAGGCTATCAGTCAGGTCTCTAGGACAGATTAAAGGAGATTGTATAATCAGTAATCCAAAAAACACAGAAATAATAAACAAATTTATCACATTTACATGTACATACCAGACATTGGTAGTGAGATCCTTCTTCCTACTAATCACCCTTCCTTCAACCAGCGACTCCCATTTGATAAAACATCCACGTAGGTTGCAAATGGTGCCCTGCCTTGAAAAAATGCAGCCTCAAAGTGCACAAAACACCGGTGCCTTAAAATCTTTTTGAGTCATTAGGACTCACCTGTGAATGGAGATCTCAAGTTGCCACCCAAACATAGAGAATAGAATGGGTCATTGCATTCAAAAAATGAACTCCATGGAACTATTTTTAAGGATGCCTGATATTCTCCAACACGCACCTTTCAGAAGAACCCTGTGTCGCGCAATTTCATTCAAATGAGGGTTTTTGGCTTTTTTTTTTCTCTTATATCCCGCTGGCGTCTCAATTGCGACGCCATCGGGCTAAAATTGAAAAAAAAAAAAGCCAAAACCACATTATCTTTTCTTACTGTCACAAATTAACGTCTCAAATTGACCCCTAATGTATTAGTGTGGCAATTAGTATTAGGATCAAAAAGGCCCAATCTTTTATGCATGTAGTACCAAGCTTCCCTTTCCCTAGCTATCCAGTGAAAAGGAAAAAATTCCTCTTTGTCAAAGGCCAGCTCAACCATATTGAAGTCACCACACATAATCCAAGTAGCTGGAAGAAAGTTGTCATCCATCCAGCCCCACAATTGATATCTTTCCATAGCATCATTAGAAGCATAAACATTAACAACTCCAAAAGAATAATTGTTAATAGAAAGAAAAAACCAAATGATTCTATGCATGGGGTCAGAACCATGCAAAATAATAGCAGAATGAAGATAAGGTGATAGAAGAGTAACTACACCACCTTTTCCAGAATTGTGTTTAGAGGAAAACATAATACCATCTAGCCAAGTGACATGACATGTAGAGGAAAGCATGAAACCAGAGATCTTAACTTCTTGCATATAGAAAAAATCTAAATTACTAAGTCTATGACGAGTATCCCTCACATAGTACTTTTTGTTGGATACAATTGATTAATTATTTATTGTCTTTGATGTTACACAAATGTCATATCATTATCAGTCAGTATATGCCAAGCTCACTCGGGTAATGAAGATAGTTTTTTGTGTCTACCAAGTGTTCTTGTGATTGCCTAGTTCAGAAGGCAGTGTCTACCAAGTGTTCTTGTGATTGCCTAGTTCAAAAGGTGGTGTCTACCAAGTTCACTCAAGTGTCGAAGGAAAGTGTATAGAAGATGAGTGTTAATTGAGCTCACTTAGTTAATGAAGGAAAGTTGGATAGAACCAGTGCTAACCGAGCTCACTCGATTGCCAAAGGATCTTTGGGAGTTTGCAATGTTTTTGATAAGATAAACAGGTTTTAAGGGGTCCTGAAACCCATAAGTTTAACAACAAGAAAGGCTGAAAATAAGTGAAAAAATGCCCAGCCAAAACATAAGCCTTACGGCTGAAAATAAGCCCAAAGGCCCAGCCCGAAACAACTACCCACTAAAAAGGCCAGAGAACCAACCAGAAAAACAGAGACCAGACAAAAAGCCAAAGCCAAGAGAAACAAAAAACCAAAGGACAGAGACCCAACCTAGCAGACTACTTCTCCATCTCGAGCATGGTCTGGGCAGCTTTGGTGCACTCTTGTTGCTCTTCTGCCTTATGATCCTGGGCGTTCGTCAAATCCTGCTCCATAGTGTTGTCCTTAGCTTTATCCACATCCAGCCTATCTTTGTCTCTATTCTATTTATCATCTTCCTCCATCTGGTTCCTGTCTTTGAGATTTTCCAAGAGAGAGAGGATGTTGTCGTTGATCGAAGCGAGGAGGGAGATCATTTGACTTGCCAGGTTGTGATTGTAGTTCTCAATATTTTTTACTCTCCTCTCCATCAGAGTCTCCCAGCTGTTCCGGTCGCCTTGGCTTTCTGCACCTGTCTTGCTCTTGATTTTTTCCATTTGGGAAACCCTATCTCTGACATCCTCAAGCTCATGGAAAAGCCATTTAATTGATCTGAAGTTGTCGATCATGCTATTGCGGGCATTGTTCAACAGATTCATGCCCGTTTCTCTTGCATTATCAGAAATAGCCACCATAGCCGGGTCAATTAGCTCATTGGGTCTAGGCTTCTCGAGGTCGTCCACCAGGAGTTGGGGGTTCATCGCCTCTCTGTAGATTCCCATAGTGGCCGTTCTCACATTGAAGTTCTTCCAAGCCTTCCTTCTGTTATTAACTTGCACTTCCCCCTCAATCTGTCCAAAGTTGTCATTTTCCTCCAAAGGAGGTTGAGGATGTATAGGGGAGAGGGGAATGGGCAGAGAATCCTTTCCCTGACTACTGGAGTGCTCCATGCTCTCTCCCTCCCTCTTCTGTCTTTTTCTCAGTTTCTCCTCATCCAGCTCCTCCTTCGAAACCTTGTTAGAATCATCAGTATCCATTTCCTCCTCCACCTCAGCAGAGCCAGTTTTAGCTGGGGTATGACCTCTAGGGATCTTTCTGCTGGGTAATTTGATAGAGGGGTAATCCTTCTTATGGCTTTTAGTCTTCTTACCTGAATGCTCAAAAACCTCATCAGAGCTGATGCTCTCAACATCGTCAGAATCTGAGGAAAAACTGGAGCTGCTCTTGTCAACATCCACCCCCTGGATAGGGTTTTTGCTAATGGTTTGAACATGGAAATGCTCATGAATCAGAAGCAGAAGACCCTCATGCAGTGCCGAGTTGACGGTAGCTTTCTTTTTAAAACTAGAAATGGCCTTATTCATCGAGTTAAAAAGATAATACGGGAAGGAGATCTTACTACCATGGCGAAAATGATTCAGAATCACAAAATGGTGAGTCCTAACCCTATCAAACCTAGGTTCTAGGGTTATATATTCAATGACAGCATAGAGAACATACCTCCAGAGCTTCTTTATAGTATCCGTTACAAAAAACGTCTCTTTCTTGCCCAGCTTGTTCAGCTCTTCAGTGTTTTTCACAAAATCCTTGATTGCATTAGAAGACATCTTCTTGTCTCTGAAGAATTTATGCCCCTCCATCGGAATCCTCGTGACTTCAGCAACCACATCCTCAGTAATTTGAAAGTAGACCCCGTTCACCTTAACCTTACCATTATTCCACGAATTCACCATGTTGTTAGTGATCTCAGGATCCGAGCCATGAAGTTTCTCGAAGAAATTAGTAACCCCACCCTTTTCCAGCTCTCTCCAAACTTTGGCCTTGTTCTTCCACTTCTGAACTTCCCCCACCGGCTCCTTTCTGCTCCTCTCACCCGTCATGTTTACCTGATCAACTTCCACAATTCTCATGAACTCTGAACTGTGCAAGTTATTTGCATTCAAAAAAATGGTGATGTTTCTTTTATGATACCCGTGAATATACCCCTTTCTAAAAATAATGGTATCGTCCTTTCGAACGTGTCAAAATTTCAGAGGAAACCCCTTTTGCTGGTGAAAATCACGATGCCAATAATGGCACTTACCATTTATTAAGCAATCTTTATTATCCATAATTGCATTGGATTTGAGCCGTCCTTCCCAAGATTTTATCTTGGTCGATAAGCAACTTTGCCTCCACCGGAAAATCTTTTCCAGCATGCCAGGTCAGATTATTGGTGGCGTTAACCCCTTTATTAGCAAACCAATCAGCGACTGGGTTTGCCTCTCTGTAAACATGAGTGACGTGGACCTTATCGAACTTTGTGAGAGTGGCGCAAGTCTCAGCAATTATGTTCGCAATCGTCCACGAGGGAGGGGAAATACCATTAATGGTATTAATAATGTTTTTGGAGTCCCCCTCAAGCCAGAGTTTAGTAATCCCGGCTTCAAAAGCCAACTTGACCACCTTACTCGCAGCTCTTGCTTCAGCCAGATGAATAGTCTGGATTCCCAGCGGGGAAGCAAAGGCAGCTATTCCCTCCCCATAGCTATTTCTTATGATTCCACCGCAACCTGAAGGGCCTGGGTTACCCTTAGAAGCCCCATCAAAGTTGGCTTTTGACCAACCATCTGGGGGGAGAAGCCAGCTAGCATCCTGCCTTTTGAGGTTCCTGTCTTTTTCTTTAGCTATCTTTCTGTCCCCTTCTTCTTCTTCTTCCTCCTTCAGCACTTGGAGATTTTCCTTTATATTCTTCGAGACCTTCCTGCCAAGGATTATAGCCGGCTCCTCTCTATCTCTAAATATTCTATTATTCCTTTCCTTCCAAATTCCCCAGCAAAAATGGGGTAAAATCCAGTCCGAGTGATTTTGCCGACCAGCAATCTTACAGAGACCTTTCCACTGATGGAAAAAATCCATGAGATTATCCGGTTTGCACCAGAGGATTTCATTATCATGTGTGATGACATTCCACACCTCCCTAGCATAGTCACATAAGATGAAAATGTGATTTCCGGTCTCAGCCTGATTCTTACACAAGGGACATCTACTGGGCATAACATGTCCTCGCTTCATGAGATTGTCATGAGTAAGGATTTTGTTCTGAAGAGCCAGCCAGTAAAAAATGTTGATCTTTGGAGTGAGACCCGGAATCCAAGCCTCCGCCCAAGGAGCCTTCTCTTTTAAGCTCCAAAGGGAATTATAGCTTGAGGCAACAGAGTATCTTCCATTGGGATTATCCCTCCAGACCAGCTCATCCCCCAAATTGATAGGAATCATGGAATTGAGTATAAGCATTATAGGAGTCAAGTCCTCAGAGATGAGGGCTAGGTCACTCCATTCCTAGCCATTCCAATAATCACAAACTTTGGACCCAATTTGATCAGTACAAGCTTGCATCCATCTCTCAAAAATAGGGTTATTGATAAGTGGATCTTGGGAAAGCCATCTATCCGACCAGAACTGGATGTCCTTCCCATTTTCCAATTTCCATGATATCCTAGCCTTAGCCAGGTCCCTGGCTTTCATGATCCCATTCCAAATGTTCGATCCTTTTGGGATATCTTCATTAAAAAGGGTGAAAAGAAGAGTGGGTCTTCTAAGGTACTTGTTTACCAGGGTGTCCCTCCATTCACCAATGCTACTGAAGATCCGCCATATTTGTTTAGCTAGGAGAGCCTTATTGAGGTGGGTGATCTTTCTAATGCCCAGACCTCCGTACCTCTTAGGGAGGCAAACCTTCTCCCAAGCAACAAGAGGGTATCTTTTCTTTCCTTCATTACCATTCCAAAGGAAGTCTCTCTGGATTTTCTCCATTCTTTCAGCTATTTTCCCCGAAATTCCAAAGAGGCTCAGGGCGTAGATTGGCAGATTTTGAAGAGAAGATTTGACTAAGAGGCATTTCCCCGCTTGACTAAGAGAGACCCCTTTCCAACCAGCCATCTTCCTGTTGAATCTGTCCAAAATACCATTCCAAAAAGACTCCGGGGGTGAGGATCCCAAAGGGAGACCAAGATAGGTAGAGGGGAAAGAGCCTACCCCACAACCCAGAATCCTGGCAATTTTTCTTTGTCTAAACTCAGAGGTGTTGATGAAAAAGAGCGAGCTTTTGTTCCAATTAATCAGCTGACCCGTCCCACTGGAGTAAGTATCAAGAATCTTCTTCAGGGCTCTGGCCTCTTTGACAGAAGCTTCCCCCCCCCAAGATAGTATCGTCAACAAATTGCTGATGAGTGAAGGGAACGCAATTAGAGGAGGGAAGGATCCCTTTGATACAAGCCTCATGCTTTCTACAGTCTATAATCCTTCCTAAGCATTCAGCTAAAATGATGAACAAAATGGGCGAAAGGGGGTCTCCTTGTCTGAGGCCTCTGGAAGGTTTGAAAAAATTAGAAGGGACTCCATTAACCAGAACAGCCAAGGAGGAGGTGGACACCAATTGAGAGATAATTTTGCAAACTTTACTGTCAAAGCCAAAAGTCGAGAGGACCTTCCCAAGGAGAGACTAGTCCACCCTGTCATAAGCTTTAGAAAGATCCACTTTGAGAAACATACCTTCCCGTTTGGATGCCTCAAGAGAGTGGATGACTTCGTGCACCATCTGGACAGAATCCAAAATTTGTCTCCCTGGAACAAAACTCGATTGATGCTGCGAGATTATCATGGGCAAGATCTTGAGCATTCTTAAAGTGAGAACTTTAGAGATGATCTTGTAGAGTGAGTTGCACAGACTAATAGGTCTAAAGTTATCCAACGAGTCCGCCCCAGGGGATTTAGGAATGAGAACCACAAAAGTCGAGTTTAGTTCCTTGAGAATAGATTTGGCTCCAAAGAATTCCTGGACAGCCTGAACAACCTCTCCCATGATCACCGGCCAGAACCTTTGGAAGAAAAAAGTGGGAAAACTGTCCGGGCCTGGAGCCTTGTCAGTAGGCAGAGAAAAGAGAGCCTCTCTAACTTCCGAAGCATTAGGAATAGCACAGAGCTGTTTATTATGGATAGGTTGAATGAGCTGAGGGATACAGTGTAACAAATCCTCCTGGTCCAAATTGGAAAGCATTGGGTCCTCAGAGAGAAGGCTAGAGAAAAAGGAAACAGCTTCTTCCGAGATGGCAGATTCTTCAGTTAACAGCTCCTGCCCCTTTCTAATACCATAGATCCTGTTACTAGCATGGTGCTTGAGGGTGGTTAGGTGAAAAAACTTAGTGTTCCGATCTCCTTCCTTTAGCCAGGTGATCCTCGATCTTTGCCTCCAAAATTTTTCTTCCTTATTAATAATGTTATGAATTTCAGACAGGGTCTTGAGCTCCGAAACCCTGTTGGTCTCAGTGTAACCTTCCTTCTGAATGCAATCTTGGATAATAGTTAGATTATCAAATAACTCTTTCTTTTCATGGAAGATATGACCAAAATCAGACTTGTTCCAAATTTTAATCATCCTCTTCACATTGCTAAGTTTTCTGGTGACTCTGAACATGGCTGAGCCCTCCACCTGGGAGTTTGCAATGTTAATCGAGCATCTATTGGTTAACATAGGAAATAGCTTCTGAGTTAGTTTCTACCATGTTGGGTTGACTAATGAAGGATTTTCTTATTTTGGCATATTAAGCTCGTTTGATTTATCTATTGGTTCTATCCAACTGAGGTGATGAATATTAATTATTCTAAGTTGTATTTGAGATGACTTGACAATATGAAAGATATAAGTATAAGGTCAAGTTGTGCTTTCAAAGTGTGCAATTATGAAAATGTTATGAATGTATTGAAGATGAAGAGAGGAAGTGAATTTGAAGGATAAGGAGAATATCCTTGTGGAGCAAAAAAGCTAGATTTGATCAAGAAGGATCAAGTACAAGCCAAAACAAAGATCTCTAATCAGCAATTCAATTGCATTCAAATCAGGTCATCTCACTGTTACTCTCTAACCATTGTAGCAGTGATCTAAATCTCTTAACAGAGTTGGCTTAACAACTATTTGCAAATCCTCTAACAAGATCACACCTAACAATTTTTTTTGTAACCTTTAATAGGGATAGCTCCTAACAGGGCTCACTTTAGAAGAGTGAAAATAGTAACTAGTTACAATTGCCAATTTTTTCCAAATTGGGTTTTCACGTTAAATCTTGGTGTCAAATGTGTTCATGCTATTTTCCTTTATGTCTATGCAACAAAGTTAAAGTAATGGCAATCATAGATAACATATTAAGTTTGCATGTTAAGCATTTATCGAGCACATTCAGTATTTACCAAGTTATAGCATTTTATGTATGTTTTCTGAGCATTAGTAGTATTCAATTTTTAGTTTATATTTTCATACTAACATCTAAGGGATATGAGATTTATTTTAGTAGTAACTGATTCACCCCTCCCCTCGTAGTTCCTCCTCTTATATTTCCAAACACTTTCTAGAGAGGTTTGTAAGACCTTAGATATTCCATGATAAAAAAATTCATGAAAATTCTTCCATATCTTCCTCATCCTCGAGAGAGGAGTAGCTATTCTACAAGAAAGTTGAAACTTGGTTAAAGCTAGAAGGAAAATCATTTTGACTGATGGCCTGACATTTCTTGTCTGGTTTCTCATCATGTCTAAGAGGATTGCGAGAATGCCACACATTCTAAGTTACAATGGAGGAAGTAGCAAGAGGGGTGTGAATCACAATCAAGGTATTAGTCCTGGTGACTACCTTAACCCCTACGAACCAAGGTTTGAAACCTATGAAACACCAAGGTTTGGTTTCGAAAAAATTGATTGCATTCCTACAATGGTTGGGGTTTGTGCTCCTATTGAAATAGGAGGAACCAAAATGATAGCCACATATGACTGTTTAGGAGCCAAGGGAGCCTTTCCCTTACGCCCAATAGTAGTCCATTCTTCTTTTTTCTTTCCTTCTGCTGGTTTGACAAGGGCCTCTTTAGGTGGGGGTTTTGTTAGATTGTGGTGACTGATCAAGAAAGTACTGTACATACTTCATAAATAGTGGGGTTGGGCAGTAGCCGACATGGTAGCCAACATATTATGGCCGACATATGGCCGACATATTATAACCCTAAAGCAGTTTAATACTTGTATAAAAGGGCTTAGGTTTGGGTATTTTTCATTATGTTGTGATACGAAATTGGTTCTTACGGCGGTATTGAGTTGTAAGGGATTACGGATTGTAATCAGGTTGTAATCACTGGATTGTAATAAGATCAAACTTGCTGTTTGGTGGACGTAGCCCAGGGATTGGGTGAACCACGTTAAATCTTGGTGCCTTGTGTTCATTTTTTTTTGTGTGATCTATTATTTTTCTGTTATTGGTTATATTTGCATGTAGTTTTTATTTTTGTCCGTAGTTTATCCTAACAAGTGGTATCAGAGCCTAGTTGTATTTCAGTTATCCTCTGCAGGAAAGTCTCACGGTTAAGTGGGAGTCTCACGGTTGAGTGGGAGCGATGGTAGATGAGGGTAAGCTGAGGGTTGATAGGTTTAATGGGCAGAACTTCTAGTTCTAGAAGATACAAATGGAAGACTATCTATATCAGAAGGATTTATGGAAGTCGTTGGAAGGCAAAGCCAAGAATCAAGAAACTATGTCAGAGGCTGAATGGGATCTTTTGGATAGAAAAGCAATCGAAAGCATTCAGTTATGCTTGGCACCATCAGTAGCATTTAATATTACAAAAGAAAAGACGACAGAAGATTTGATGAAAACCCTAGCAACACTGTATGAAAAGCCCTCTGCTTCAAACAAGGTATTTCTCATGAAGCGTTTATTTAATATGAAAATGGCAGAAGGTGGATCTGTTGCAGATCATTTAAATGAGTTTAATACTATTACTAGTCAATTATCTTCTGTGGGTATCAATTTTGATGAAGAAATTAGGGCTCTCTTGATTTTGTGTTCTTTTCCTAAAAGCTGGAATGGCTTGGTAATGGCGGTGAGTAATTCTATTCCTGGATCTAGTACCCTAAAATATGATGATGTGATCGGTGTTGTTTTGAGTGAGGAAACTCGTAGAAAATCCTCAGGTGGATCTACATCAGGAAGTGCTTTAAATGCACAAAGCAGGGGTAGAACGACTGAAAGACGAAGTAACTCTGGAAATCGTGGGAAATCAAGAGGAAAGTCAAAGGGGAGGAGGTCTCAATCGAGAGGACCAAATGATTGTTGGTACTGTGGGAAACCAAGGCACAAAAAGAAAGATTACTGGAATTGAAAGAAAAATGAAGGAGATGAATCAGATGGAGACAAGGAGGCAAATGTGGTAAGTAACAAATCCGAAGAGGATGCTTTGCTTCTATCTTTAGAGAGTGTTGATGATTCATGGGCTTTAGATTCTGGTGCTTCATTTCATGCTACACCTCATAGAGGTTATTTAATTGATTATGTCCAAGGGGATTTTGGGCTTGTTTATTTGGGGGATAATGAACCCTGTCAAATTGTTGTAAAGGGGAAAATTAAGATTAAGTTGCAGAATGGGAATCATTGGCTACTACATGAGGTAAGACATGTTCCAAAGCTTAGTAGGAATTTAATTTCAGCAGGGCAACTCGGTGATGAGGGTTGTGTAGTTACTTTTAATGATAAAAATTGGAAGGTTTCAAAAGGTTCCCTTGTAGTAGCAAAAGATGTGAAAGTAGGCACCTTATATCTTTGTACAGGTCATATTATTCCTTCTACTTTGATTGTTTCAGAGAAAAATGAATGTTCAGGAACAATTGTTGCAGTTGAGCAAGGAGAACAAATAGCTGTTGTAGATTCTGATACAGCGTTGTGGCACAATAGACTTGGGCACATGAGTGAGAAAGGTATGAAAGTACTTCATTCAAAGAAAGTTTTACCAGGTCTGAAATGTGTGAATATGGATTTTTGTGAAAGTTGTGTGTATGGAAAACAAAAGAGAGCGAGTTTTGTAAAGACAGAGAAGGAAAACAAAAAGGAGAAATTAGAGCTTGTGCATACAGATGTATGGGGACCGGCTTAGGTATCTTCCCTTGGTGGCTCTGATTATTATGCTACATTTATTGATGATGCAACTAGAAAAGTATGGGTTTATTTCCTTAGACAGAAATCTGATGTATTTCAAACTTTTAAGAGATGGAAATGCTTGGTTGAAAATGAGACTGGTAAGAAATTAAAATGTCTCAGATCTGATAATGGTGGTGAGTATTGCAGTCATGAATTTGAAGATTATTGCTCCACTAATGGTATTCATAGACAATAAACTATTCCAAGGACTCCACAGGAAAATGGAGTGGCTGAACGCATGAACAGGACTATAATGGAGTGCGCAAGGAGCATGAGGTTGCATGCTGGGTTGCCCTTACACATGTGGGCAGAGGCTATCAATACTGCAGTATATTTGATTAATAGAGGTCCCTCTACTCCTTTGGGCTATGGTATTCTAGAGGAAGCATGGACTGGTAAGAAGGTGAGTTATTCTTTTCTCAAGACCTTCGGTTGTGAAGCTTTTTCTCATATAGACTCTGAAAATAGAACCAAGCTAGAAGCTAAATCAAAGAAATGTGTCTTTATTGGATATGGCATTAATGAATTTGGTTATAGGCTTTGGAATTTTGAAAATCATAAAATTATAAGAAGTCGGGATGTCATATTCAATGAGAAAGTGTTGTACAAAGATCTGTTGCAGCAACATGAGAAGAAAGAAGATGATTATGTAGTGCTGGATGATACTCCAAAAGCTGATGTTCCATCCATTCCTCATGATGTGCAACAACTGCAACAACAAATACCACACACACCAGTGAATGTTAGACGGTCAACAAGGCAAATTAGACCTCCACAAAGGTTTTCTCCCTCTTTGTATTCTATTTTACTTACTGATGCTAGTGAACCTGTAAGTTATGATGAAGTTGTGCAGGTGGATACTAAGATTCAGTGGGAGTTTGCAATGAAAGATGAAATGGACTCTTTGCTGAAAAATAAGACATGGGATTTGTGCAAGTTGCCTGCAGGTAAAAAGGCTTTACAGAATAAATGGGTTTACAGGTTGAAAGAAGAGGAAGGAGGTAAGAAAATATTTAAGGCTAGGTTAGTTGTAAAAGGATTTGCATAGAAAAAGGGAATTGATTTTGATGAGATATTTTCTCCTGTTGTTAAAATGACTTCTATTCGTACTGTTTTAAGTCTTGTGGCTACTGAAGATTTGCATTTAGAGCAGATGGATGTTAAAATAGCCTTTCTTCATGGTGATTTGGATGAAGAAATATATATGTCTCAGCCACAGGGTTTTGAAGTCAAAGGTAAGGAGAACTTAGTGTGCAAATTGAAGAAAAGTTTATATGGGTTGAAGCAAGCACCTTGGCAATGGTATCTGAAATTTGACAGTTTTATGCATGAGCATGGATATATTAGGTGTCATTTAGATTATTGTGTTTATTTTAAGAGGTTGAATGATGATAGCTACATTATTTTATGTCTATATGTTGATGATATGCTTATAGCTAGGTCTAACATGCATCATATTAAGGGGCTAAAACGCCAGTTAGTACATGCATTTGCTATGAAGGATTTGGGGGCAGCAAAACAAATCCTTGGTATGAAGATTTGCAGAGATAGGAAGAACAGAACCTTGACGCTATCTCAGGCTGATTATGTTGAGAAGGTGTTGCAACGTTTCTCTATGGAGAATGCTAAAGCTGTCAGCACACCTTTACCCAGTCATTTGAAATTGACTAAGGAAATGTGTCCAGAGACACAAGAAGAGGAGGATAAGATGTCCAAGGTACCCTATGCTTCAGCTACAGGAAGCTTGATGTATGCTATGGTATGCACTAGGCCAGATATTGCACATGCAGTGGGAGTCGTTAGCAGGTATATGAGTCATCCAAGATTTAAGCATTGGAATGCTGTCAAGTGGATTCTCAGATATTTGAGAGGAACATCCAATAAGTGTTTACACTTTGGGGGCTCTACTACTGATTTACAGGGCTATGTTGACTCAGATTTGGCTGGGGATATTGATACCAGGCGGAGTACTACAGGTTATGTCTTTACTGTTGGTGGGGCAACCGTGAGCTGGGTTTCTAGGTTACAGAAGATTAATGCTCTCTCCACTACAGAGGCAGAGTATGTTGCTGCTAGAGAGGCAGCCAAGGAGATGATATGGCTTCAGTTCTTCTTGGAAGAATTGGGACATCCTCAAAAAGCTAATTATTTGTTCACAGATAGTCACAGTGCCATTCATCTTGCTAAGAATTCAGCTCTGCATTCTAAGACCAAACACATATAGTTGCGGTACCATTTCATTCGGTCAGTTTTGGAGGATGGACAGTTAAAGCTGGAGAAGATACATACCAATGACAATCCAGTAGATATGTTGACAAAGGTTGTAACAAGGGAGAAGCTGAACTCCTCTTCAGCTTCGGTTGGTCTTTTAGACTGAACATGAATAAAAGAACAGTAGAGTCCAGGATAGTTTGATCCAGTGGGAGCCCCATGTGGTAGTGGTATTGCTACAGGATTAGTCTCCAAGTGGGAGATTGTTGTTTAGTGTGGAGCCTAATCAGTCCCCAAGTGGGAGATTGTTAGATTGTGGTGACTGATCAAGAAAGTACTGTACATACTTCATAAATAGTGGGGTTCGGGGCAAAAAAAATTTGGGCAGCAGCCGACATGGTAGCCGACATATTATGGCCGACATATGGCCGACATGTTATAACCCTAAAGCGGTTTAATACTTGTATAAAAGGGCTTAGGGTTGGGTATTTTTCATTATGTTGTGATACGAAATTGGTTCTTACGGCGGTATTGAGCTGTAAGGGATTACGGATTGTAATCAGGTTGTAATCACTGGATTGTAATAAGATCGGACTTGCTGTTTGGTGGACGTAGCCCAGGGATTGGGTGAACCACGTTAAATCTCGGTGCCTTGTGTTCATTTTTTTTGTGTGATCTATTATTTTTCTGTTATTGGTTATATTTGCATGTAGTTTTTATTTTTATCCGTAGTTTATCCTAACAGGTTTAACCTTGGGCACAGCCAAAGAGCAATCCCTAATCTTGTGTTTCACTAACTAGCGCCTATAATAGGTGTTATGAAGGTTCAAATAAAGTACCTTTTGAGAGAAGGTTAGGGAACCAATCTGTATCTCCATATAATCCTTAAGATCCTTGGAGAGATCAACCTCATAACAAACACATTTCTGAGGATGAGCATTGAAAAAAAAATTCATGTTCCTTTTTAATAACTTTTCCAAGAGTATTGGCAATGGACTCAATTAAAAACAAGGCAAGGGTAAACCCGGGAACTCTACCCACACATGAACCCTAAGCTTTTTGTCATTAGAGATAGTGAAATCTCCCAACCATCTTTGAAAAACAAGCAGGGAAGAACACATACACTAAGGACCATTGCAAAAAACTGTGTTTGCCTATGATGAGTTGGCAAAATGAAATTAAAAAAACCATTGGTAAGGTTTTGCATAATGTCAAAGTGGACTTCATGAAGAGTCTAGCTCTTGTTAACCCATTATTGAAGCAAAGCTTTAGGAGGAGTCCTACCCACAAAATACCCTATTAAGGTATGTTCCTCTAACCAATCACAAGCATTATCAAATTCTTGCAAAGAAAGGATAATATTAGGATTACCTTGTGAAAGACCTTTGGGATGAATTCGCAAGGACATTTGTTTAGTGGAGGCTCCATGTCTTTCCGAAGCAATAGTGTGGACACCAGTATTAAACTGGATCACCACTAGCTGGGGCCATTATAAACCAGCCTAAAAAATCCTACAGTAAATGTGGTTTGACAAGTGGAAAACACAAAAGGAAAGCTCAGACAGAGAGTCATATGCAAGGAAAGTCAAAGATCGCATGAAACCCTAGCACAGTGAAAATCGATAGCAAATTTTTTAACCTCTTAACTTTTTTGCAACATTTGAAATAAATCTTTAAAGATTTTTTGAGAACAATAATCATAATAAGGTCCTCAAGATTGTTCAACAAAATCACAATACACATAAATCTCTTACATATGGAAACATGTATCGCTTGTTTGATGACATTGAGGATCAAAATAAAGTCTTCTTTAATATTTGATCATTCACATATATTCTTCAAAGGTTTCATTGGTTTAATCCTCAATATAATACTAATTGTAGTTTCACTTTCCCTGGTGCCATCTATTTCAAATTTCCACAAATGACTTATTTTCTCATGATTGTACAAATTTACATTATATTTTTCCTTATTCTTTACAAGGACCCTTCATATGAATTTTGGAGTTTGTGCTCTTCATCTTTCAGATCCCATTTTGGAGTGATTTTCAAAGATTTAAATGTTGTTGTTGCTGAAAATGTGTGTTTGCAACTATAGCTTAGTAATGGTCATAGGTTTCTAACTTGGTAGAAGATTTTTGTATGAGTTTAATTTTTGGCATTCTTGTAAATTAATTGTTCACACATTTACCATAGCAACAATATTGAGAAAGCTGATTCAATAATGCCACATATTATTTATTGAGAGCATAATTTCTTTGAATGAGGCCAATTTAAGAGAATGGATTGGACAAGCTTATGATATTAAATAGACACCACAGAGAATATACAATCTGGGCTACCAAAGAAAATAGAAATAAGAAAATAATGACCTAGTATTGAAAGTGCTCGTGTATAATGTGTTGAGTTTCAAAAGAAACCAACTCAATGAAGTTTCATTCCAATAGTATCTATAATAAACAATGAAAGGGAAGTGTATATTATATACTAGGTAAGAAATACTACTACAACATGTTGGAACCATATGGATCATCTAGAATTCTCATAAGGAATGCATCTCACAAAGCAAGGGTATGTACACCTCGTTTGTAGCACCAAGTATCTTTTGAAAAAGAGTATGAGGTAGTCTCATATCACTGTCACCATATGTAAACCCAAAAACTATGGCATAGTGTCATGGACCATAAAACTCCCTTTCCCTTGCCCTTTCCCTTTTTTTCTTCACACTTAGCTTTTTGTGAACTTTCACTTGATTCAATCTTCATTGGTAGAGAACTTGTACTCTTGAAAAGAGAGGTCACAAGTTCAAATCACTGTCACCATACCCTTTCCCTTTTGGCTTGATACTTTGTTAGTTTATCATTTCCTAGCGGCCTATTTGCACTTGACATCATCAGAATGTCACAACATTTCTATGGCAAGTACGATATAAATAAGCCTATCAGCTTAATAAACCCCTTAATTCATAAAATATATACTCCCTCAACTAGGACCCAACTTCCCTACAAGAAATCATGAATATCCTATAACCTAATCCAGTATTGCATGTTTGGTTTGTACATGCTCAAAAGTTTACATTTATTAAATTGCTCGATGTGAACTTTCACTTGATTTAATCTTCATTGATTTATATATTAATTTTTTGTTTCTATGCTAGCTATGTGTCTTTTATGTGATATGGCTTGTTGATGTGTGTTTTATGACCCACCAAATAGTAGAACAAAATATCGAAATATCTTATCATCTCTTGAATAAAGTCTTGTGTATGTTAAGATTGCTAGAAGATCATACGATGACTTCAAGGTTCCTATAATGTTAGATCTTAACCATAGATAAGATCTTAACAAAACTGTATAAATTTTCGAACAGTGACCTGAGGTACAATTTTTTGAGCGGATTGATCCCTGCTACTTTAGGCTCATTACAACGACTTGAGTACCTATAAGCGACCAATAACTTTTCCTCCAACAATTCTGCATTGCTTTGTTCAATATGTTCTATGCGTCAATAATTTAATTAGTTGTAATTTGTCTGATATGACAGGTCGCTTGGGCAAAATCGTTTAACTGGTGAAGTTCCGAAGGAATTAGGGAATCTTACCAAGTTGATATCCCTGTAATTTTTTCTTCTTCTTTGTAGATTTTTTCATCTATTTCTTGGCCACTTAAATAGAAATTAGCTGTATATGTATTTTGATTTCAATCATTTTGTGTTTTGAGTGCATGCGGTATAGGAGTGTTGATACCAATAGTTTATCAGGAACATTGCCCGCACAGCTTGGAGATTTGACAAATCTGGAGCAACTGTAAGTTCATGTTTTTGCTATCCTTGATGCAATCTCAACTTTGTTTATTTTGATATAGCTTTTTTGGACTTCTCTGTTCTCATACCGGAATTCTAATTTTGTTTATTTTAATTATGGACTTCGAACTTACTCTACATTCGTTACCACTCTGAACTATTTTTTATTAGCATTTTGGACGTGGTCTGAACCTTTGCTTTGCTTTATGAATTATCACGTTTGAAAATTTAGGAAAAGTGTTTTATATAAGTTATGATAGTGTATTTGGATTTAGCTGTGTAGTTTTTAGTCAAATTTATTGATTTATGTTTTATAAGTAGTTATACACATGAATCTGTAGAAATAAATGAAATACTAAAGAGTCATTGAATATAGGTGATGTTTACAATGTGAAGTATCTGCAAGATTTGTGGTTAGTGTAGTTGTGTATGATTGGAAGTGTACCAGCATCAAACTCTTTAAACTTTGATAGCAATAATTATGTCATACCCAATCAACAAGATATATAATAAATGACATTTTTAAATAAATTTAAAAATTATAAAATATTATTATATTTCAATCATTTAAGAATTATTTCATTTTTTATTTTAAACCTAAATTTCTAAGAATTTGATATATAAGAAAATGTCTGCAATCGAAATAATTAGTTGTCTAGATACCGTCTCTCGCCCTAACCAGGACTGTCTAACAATAATTTTAAGATTCCGGACTCCTTAACTTATTATATTTTTTAACTAAAGTTTACAATGGAACTTCATCATTGACCATTGTACACCTTATATCGATTATTATTTTTTTTTTTTCATTTTTGTTGTCACTTTGTAATGGTTCATCATTGCTCATTGTGGACCCTCCTTTCTAACCCCTAACTTTAAACTTTATTATTATGTATTTTATTTGCCACTTGCAATGATTCATTACTACTTGATTGTCTTTGACTTGTAAAATATTTGTATGAAATCGATGCTCACTTGGATGATGTTTTTTTATCTGTTGAATACACAATTTAATTCCTATTAAATCGATAAGTAGGAGATGCAAATAAAATGTTTTAGAGTACAATTTAATTCAAAGCTCAATGATTCTTAAATCTAAAACCGGGGGCAATACAGCTTTTAGAACGCACCTTGAATTTGAATGGCTAAAGTCGGGGTAATCTCTTCTTGCGTTGATTTGAATAATCTGCTTCCTCATTTCGTATCACCTGAGGGCGACTGTGGACACCAAAACCATGTTGGGTGGGCCCCGTGAAAGATGGTAGTGGTTCTTCAACTTGGACAAATTGTATTAAAAAAACAAAACGAGGTGGGCTTTTTTGGGGAAAGTCGCAAAAAGGGCTCGGTTCAAAATCGCTGTTGTTGAGGGCAACGGCTATCCAGCTAGTTCGTTCGACATGCTCCATGCATGCCCCATGCATATGCCCTTGTTCTATTTTGTACTATTGTTAAAAATCATAATGAGTGTATAACATTATTTTTTTAAAAATTTACACATTTCATAGAAGAAACACATATTTTGCACTTAAGTCTATGTTTTTCATTGTTTTAAATAATTTATCTATATTTAACATTTTGCTTCTTATTTATTAGACTATAAAATTATAATTAATAAACATATTGATAGTTTAATATATATTCATCAATTTTGATAAAGTATACATTAAATTATTTAAATTTAAAATTATTAAAGATATTTTGAGATTATTTTTTTATCTTAAACATTTTATATAGATATATTTATTGAATATTTTAACTATTCTAATTTTTAATATATTTCAATAGTTAGTAAAATAACAAAGTAGTGGAAGTGTTTGTTAAATCATTTTTTAATAATAATATTTGTGATTAATCAAATGATAGAGATGATTTGATAAATTATAATTAATTCAAATAATTGTACTTAATCAACAATAAATATAGTAAAAGTTTAATATATATTTACAATGTTAATATATATTAAATCTAAGAAATATATAAAGATTTTTTAAAATTATGAAAAATATATTATCTTTAATATATTAAAAAATGGTGATTAATATAGAGCCACTTTCAATATCCTATTATTCTACAACATTGTTACTACCCTCAAGTTGTGAACTTTAGGTTCTCTTTAAAACTACACATCATTACTAATAAATTAATTTTATCAAATTTATACAATATGTAATTTTTTTTTTAAATAATCATTTAATGAAATAGATTCATTATTGGTTTAGTATTGATTTTTTATACGATCTTAAACTAAACATTTTTATTAGATTTTTGATTTATGTGTTTAAATTTTATGAATATTTTTCCATGAAGGAGAAATTTCAAACATGTAGCCATTTTTTTCTTCCATGAAGGCAAAAGTTTCCAAAACTTAGCCATTTTTTCTTCCATGGAGGAGAAAGTTTCCAACACTCAGCCAACACTTGGTATTTTTTTCCTTCTATGGAGGAATTTCCAACACTTAGCCATTTTTTCCAAGATTTATAATTCTCTTGCTAGCAGAAATTTTAAGTGGTCATGGATTTTGTCCATGATGGAAGAATTTTGCAGCAACCATTTTTCTCCAAGGTGGGATTTTTTGAGAGATCATGGATTTTGTCCATAACAGAAGAATTCCAGAACAACCATTTTTCTCCAAGGCAGGATTTTTTGAGTGATCATGAATTTTGTCCTTGATGAAAGAATTTCACAACCATTTTTCTCCAAGGCAAGATTTCCACAATAACCATTTTTCTCCATGGCAAGATATTTTGAGAGATTGTGGATTTTGTCAATGATGGAAGAATTCCACAACAATCATTTTTGTCCATGGGAGGATTTTTTGAGTGGTCATGGATTTTTTCCGTGATGTAAGAATTCTGCGACAACCATTTTTCTTGATGTTTTCATGCCTATCCACTTTTGGATATTTCAAGGGTGATTTTAGACTTAACCATTTTTTTTAAATTGGTTGTCGTGCTTGCTCTCTTTTTTTGGATATAGAAATATGTACCCTTTTGGCTCTTTATCAACAATAACTCACTTGTTGCGGAAATAGACTGCCAAAAATAAACATTCAAAAAATAGTAAGTTGTTTCAAAGTCAAAACAAGGTCAATCTGGAAGGAAGTAAAATTTACTATAAATAGACTTACTAAAAATAAACTTTGTAAAAATAGTAGTTTTTCCAAAGTCAAAACAAGGTTAGTCTGGAAGGCAGTGAAATTTACTATAAAAAGACTTACTAGAAATTGACAAGCTAAAAATAGTATGTCAAGACCTTCAATTAATAAACAAACAATTTCCATTTTTAGAACCGTAGTATGTCAAGACCTTCAATTAATAAGCGAACAATTTCCATTTTTAGAGCCACGTGAACAACATTTTCAAGATCTAACCAATTTTACCCAGTATATAATATACACTTCCCTTTCATTGTTTATTATAGCTTCTGTTTGAATGAAACTTCATTGAGTTAGCTGCTTCTGAAACTCAACACATTATACACGAGCACTTTCAATACTAAGTCATTAGTTCCTGGCAGAGAACTATTGTTAAGGTGCTTTCGTTAAGCTGTGATTAAACTATCTTGAAGTAGCCAATCAGAACATGAGTTTTTCAAGATTTGTTTTATACTTACAGATTTTAAAACAAAATGTGCTACCATGCCATTAGTCTAAATTTACAGCTGCAGAATTTTACAGAGCTATGGAGGTTGACGAGGCCAGAGAAGGCGTAACTGCCAATGAAGCATTGCGTATCTTTTAAGAGATATTATTTTCGGTGGGATTTCATTTGCATTCTACATGGTGGCAGAACCTTTCACAATTATCAAAAGCAAGAACTAAAAAACTACACCAGATTTTGATGTTGGGGATTATTTTTAAAAAGATTTATTTTATTTTTTTAATGAATAGTGATCTTTTCTATTAATAAAATATAGAAACAAACAAACCTATCTGCAAGTATATTTTCCCATGCAGAATATGGAGACCCACATATACAACACGTGATTATAGTGATGCCGAGCGGTATGCGTTAACCTTTGGATTTTTACCATCGGTCTGTTTTCTTTTTGTTTTCCAGCTTTCATATTGCAGGCAAGAAAGCTGCTGATTATGTTTTCTTTCTCGAGGATGAAAGAGCTTCTACAACTCTGAGCTTGTGCAACCCCAAAAACATAGGTGACAAGATTATAAACATTGTATTGTGAATGTGGCCACTTGCCTTCTTCTCTGCCCATTCTTCTCATCAATTTTCTAGAAATATATTTTCCTCCTGTAGTAATACACTGAAAGATTTTTTTCACAGTGTTGTTGTAAGGATTAAGGATTTTTTCTATTCTTTCCAATGGCTTTCTTTTTAAACTTTTCAATATTTATCTTGGCAAAATTTTCAATTCCAAGATTAAGCATTTAGACTTTCTCTTTTTATCATATCTTGGGTCAATCAGCTCTAGGCACTCAACGTTTGTGCATCAGGAATCAAATATCCAATACCTCTGAATACTTCTCTTCGGAACATTTTTAGTTTGAAGATTTAGCAATTATAATTTCTTTGTTTATCATACCGTGTGTCAATCAACTCTATACACTTAACGTTTTTACATCAAGAATCAATTATGCAATGCTCTATGTTTTTCCCATTTTTTACATCTTCTCTATGTTCGGCTCATTTATAACATCTTCTCTATTTTGGAACTAAGGGTTGATATATCACCTGAAGTCACCTTAACTTAAAATAATAGAAAGGATTACCTGGTCCACCTATATTTGCCCGGAGACCTTGGCTCTCCTTATTGGTACTTTTGCGGTGGTATATCCTTCATTTATGATTACTAAAAAATTCCTAGTTTGAATACTCTGCTTTTGCCTTGAAATGACGTCGTAAGTTTGAATTTTTATTCGTTAATGAAAAACACATAGATCTTAAAATATCCATGAAACAGGTACAGTTATCATATTAAGAGTAGTTAAAAGAGGATGAATTTAATTGAGATATGAACTTAGGAAACCACAACTTTTCTTTAGTGAGAGTAAATCACAGTTAAAATATGAGAATAGCTTGAAATATGACTATAAGAAAACAAACTATTTTAAACAATATATACTAATATAGACACTTGAAGAACAAACTCATAAATTCACACCTAATAATATGAAATGAAAATCACGTGCCAAGAATGGGTATCTAGTTTCCAAATAGAATTATTAAATGAGAAAATTTATTAAGCACCATGCAGTTGATCTCTTGTAGAGAAAAGAGTTATTATTCTTTTTATTTTGACTAAGAAAATTTAATGTTTTTTTCATTCTTTAATTTTTTTAATTGTTTTCTATGGTATATTTTCAAGTGTAGAAAGTTTTGTCATTGTATACAATCTATTAGCTATGCTTGGAAACCTATTCGATCATTAAATAGCTTTCAACATTTTCTAAAATTTGGTTGATGCATCCTTGTAGAATTTGTGGCAAGGTAAGGTAGAACCTTCTCAAATGGTTTTATATATTTGGCAACCTATTGGATCATTAAATAGATTTTAACATTTTGTAGCATTTGGTGACCCTTGTAGAATTATTAGCAAGGTAGAAATTCTTGACCAAACCTTTTCATTTGTAGGAGCTATTCAACAATTTAAATTTTAATATTCTTTCTAATATAAGAACAATTTGTTCATGTAGTTACTTTTTATCCTAGAAGCTATATGACTAAGAGAGATGTATATGCCTCTAATCAGTTTATCAGATTCAAAATATTAGTACATTTGATGCTATAGGTTCTTTAGCATTTCTACTATGTCTATTTTTATTGTTTTCTATAGAGAAATTTAAGATTGTATTGTACTCTATTTTATTTTTTAGAAAAATCTTCTACCTGGTTCAACTTAGCATAGATGTTGCATAAGAGAGATAATATATCTAATTAATTTAACCAGTTTCAGCACTAATAATTTGTACAAAGGATTAAAAGAATTTATTGGAAGATTAAAATTTTGAAAGATTAAAAATTAGAAGTTAAGTTTTGTTTGAGTCTTAATTTTGATGAGTAGCTCCTATTGGTGATTAATTCCAACTGGCAGTTCTGTTTAGTTTCGATGGTGATTCACTGGCAGTTTTGATAAGTTTTAGCGGTGATTCTCTTCATCCATAACTAAATATCCAATTTTTATTAATAGATAAATAGTCTTCAATTAGTCTATAACCCCAATCTTTCACCTTGAATTACATTTTAGCTCTATTTTTTTTCTATTTCTATAATTCATATCTTTTTTTTAGCAAGATTATTTATTTATTTTTCAGAAGAAGAAGTATTATTTTTATTGCAGGTATTGCAGATCAAAGCATTTTTTTGGATGAATTGTATTCATTAGACTAGAGGTTGTTAATTGTTTCTATTTGTAATCATGAACTGAGATAAAGTTCTATTTTGGAGGAGATCAATGATGTCTAGTATATATTTTCATCCATTTATTGTCAAACTAACCTCAAAAAATTATTTGTCTTGAAAAAAGGGATAAAGAATCACTACATTAAGCAAGATCTAAATTAATGCCCTATCTCCTTGACACATTTATGAGCCAAGCGAGTATGAATAGAGAATTGCATGGTTTGATAGTAATGATATTGTCTATGAACTAATATGTCTTACTATTTCTGAGGATATTTGATATCATATAGAGCACACAAAGTGCCCTTTCATTGCTTGGACCATCATCCTACAGTTGGATGGAGACCTTGATTCTTCATCTAAAAGTGATGATTCCTTGGATAACCAGACTTCTATGGGTGATACTAAAATTTTAGTCACCTCATCTTGTGTGAACACATCTTTTGTGGATGATCAGTTTATTGATGACCTTGTTGCTTCTATTGTATCTTCACATATTAGAGTTGCTTCATCGAAAGCTTCCAATGTTTCTTTGCAATAGGATCATTTGTGTCTTTTAGATTCAGTTCATTGGGATAAATTTCTACTAGACATATCATTTTTGTTTGTAAAATCCCTCATTTTGGATCTAGATGACAACATTGATTTTATTCATCTTCTCTTTGATGAAGGTGACTCTTCTTTAGTTGTTGTGAGGGAGCCTCCTAGCCCTCTTCTTCCTTCTTTGCATAGTCATTCTTCATAGATTGATACGAATTTCGATATATTCACACAACATTCTGAAGAGATCTATTTGCCTTTTGAGGTGAAAAATGTGTCTTTTGATTATCTTCTACAATAATTTCTAAAAGATTATAGCCATTTCAAGATCTATACAATTTTCAGAGGCATCATGCATCTTGAGATTTCTTCCTACATATTCCTTTCAGGATTGGGAGACTTCATTCATACATCTTTAGTTATATTTCTTCCATAAGGGAAGAATTTTGTTCGAAGATCATGGACCACCTTCTGCATACAGTGTCTAGCATCTTACCATTCACTACAGACCATAGAGGGATCTATCTTCTCTTCCATTTCACTTTCTTGGAGATCTTCTCGGGGCCAAAGAAATTGTAGTATGGTAGTTTTATTTCTTTATTAGCATCTATTTTGAGGTGGAGTGGTTTATTCCTAGTGGATTTTCCCTCTTTCCTCTCCTTAGATTTCTCTTTTATCCATGTTAGAATTAAGAGGGGTTTTGGTGACTAATTCCAACTGGCAGTTCTATTTATTTTCGACCATGATTCACTGGCAGTTTTGGTAAGTTTTGGCAGTGATTCTCTTCATACATAACTGAAGATCCAATTTTTATTAACAAATTAATATCCTTCAGTTAGCCACTAACCCCAATCTTTCACCCTAAATTACTCTTATTCAATAGAATTAATTTCTTTTTTTTCAACAAGATTCTTCATTTGTTTTTCAGATTGATTGTAAAATCTTACAGCTCCCTGGTTCTCTCCATTATCATGTCTTAAAAAGTGGTGGCTATAATATTCCCTTGTGTGAAAGTCAAGTCCAAGACAAGAAAAAAAAAATGATCCACATCATTTTGTGGTTGTACATTGTTGTTATCTCATTTCTAGTTATGTTCAAGTAAAAAATGATATCTTTTATCATATTAGAAATACCTACTTTTGACACATTAGACACGAGCGCTTTCAATACTAGGTCATTATTTTCTTATTTCTATTTTCTTTGGTGGCCTAGGTTCTATATTCTCTGTGATGTCTGTTTAATATCATAAGCGTGTTGTAGCTCTATTGTATTTCCTCATAACAAAAACCTTTCAACCTCTTCCATTTATTTTATTTTCATTTCTTAAACTATTATGATATCGCTTATTCGAATGAATGCATGTTATTCTAATGAATGTGGTTAGGCATGAAATTATCTTTACACACATTGCTAATTATTTACATATCTTTCTAGATGTTTGAGGCACTATCATTTCCTTTAGACTTCCATCTTATTAATTAAAATCCAGTTCCATAAAGTGTTGAAACTACATTCTAAATATGTAGTATTTTTATCTTCCACATGACACCTATCATGACATTAAATGTAATTGTGATTCACTTATCAAATACAAGATTCATAATCATGATTAATCTAGATGCACCAACATTCCAGTTGCCATTGTAAACGAGAATTTATAATAGCAAATAACATTTTCTCTCATTGACTGAGTCATTGATAAATCTATGCTATCCTATTACTACAATTTAGACTTCATCGTGCTGAGAGCTCATGTATTTCTGTGAGAAATACTAATCAAAATCATTCACAATCCTAAACCTAAAAATTTGATCGGCACTCACAATTGTCGAGTGACAGTTTTATTTGGTAAACACTAAGAAACTGAGTGGTAGGAGAGTTTACCAAGTGAACTCGATAAATGAAGAAAAAACAACTCAGTAGCCAAAGGATGCCGAGTGAGCTCGGTAGTGTGGATGCCGAGTGAACTCGGTAGCCATAGTAGGGTGGTGCTCGGTAGATGAAGATACCAAGTGAACTCGATAGCCACTATAGAGTGGAGCTCAGTAGAAGACATTACCAAGTGAACTCGGCTTGAACTACAGATGACTTCTAACAAAGACAATACCGAGTGATAGAAATTATAACGTGAATAACTTTCATCACTAAAATCAGAGAGCCAAAACTTGAAGCTTTCAAATAAACTTTTCAAGTGCAAGGAATAGAAGAAGAAGAACAATGGATTCAAGTATGCCTGCTTGCTTTCTATTCAACTTAGATTAAATCATTACAAAATCTGGGAGCATTTGGCTTCAACCAGAAAACCCTAAAGTAACCTTAAAACTTCAAACTGGAAAACTTCAAACTTATAGATCTAATAGTTGCATACTACAATGAGGATGAAACAAAGAAGCACGTGCAATTGCAGTCACAAAATAAACTTTCTCTTTCCCTGCAACAAACTGGATCTGCTAATCACTTTCTTTGCAACTTCTCTTTGCTCTGCAACTTCAACTTGTTCCTCTAACTAGTCAAATGAATGTGTGACATTCCTTTTTGTCTTCTACCACAAAAAATTTCCCCCTCTTTTCCAAATTTGAAAACTCATCTACTAAGAAATAAATTCTTTTGATCGTTCTGCACGCTATCATGGAGGTATGTGGGCATTTGGCTCTAGGGGCAAACAGCCTCTTACATTAAATATTCCAACAATTTCACCTATCAAGCACAATTTTCAAATGTAATATCCATTTAAAATGCCCATTTATTATAACTTGTTGTTATTATAACTTTGTTCCAACAGTCATCTATAGATTTGGATCACTCCCTTGTCTCAAACTTGTTGTTAAATAAAGTATGTATCTTAAACTATTAAACTTGATCCATATTCATTGTTTTCTATTTTTGTGACTACCTTCTTTTAGATGTTATCACCTTCATGTTAAATATGTGTAACTAGCCATAAAAATTAGAAGATCTTGCCCTCATAAAACCATTATTATCTCTTCGTTGGTTTCATGTATTTAGATTTTGCCTGATACAAACCCTAAATCACACCACATCACCCCGCTTTGGAAAAAACCCAGAAAGCATTTTTCTAGATCTTCATTGTTGTTTTTCCAGAAACAATCAAGATAACTGATTTTTAACACGTTTCTGATCATGAAAATTACTTGTTCATTATCTGATATCTTCCCCTTAACATTGATTCGCAACAAATACTAAACTTAGACTTTCAATTATTCTTATACATTCCCTTTCATACCTTTCACTATAAATTTTGAAGTTGGACTCTGAAAATTTGGCTCTCATGTTAATAATTTATTGTTCTTTTGCTATATGAATGTAGAATTTACTTGAGTAACATTTTTTCTTATCATTGTTGACTGTCTCGTGTAAAAATAAACATAGTAGTGTACAACCTACTTTGTTTCAAGATATTCTTCTTTCCTTGGCATTTTTTAATGCATTATCTGAATGAGCATCTTTTAGGAGCGCTAAGTATTTCAGAAATATTAGGAATGATTTCTATTGCTCAATTTGTATGAACTAACCCCCTCTTTACATTTTGCAAGTCTACTCAAAGCTGGAGAGGTCAGCCCAAGTCTTCTTCAAAATTCAAATCTATGACCTTCCATTTAGGTTATGGAGGATCTTTTCCTTATCTCTCCCATACTTTTCTGTTTATTCAAATAGTGTATTAGGAGTTGGTATGGCTTGTGTGGTATCTGAATTATTGTATCAAGTATTGTCTAAAATTTGAATATATTATGCCTTCTAAAATAGTTTTGAAACATATTTCAATAAAAGAGCCTTTTTTTTTGGTACTTATATGTAAATTTGAATGAAAATAATCAAATTTCTCTTATATACTGAATTCTATACTTTACATTCCACATTCAAATCATTCTATAATATTTATAAATTGCAATATGTAGGCAATTTCAACATGGCAATTTAAGAGGTAGACAAAATTGATAACATTGTTGGCAACCTCTCAGAGATGTTTGTCTTGCTAAACATCAATAGACTAGTTTCCTATCATATCCATTGGGCGTAGAGTTTTTCATACTTAGAAAAATGAATCTTCTCAAACAAAAATGAAAATGAAATGCTCTTTGCTGAAACAAAACACACCACACCATACTGAAACTAAAAACATGAAAACTTCAAGCTGAAACAGAACTAAAAAACCTCAAAATAATTTCTACAATCTGTCATTGAATGAAAATGAAATGCTCTTTGCTGAAACAAAACACACACCATACTGAAACTCAAAACATGAAAACTTCAAGCTGAAACAGAACTGAAAAAACTCAAACTAATTTCTTCGATCTGTCATGAATGTCCGCATCAATTTGTCTTCATCATCATTATGTAGATGGAATACCAATTTTTTTGGAGTGATGCATTACCTCCATCATATATTGCATTTATGGTATTGAGATATACCTTTTTATGATGGTGTTGATGAGAGGCATCTGATGATTTATGTTACAGCTTGTTGAAATATGTGTCGCAACACTTATTAAAAAATGAAACTTACTCACACCTAAAATAAAGATTGTAGTATGAAACATCCTATAGCTTTTAGTTTTGTTGTGTTAACGGTATACCATTTGTTACAGAGGGAATTGGCCTCTTGTCTTGCTTTTGAACAAATGGTATATCATTGAGACCATGACTGCACATCCCATTGGTTGTGTTATGTCATAGCATTTATTTCACTTGTGCTGAAGCACTTATTGAAAATGCATACTGAAGACAAAACTAAAAACTGAATGCTTATTGAAATCTAAACTAAAAACTGAATGCTTATTGAAATATAAAACTAATTCAAACCCCTAACCTACCGTAAGCTAATCAATCATCAAGATCTTAAAATACATCCATTTAATCAATCATCAAGATCTTCAAATACATCCATTTATGCACTGATTGAAATAACTTGTGTTTCTTATTAACAATGGGTGCATATCATGCATCAATGCTATTGAAATGACATAAATGTAAATAAAAATATCAATTGCTCTTGAAGTACATTCGAAAGATAATGGGCAAATTCACTTACCTCTTGAATTTGGATAAAATCAATACATGTCTAAGGTACATAAATAGGTAGGATCTGATCTTCAATTTCGAAAACTTCATATTTAAGGTACATAAATAGGTAGGATCTGATCCTAGGAAAATGTCTAATTGAGCAACCCCTTGTAATGATAAATTTTGGCTTACTCTTTACGATTTCAAACTTTTCGACTGTCATTTCAACCATAACATCAAATTGATTTGGAATATTAAATTCAAGAGAATCAAGAGGTAAGGCAATGATTTCATGTACCTGTTGTTGCTGATCAAACACTACCTCCTCCATTGGTATCATATCATTATCTAGGAAAGAAGAAAAGTCTTCAATAATGTTTTCCTAGTGTCCATAAAAAATATACCTTTGACATCAGCAAATTTACACCAAAACTACATTTATTTCTACCTCTTGGCAGCTCTCTTCAATGTTGTCTTCACTTTTATGCCTTTGAGCTAGTAATAAATCAACTTCCTCCTTGCATTCTTGTTTGCACATACTTTCATTATTATCAATAATAGATAAAAATACTATAACCAATGATTCAATAATAACTTTCTGCACTTGATTTATCTTATCTACTGTATACAAGGAATTCCTAATTCTGTAATAAATGCATACATTACATTCAAAAAAGTAACATCCTTATCATCATTTTCAACCTTATCATCATTTTCAACCTTAGCAAAGACATGATTGTGACATACCTCAGTAGTATTATCTTTAATGACCAAAATTATTATATCATTGCTGTGTTCTTCTTGTCCTAAAGTGAATGTAAGCAAATTCTGATTTTCATGTCCTCCAACATGAACCTCATCTTCTTCCTCATTCAGAAAACCAAGAAGCTCATCAAACAATTCACATGAACCTTTAAAAATGTTAACTTTCTCTATATGGGAGACTTCTTGTGGATGATCAAGTTTTAGAACTTCAACCTATTGTTTAGAAAGGAAATCATTAAAACTCAAAAACTCAAAATTTCAAACCCCTTCACATGTTGAATTGGAACATGAAGAATAAAATGAGCTTCTAAAATGAATCTTTCATATGATAGTATCATTCCATATGACAGTATCTATTGAAATACTATTTCTAAAAATTATTTATTATAATAAAAAATATTTGGTATGACAAATTTTTAAATTATTGAATATACAATTAACTTTATGTTATTAGCATAATTGTTTTCAATTATATAAAGTAATTTGAATTTGACATATTAAACTTCTTTAAGTAAATATATTTAAAATATTAATTTAATAAATTTCAAATTCAAGAATGTTTATTATGAGTGCTTGTTAATAAATACTATTAAAATTAATATTTATTAATAGAGACTTTTAATAATTAATTAAAAATTAGTTCTTTTTTGAGTGATAATTTAAATACAAGCTTATATTTTTATTTTGTAAACAACTGTTTATTTTTTATACAAAATAATTGTGTTCCATAATGGTGAAACCTTACCTAGAGATATTGTCCATTCCATGACTATTTATAATGATAATTTATTATATTTAAAAATCTTTGGTATACCAATTTTTAAAATTAATGAATATACAATTAAGTTTATGTTTTTAGCATTATTGTTTTCAATTATTCTCCCAAATAAAACATAAAGATTAAATTCTAAAGAACAAAAGTATAAAACTTTAAAGTGATGGATAGATAGTATTGTGTCTAGATTGAAGTTTGTAAATAAAAAACATAAATTTATTAAGTGTTATCACTAATTTCTTTGATTTATTATTTGTTAGTTTTGTTAGCTTTGGACAGCTATTCGTCCATTTGCTATTATTTAGCAAGTAATTATTTTGCTAACTAATTGGTTAGATTAGAAACAAATATTTGTTAATTAATTGACCACTTTTGGAAACAACTAGAAATTGACTTGGTTAGGGTTGTTAAGTTGTTTTAATCTCAGCTGTCGATTGTAAATCAATCTTGATCATTGGTTTACCAATAGGAGTAGTATAAAAGGAGGTCAGGGGGACATTTGGAGAATATGAAGTTTGGAGAAACATTTGTAGTGCTAGCAAATGAGTTTGTAAGTTTGCAGTGTTAGCAAGGGCGCAGTGTTAGCGTGGGAATAATAGTGGGGAATATTAGCAGGATAAATTAGGAGGTTGTCGGAATTCTGCCAGTAAGAGGCAAAGAATTTTGTATCTCTTGATTTGCTGAAGTTTAATATAATTTCTCATCTGTAGAACTAGTTTTCCCTTAGGGGTTTTTCCAGGGATAATTTGTCCAAAAATATTGTGTTCATTGTGTTGCGCATTTCTTTTCATATTTTATAAGTGAAGTTGCAATTGTGTTATTTTTTGATATTAGCTGAGAATTTATTTTCAGTAGTTTAATAATCATTTATGATAGGAGATTAATAATCAGTGATTGCAATAGTTAAATTTTTCACATGGTATCAAAGAATTGTTAAGGGTAGAAGAGTTTTGCCCTAGGAAAGAAATTTTGATCTCTTTAGATTTATTATTACTTTAAACCCTTGAGATGGCTTCAGTTGGTTTGAGAGATCAAGATAGATAGGATGGTGCCTCAAATTTTGGTGTCTGGAAGGCCAGAATTTCTTTATTGTTGGAAGAGTATGGTATCAAGGATTATGCTACTAGTTTTGTACCTGTACCAACGGATGCAACACAACTTGCAGCATATAGGAAGGACGATGCCAAAGTGAGGAGGATTATCCTTGATGGTGTCAAGGATCATATTGTTCCACATATCGCAGAGCTAGATACGACGAAGAAGATGTGGGACGTCATTCTGAATCTATACCAGAATGCTACCACCAATAGGAAGTTGATTCTCAGAGAGAAGCTAAAGAATACCCAAATGAATCAAGGAGAAGATGTCACAAGTTGCCTCACCAAGCTCAGACTTGTCAAGGATGAGTTAGCAACTGTTGGAGATAGCCCTAGTGATGACGAGCTAGTGAGAATAGCCCTAAATGGGTTTACTAAACAATGGAGTGTCTTTGTTCAAGTTGTTAGTGAACAAGATACTTTACCGAGTTGGGATCGACTATGGATTGATTTCACTCAGGAGGAGTTTAGATAAAGTCTTGTCAATGGGGCCAACAAGAGTCAGAAAAATGAGGTGGAACTAGAGAATATTGCCCTAGCGGGTAAAGGGAAAGCAAAGAAGGGATCTAACAAAGGGTCGAATTCACAAAATGAAAAGAAGAAGAAGGACCTTTCTAAGGTCAAGTGCTTTGGATGTCACGAGTTTGGTCACTATGTCAGTGATTTCCCAAAGAGGAAGAAGGGTAAGAAGTAGGTGGCAGCTTCAGCAAGTGCAGAAGAACTCTCCAGTAGAATGGAAGATGAGTTTGCACTCATAGCTTGTATGGTTAGCTCAACCTCACAGTGTGTTTGGTATATAGATAGTGGGGTGTCATTTCATATGACAAGAGTTAGAGAGTACTTCTCCAGTTACAAGGAGGAGAACACCAACATCCAGCTTTCTATGGGAAACTTGTCCAAACTCAACCCTGTTGGGAAAGGGAGTGTTGAGTTTCAGAGGGAGAATGGAAAGATAATTCCACTTCATGATGTGTTATATGTGCCAGGCTTAGGTATGAATTTGATTTCTATGTCTGTTCTTCAAGATAGGGGGTATAATGTACTCTTTAGAGGGACAAATGTGTTGATTAAGCACAAGGATTGGAAATCACCCATAACTATTGGAGTTAGGAGTGGTCGCCTTTATAGATTGTAGTTTGATACTCCTAAGGCACTCATGAGCAATAGTAATCCTAGAGATCTTGGAGAGCTATGGCATAGGAGGATGGGCCATATTCATCATGAAGCACTTAGATTGCTTTGTGAGATGGTGACAGGTGTTCCAAAGGTGAGCACAGAGCATGACGATGTATGTAAGGGATGTGTGTTGGGGAAGTTTGTGAAAGCATCTTTTCCAAGGAGTGACACCAGATCTAAGGGTGTTCTTGATCTAGTACATTCAGATGTTTTTGGACTGATGCCAACGAAATATCTCAGAGGATATGAGTACTATGTTACTTTTATTGATGACTTCACTAGAAAGACCTGGATATACTTCTTGAAGACTAAGGATGAGGTTTTCAGTCAATTCCAAGAGTTCAAGGCTCTTGCGGAGAATTTGACAGGAAAGAAGATAAATTTCTTCGGTCAGACAATGGAGGCGAGTACAAAGGAAATGTCTTCAAGGAGTTCTGTACTAGAGAAGGAATCAAGAGAGAATGGACTATTCCTTACAATTCACAGTAGAATGGAGTTGTTGAGAGGACGAACCGTTCTATAAGCTATTCTACATGACCAGGACATGCCCTGTTACTTATGGGCAGAGGCATGTAATACAGTAGTCTACATCCAGAATAGAGTTCCACACAAGGTGCTAGGGAAGATGACACCAGAGGAGGCTTTCACAGGGAAGAAGCCAGATGTTAGTCACTTCAAGATATTCAGGAGTTTGGCATATTGTCATATTCCTGGAGATACACATACAAAGTTAGATCAGACTATAGAGAGGGGGTACTTTGTTGGGTACTGTGAGACCTCAAAGGCATATAGGATTTTTATTTTGGGGACTAAAAGAATAATTGTCAGACATGATGTCAAGTTCATGGAGGACGAGGCATTTAGGAGATTGAGAGATTTGCCAATAGATGATCAAAGTGAGCAGCCAACAGAAGCTCCAAGACCAACTCAAGGGCAACAAAGCTCAAGTATAGTTACCAGTACAAGTGTAGACTTAGTTAGTGAAGATTCACAAAGTATGGAGCAATAGGTGCAACAAGAAATGCATCTAGAAGACTTAGAGGTTGACATTTCATCCTTTACAGTTCGCAACAAGAACCATGAGGTTCCAAATACACAAAAGGATACTCAGGAGTTTGTGGGAGCTCCTACGAAGAGTACTAGATAGCAAAGACAACTAGCCAAGTTCAATGACTATGTGGCATTAGTTAGTCAGTTGGTAGATAGTGAGCCTTCTAGCTATTAGGAAGCTGTAGAATATCAGGTATGGAAAGATGCTATGGTTGAGGAATATTCTTCAATAATGTAGAATGATGTGTGGGAGGTAGTACCTAGACCAACAGATAGGGTTGTAGTTGGATCACGTTGGATCTATAAGATAAAGCACAATGCAGATGGTAGCATCAAGAAATACAAGGTGAGGTTCGTGGCAAAGGGTTTCTCTCAAAAGGGGGGAATAGACTATGAGGAGACATTTGCTCCAGTTGCCAGGTATACTTCTATACGAGCTGTAATCTCACTTGCAACACAGATGGGATGGCAAATCCATCAAATGGATGTCAAGACAGCATTCCTTAATGGTGAGTTGAAGGAGGAGGTATACATTGATCAACCAGAAGGCTTTGTAGCACAGAGCAAAGAGACCCACGTGTGCAAATTGAAGAAAGCATTGTACGAACTCAAGCAGGCTCCTAAAGCATGGTATGAGTGCATTGATACATACTTGTAGAAAATGGGCTTTGTGAAGAGTGAAGTAGATGCTAACCTCTACTACTTGGTGGTTGGGGGTGAGATTATCATTCTTGTTCTTTATGTGGATGACCTGTTTCTTACAGGTTCACTAAGGCTCATAGTGGATTGCAAGAGGAACCTTGCAAAAGAGTTTGAGATGAAGGATTTAGGACTTATGCACTACTTTCTAGGCATGGAAGTGTGGCAGACAAATGGGGAGATTTTCCTTGGTCAAGGGAAATATTGCATTGAAATCTTTAAGAAATTCGAGATGGAGGATTACAAAGCCATGTCTACACCCATGATTACGAATTGGAGGAAGGTAGATACATCTAAGGAGAAGGATGTAGATCCCACTTTATATAGACAGTTGATTGGTTTTCTTATGTATTTGGTCAACACTAGGCCAGATATAGCATTTGCAATTAACTCTCTTAGTTAGTTCATGGTTGAACCAAAGAGAATGCATTGGATAGTGGCTAAGCATGTGCTATGTTACTTGTGTGGTACAGTCGAGTATGGGATCAGATATGTTCGAGGTGAAGGTATTAGGTTGACAAGCTATACTGACGTAGATTGGGCGGGAAGTACAACAGACAAAAGGAGCACTTCAAGGTGTTGTTTCAGCTTGGGATCAGGAGTTGTTTCTTGGTTCAGCAGGAAGCAAAATCCTGTGGCTCTGAGTTTAGTAGAAGTAGAATACATAGTAGCTAGCATGGCGACATGTGAAGCTATATGGCTTCGGAAGTTGTTAGTAGCTTTGTTCGGTCAGAAGGTTGAGACTACTATGATACATTGTGATAATCAGAGTTGCATCAAGTTGTCTGAGAATCCAGTGTTTCATGATAAGTCTAAACATATAGATATCAGATATCACTTCATCAGAGATTGTGTACAAAGGGGAGTTGTTCAACTATAGTACATACTTACAGAGGAGTAGGTAGTAGAAATTTTGACTAAGGCATTGGGGAAGGCAAAATTTATCTTCTTCAGAGATAAGTTAGGTGTCCTGCAGAACAGCTTCCTTGCTAAGAGGGAGTGTTAGTTTTGTTAGCTTTGGACATATGTTCATCTATTTGCTATTATTTAGCAAGTAATTATTTTGCTAACTAATTGGTTAGATTAGAAACAAATATTTGTTAATTAATTGACCACTTTTGGAAACAACTAGAAGCTGACTTGGTTAGGGTTATTAAGTTGTTTTAATCTCAACCATCGATTGTAAATCAATCTTGGCCGTTGGTTTACCAATAGGAGTAGTATAAAAGGAGGTCAGTGGGGCATTTAGAGAATATGAAGTTTGGATAAACATTTGCAGTGCTAGCAAATGAGTTTGTAAGTTTGTAGTGTTAGCAAACAGTCTTACAGTGTTAGCAAGGGCGCAGCGTTAGTGTAGGAATAGCAGTGGGGAATATCAATGGGATAATTTAGGAGGTTGTCAAAATTTTGCCAGTAAGAGGCAAGGAATTTTGTATCTCTTATTTTTTGAAGTTTAATATAATTTCTCATCTATAGAACTAGTTTTCCCTTAGGGGTTTTTCCAGGGACAATTTGTTTGAAAATATTGTGTTCATTGTGTTGCGCATTTCTTTTCGTATTTTATAAGTGAAGTTGCAATTGTGTTTTTTTTTATATTAGCTGGGAATTTATTTTCAGCAGTTTAATAATCATTTATGATAGGAGATTAATAATCATGATTGCAATAGTTAAATTTTTCACATTATTTAGTATATATTATCTATTTAATATGTTAGAAACATTATTGACCAAATTTTGGTGTCAATAATAGAATAATTTATTTTAAATATGTAAAACTATCGTCCTATCCCTTGCAACATATGTGATATTTAAAAAGATAATAACAATAATAATAAATCTCTCAAAAAAGTATTAAGTTTTATAATCAAATCTTGTGCATGAAATCTGGCCCACAATAGTACTTATAAGAATAAGACTTGAATCAAATATATTGACCTTGTAAATAGATCATAAATGTATCATTTAAACCTTACTACTATTTTATTTTACTTTTATATGAAGGTCATCCACAAACAAGTTGTAGGTACCCGATACGGGCCAACAAACCTTCGCGCTACCATTTGCCTAAGGCACGGCCTCATCCCTGAACACTTGATCCCTAAAACTTAATCTAATATTTAACATGTCTAGTGTACCCTAATATAGGAAGTGATGAATGATAAGACTTCCTAACCCAATACAACCAATCATAATTAATTTTAACAAACATTAATAAATAGCAGCAACTACACTTAAGTTGAATCTTAAACCTCTTTGTATTATTCATGTGAATAGTAAGACACAATTAATATTTGTTTACGGCAATTGGTATAACAAGATAAATTACAAAGACATGGTCAACTAGTTTCCAATAGCATTAGGTTTATTTATGATTATGACACTACTTGAAAGCAATTGAAATTTGATATCTACAAGGAATATGAGAAAGGTGGGAGTCAATGGAGTGGGCTAAGTCCTCAAATCAGAATTTTGCTATGTTTCTTTTAGATTTTGAGAAAGCTTATGACCGGGTTGAATGGGATTTCATCCTCTCTATCCTTCAAGCCTTTGGATTCCCTGCTGAATTTGCTAGATATATTCAAGTTTTTTTTAAGGATTCCTCTTCTAGAATTGAAATTAATGGTTTTTTATCTAATCCTATACCCCCGTCTCAATCCATTCGACAGGGATGTCCTCTTGCTCTTGCTCTCTTTTTTATTGCTTCTGATGCCTTGTATTATATCCTCAGAGATGATACTATCTCTCCCAAAGTTAATGGAATTTCCCTCCCTGACAACTCTGAGCTTCTTAATATCCAATTTGCAGATGATACCTCGCTCTTCCTTGAATTATCTTGTCTTAATATTCAATGCCTTAATTTGAAACTCGAGTTGTTTGAAACCATCTCAGGTGCTCATATATCTAAGCCCAAATCTATCATGCTTGGATGGAAAGAGGAACCTCTAGATTGGTTTCTCCAATTTGGTTACTCATGGGGCGGACCTCATAAGATTGTTAGATATTTGGGGGTTCCTTTTTCCATCTCCCCTTCTCTCAAAGACATGTGGAATTGGGTTAAGGATAGAATTATGAAGAAACTCTACAAGTGGGATAATAGGGTGCTTTCACTTGCTGGTAGAGTGCAGGTGTGCCAAAAAATCTTGTCATCCTACAGTATATACTTTTCTTCTATTTGGATGTTTAGTAATTACCAAATGTTTGAAATTCAGAAGGCCATCAGGAGATTCCTATGGTCTGATGGTAAAGGTAATAGGAAGAAACATGTTGTTAGATGGAGTTGGTATCACATTGATAAGAAGTCAGGTGGTTTAGGCCTTAAAGACCTTAGGATTCAATGGGTTTCTCTTGCTGCTAAGTGGATTTTTCAGGCTCTTGATGGTCATGAGCCTTGGAAAATTCTTCTTAGAAATAATAGTCAATTTGGATTTCCTAATCAAGCTAAATACTGGAAGAACCTTCCCTTTGCTGATCTTGTTGCTGGGATGTTCCCTGTCTCTGTTCAAGGCTCCATGGTTTTTAAGTCTATCTGCAAGGCTTGGGAGTTGGTGAGGGGCTTTATTTATAACTCTAACTTTGATAGCAATAATTCTATCCATAGTGAACTCTCTATCTGGTGGAATCTGAAACATAATGGCAAGCCTCTTGCCATGACTCAAGAGTGTTCTGCTAAACATTGGAACAATCATGGTATCAAGAGCTTTATTGATATTTTGGAGAATGACAACCTTGCCAATTGGCAAGATATTAGACTTAAGTTCAATCTTCTCTCATAAGCGTACCTATAATATGATAGCTAATGCATGTCGCCCTCTCAATCTTCCTCGTAGATGTGATGTGGATTCTCATAGATTCTTATATTTCCATTGGGATGATGGATCCCTCTTAAATAAAATCAAAGCTAAAGATATATATAAGGTGCTTAATAAAGATCACTCTATTTTATCAGACCTGAATACCACCTAGTATATGAATTTGGACTCTCTTGAATGGCACAAAATCCTTGACAAATTTTGGAAGTCTCGTATTCCTCCCAAAATCTTACATTTTAAATGGAAACTTCTTCTTGATAGACTTCCTACTAAAAATCAAACTGGTGATACTGACTCTTGTTCTATTTGCAGGGTTCCTGAAAATTTAAGACGTATTTTCTTTACTTGTCATTTTGCTAGGATTATATGAAAATTATTTGGAATATCTATAACTGATCATGTCTCTGTGCTAGATACTATTCTTGGAAATATATCCGGTCTTAAGAAGGATGCTAATTTTTTTTGGAATATTCTCTCTTCTCATATTCTTTGGTTTATTTGGAAAAGTAGAAATGAGGACAAATTCCAATATGTTGGTAGATCCCTTACTTTGTTTCATTTGAAACTCATACGCTTTAAGATTGTCTCGCAGGTGTGCTACATTATGAAACTTGAAAAAGACAAACTGAAAAGATTTCTCCGTGATGAGCACGCTACGATGTTCATCTACGGAATGAAGCATGGGCTGGAATGGGCCAGCATTATTGATGACCAGGCTGCTTTTGAAGAAGCCCTTAAGCGGCTGATTAAGGAGATGCGAGATACTAGAGGCCCTTTTTCTGATAGACTTGATTTTTTTGCTCATATTCTTGAATGGAAGAAAGTTGTTTGGATGGAAGGAGAGCTAGGATGGACAACATGGATTGATGATCGTGATGATACTCTGGATTAGCTTATCTAATTTCCTTTTTTGTAATCTCGCCGAAACTGTTACATATTGTGCTAGTTAATTGATCATGGATTACCAGTTGAACTAGGAGGTTGAGGTTCGCCTCCCCTCTCTTGATTTTGTACCTATCTTTTTGAACTATCGATTATTTAATTTAAAATCTTAAGAGTTTAGTGATATTTTTTTAGTATTATATGGTTGATGAGAATATCAATATTATTATTTTTAGATTACATTTAAACATCATGCACCAAGTCAAAAAAAATTTGAAAAAACTAAGTCAAATTTGACTATTAAATACTTTCAGTTTAAAAGTAAAGCTCAAACAGTCCCTCCTTTCCCTATTCATAATCAGAGCCATAATGAATTTAAACTAAAGAAATATTTGTTTATG
Source organism: Cupressus sempervirens (assembly GCA_028749045.1). Taxonomy (NCBI): domain Eukaryota; kingdom Viridiplantae; phylum Streptophyta; class Pinopsida; order Cupressales; family Cupressaceae; genus Cupressus; species Cupressus sempervirens. The sequence goes on along the minus strand of CM053787.1, from coordinate 246,409,287 downwards.
TCGGCCTAAATAGAAAGCAAAATACAACATTGGATTTTTCAAAAATTAAAAAAGTCAGTATAGTCTACATTTGTTATTCTTATTCATGAAGATTGAGACATGTCTACCTCGGACTGAAAACTTGTTGTAGCACTGTGTTTTAAAAAAGCATAAAAGGTGGCGATCAAAGATGCAATAAAAATCATACAAACCAAGCCCAAGACAAGTAAACCATTCCCAAAACTCTCAATATAGTTGCTTTGCAGAAGTTCTGAAACATATTACACGTCAACAGTAAAACAGATATGAAAAATATAGTAAGAAATGTAGTAGATTATCGGCTAATATATAGATATTGAATAGGAGAGTTTTGGTTAATTTGTAATTAGTTAGAAATTACAGTTTCACCATTCACTGGTTATATGCATTTGGTTAGTTTGTAATTAGTTTGTATATATGGTGGGTTGTATATATTAGTTTGTAATTAGTTTGTACTGATAAGATATTCCCTTGGAAGAGCCATTGCTCTGCCGGAAAGTAAGCAGACCTTGAGAGCCACTGATTATTTTTGGATGTGGTGGAGGCATTCAAATTTTAGAATGTCCTTGCCAAATACTTCGGTATAAAGACTGTCTATTGTTACGAGAAAAATAATAAAAAGCAATGTGTGAATGTTGGGACGTATTAAACGTTTTCATAAACACAAATATCTTAGTATATTATAACAAACTGGCGAGCAGCCGGCAAGAATGATTGTCGAATGGCTGAATCAGATGCTAAGAAAGAGGTCTACTGAAAAAGCCATGAGCGAAATGACTACTGACAAGCTAGCTAATGCAACCAAATAACCGAATCCTTCAGCTGCAAGAACATACAAAGAAGGGGCCAAAGGACAGCTTGCCATTAAAGATCTAATGGCATTTTAGGCACACCCATTCCATACCCTCCCAAACCCTCCCAACCAGCAATTATAGATCATCTAAAAAAATTTAAGTTCATTTTATTTCTTTTAAGTTACTATAATTTGGTTTGTTCTTTCATTAAAAATATATTGCAACAAAAATAAGGTTACTAAAATAGTATGTTTGTATTGGGCAAATTTTATTTGAAAATGAAAACATCAAATTTAAGATACATTTATTATCCAATTACTTTTGGATTTCGTCCATGCTTGCAATGTTGTTTGTAAATACTATTGATATACTATGTATAAATTATTTGAATTAGTTATCAACAATTTTGATAAGAAAGACAAAATCCAAAATGAGTTTTAGAGTTTAAAAATCAAAATTAAATGTAGATGAGAAAATATTAAATTCAATGTTAATTCTTTAAAAATTAAAAAATAATATTCAATAAACATAATAAAGTAAATTAATATTAAGACAAACTAAAGGATTTCTTTAATCTATTGTGAAAATCTACTTGTATTGTGATAAGTTCAACATTCTTTTTAAAAAATACAATTCTAATACATTAGCAATAATATAATTTATTTAATTTTGATTGAATCGTGGAAGAAGGAGGAGGAGCAAGACAAGGAAGAGGAAGAGCAGGAGGAGGAGGACGAAGAGGAGGATGAGGAGGAGGAAGTGGAAAAAGAAGAGGAAGAAGAGAAGAAAGAGGAAAACAATGAAGGAGATCTTATGGTGGACATAGGAATTCCAAGATCCCTAGACCACACTAAAGGGATCACATAATAAAATGGTCCAACTAGATCAATCACAACCTGAAACTATAGGAATACTATCCAAATGAACAATTAATAGATAAAAAAAAGCAAAATATAATAGGGCAATGCAATATTGTCAATGACCCAAAGATGCTCATGTGTCACTTATCCCTAATCTATATAATTCTGAAGTGGTCAAGTAAGCTTACTACAAAACTCTACAATCTAGTGGTTTTGGTTAACCACAAACCTTACTCATACTTGTGTTTTAGACTAACCACAAAACTCTCAATAATTGGTTTGAAATTACCACAAACCTAGCACACACGTGCTTCCAATGACCACAAACCTAGAACACACACGCTTTCAATAACCACAATCCTATCACACAAATAGTTTCATATTATCATAGATCATTTTGATTAAGAAAAAATCATCACTATGGGATTTTCCCATACTATAGCTAAATCAAATTTGATTAATTAGAAAGCATATAGCAAGAAGTTCATCTACCAAGATACATTGTTCCTAGCCATCATATTCTCTAGTTCCATAGTAATTATTTTTGGATGTACATTTCTTATCAGTATTTTAAACCAAAACAGTCTTGGGTGTCATGTATAACTAAACATGCACCCCTTATAATAATTATGATATAATACATTAGTAAATTGTGTCTTTCAACAAAGGTGATCAACACTCAGACATGTATATAAATGACATATTCCCATTAACAACCATCCACTAACTAAAATTTTAATTATTGTAGGACATTATTTAGGATTGTCCTCTTTTTAAAATCCACCCAAATACTATCAAAAATTTGACAAGACTAAACATCAATATCTTGAAAGATATCACTCCAAAATCCTTCTTTGGCATGACCACCTCTAACAACAACAAAGTCTTCAAGTGCAAGACTAGTTTTCCATTGTTTTTTTCTTCCATGCTTGGCGATATGTTAATTCATAATCTTTTATTTAAGATTAAAAAAACATCATTAATTTTCTTCTTTTGCAATCACTTGTTTATAGAAAAACTGTATGGATTAGTGATGGTTCAATCAACTTCAATCATATCACAAACACAACACTCTCAAAATACTCAACTTGTATTGATGGTTTCTCTTTTTTTGGTATACTTCCAAACCTTTGACCACTTTTAAAAATATAAAAATACTTATTTTGTTACTTTACTTTGATATTCACTTTTAATATTTGCATAGTTCTCTCCAAACTCTTGGATCATCTACCATCATCTATGATACCAAGTTAAAGATCATGGTACAAAAGATAAAACCCATAATAATGAGTTATATTGGAAAATATCAATCCATTAAATTTATACAAGAATAAATATTAAATGTTGAGGTCAATCTTGTACAATTAAGAGAGCATAAGCATAACATGGGTCTATGTAGATCTGGGTGCTTGGTTAGAAGTTCTATATTGACAACTTTGGTAAATTAATTAAATAAATCAATAAAAATAATGCACATGTTTTTAATATTGTTTTCACATTAGTATAAGAAGATTGTTCAATCCTATATATGTATTGGTATCAAGTAAGGGGTAGTTCTAAATATTCATCATGTATAATGCAAAAGTAAGGTGGCTATGAGGTTATTGATACCATATTTCACAACAAGATTGGTTTACTCCTTCCTAAAATCCTAAGGCAATCATATTAAGAAAAATCATTTACAAGGATAGTTTTTTATCACTTTAAATGAATAAATAAAAACATGGATTCATATCAATTTGTGTTTCTTATAACAAATGTTTTTCTTTCCCTTCACAAACTTAAGACCTCTTCAAAATAGAATTAGGCTCATGTGAAGCATCCCTTATGATGATTCAATGCTATATAATACATTTAGACCAACAAATATGCTTAAGGATTATAGTTTCCCAAACTACTAATCACTAGAGATGAAAATGTCTAATTCCTTGTAGTATTCCAAATTGACAAATCTAGAGAAGATATTTTAGATAGACCTAGTATCTACAGTATGATAAAAAAAATTAATAACCTTTTCAGAATTGTAAAACTTATCAAAAGTGGGGATGTTCTTTATTTTGTAACATCTAATCCATTAATTAACAACTAAAGTAGTGTCTAGGCATAATTGGGTTTTTAACTCCACCTTTCAACTTGTACTCTAAGGGATTGAAATTTTTATTTGAGGTGTCAATAGACCAATTAAATAAATTGGAATGAACATTCCATCATCATTTAATTACAAAATCCTCACTCTAGCTAGTCTATTTGGCCCAATACATAAGGAATATTCATATAGGGAATCATCCCATTTTCTCCAGATGCCTTATTTCTTCCTGTGGCCTTTATAATACTAAACTACATGTGAAACACTACCTCCACTAGTTTCTATCATTTTCTAATGGCAGAATGTCCTACAATTATTTCTTCCACCAATGCATTGAAACTAGGTTTTAGATTGAGGTACATTGATTTAAGATGTATGGGATTTATAATATTATTGCTTCAAGCTCTTCACCATAAATCCAATCAACCCTCAATCAATATAGATGAATAATTTCAATGGTTTGGAAACCTTTCCAATAGTTACCAATTATATTTCAAATCCCAACTAACCTAAAACTAATGTTTTTCAATTTGAAAACTTCTGAGAGAGAGGTTTCTTGATGAGGTTGGTTAACAAGTTCATTTACTACACTCCTTGTAATAATGCTTGAACACAATCCTTGACCATACTTACATCACTTGCCACTACTAAATCAAATCACTTCATTTTTCCATACTATTTTGTAGGGCCCTATGAGACAACTTTAATAATTATTCAATAAAAATATTAAAGTAGAAATAAAAAATGGTTTATTGTTAAAAAATTATTTATAAGTATATTTAATAAAAATTTAAATCAAAGCTCTAGAATAAGGTATCATTGACATTGTGTTTGATGAAGGGTTGATTGATTTAAATTTGAAATTTATTAGCTTTATAATGTGTTTGATTAATATTTGTACACACAATTTTAATATTTGTTAGTGTTCTAGTTTCACAACACACACCCCATTGTTGACTTCACAAATGGAGACCCCTTTGTGTCTTTTTGCATCCCTACCTTGTAAACCTCATCCCTTCTTAGTGCATCAAATGATTGCCACTCCCAACTGTCCTTAAGAGTAAATAATTCCTTTGGGTCACTTGGTAAGATTTGGGTCAATCATCTTTTTTTTTTTTCTTTCTGATTCTAAGATTTTTATTTTTTAGTCCAATTGTCTTTGCACTTATTGATTTTTACATTGCTCACCTCAACATCCCTATGATTGGTCTTGCACATTTTCCCTGTCATTTTTTCCCTTGTAGAGATGCACATTGATTCCACCTCCATATGTCTATAAAATTTGGAAGTATACCTTCTCTTGTCAATGGATTGTGCCTATACACTTGTGTATGTGCGCAAATCCATAATTTTGTGGACTAAGAAGGGGCACAATTATTGAGATTAATGGCATCACACCATAACCTATCTATAAAAGAGATTAAGGGTCATTTTTATTTATTTATGCCTCTTGTTTGTCAATGTTTCTAGGCTTTGTATTTTTCTAGTGTATTGTAATTTTCCTTCATTTGCACATTCTTCTTAATCATGGTGAGTGTACATGTCTTTCCTTGCATCTTCTATGGTTTTTCATTGTTTTTCTTTTCATCTTTGTGTTCTTTCTTTGTTCAAAGAATTTCTTTCCCTAGTGTTCATTATTTGTTATCATGTTAGCATCTAAGAGCTTAAGAAATATATTAACTCCATATGAGTCTCATGCACACCCACTTGTGTATGTGTATAGGTGCATAAGCACTCTACAATCCCCTATTTTTTATTTCCCAAGTCTTCTTAATTTCCATCTAATTCGAGGTAGTCATTACACTTTCTCACTTATCTAGGTGCACAACTATGCAAATTCCCCAATTACTTTTTAATTTCCCTATTTTATTTTGTCCTTTTTTTTAAGTTGGTGCATTTTGTAGAATTATGCACTTGCACAAGTGTGCATATCCATAGCTACAAAAATGAATTCTAGCATCCCAAGATTCCCTTGTAGAAATAATCTAACTCTAGAATAAAATAAAAGTATTGCACCTATGTAGCTACATAGCACAAGTACTCTACAAATATTATTTCAATAACTAAGTTTTTGTGCACTTGTGGAGGTGTACAAGTGTGTGAATTTACAGCTCCAAGATTGCATAATTGAGTCAAATTTGTATCAAGTGGTCATCATTTTTGTTAGTCCAATTCGAATATTTTTATATTTTTCATCCATGATCTTAAGTAAAATATATTGATGGGTGTAATAAATGATGTGACTAGAGACATAGTGTTGGATATAAGGTTGGATGTTATACAGAAGGAGTTTCATCTTCCTATCTCTCTGATACTTACTATGTCATATCCTTTGAGAGTTCTCATAGGTGGTTCTTAGATCATAAGGAGGAGGAAGACACAGTGGTTCAAGAGAAATATTTGATACCTCCTACCCCATGTAGCAGGACAAGGTTTATTGACATGAGATGAGGGTACATTATTATTGATATTGGATACTACATAGTGTTGATGAGAAGAATTATGGGACTACCCTAGACACCTAGAGATATGAATGATCCACTTCATTGAGAAAATCAAGACAAGGAAAAAAAAGATTTATTGGTGCACTATCTTTAGGGACTCCTTGGACGAAGAATTTACTTTGGTGAAGGATGACTTAAATTTGTATATGATCTCTTCTTTGTGTACCTTAGGAGTGAGGGTTTATTACCCTTGCTTGGTAAAAATGGGGTCTTTATAGGATGGAAGATATTGGCCATATATTGTCTATCCCCAACTAGTCCAAAAGAATATGAAAAGATGATAGTCCATAATTCTACATTGTTAATGATAGATTTTTATTTTTATTTTGTGACTCAATTTATAGGATGTGACTATGACAAGAGACTATTAGTTGAATTAGTTGTGAAATTCCTGCACCTAGGCATATAGTATATATAGTTTTACACATTTTCTTACATTAGAGTATCTAGTTTACTCATAAAACCCAAGAAGATTCCAATGGATCCTTCAAATAGGTTGGTCCTTTTATAGACCAATAGACAATTTGTGAGTGCATATGAGAGATGCAAGAAGAAGCATAGGAAATTTATTTCTTTCTTCAAAGAATTGCTTGCCTTATTATTCATCATTTTTTATCATATTAGCATCTGAGAGCTTAAGAAATCTATTAAATCCATATGATTCTCATGCACACCCACCTATGTATGTCTATAGGTTCATAAGCACTCTATAACCCCCTATTTTTAATTTCCCTAGTCTTCATAATTTGCATATAATTATAGGTAGTCATTACACTTTCACACTTGTGTAGGTGCATGACTATGCAAATTCCCAAGTTTCTTTGTCATTCCCCTATTTTATTTTTGTCCTTTTTGCTAAGTCGGTGTATTTTGTAGACATACACACTTGCACAAGTGTGCATATCCATAGCTAAAAAAATCATTTTAGCTACAAATAAAATAAAAGTTATGCACCTAAGTAGGTACGTAGCTCAAGTACTCTACAAATATCCCTTCAGCAAGTGTTTTTTTGTACACTTGTGGAGGTGTGAAAGTGTGTGACTTTATAGCTCCAAGATTGCATAATTGACTCAAATTTGTTTCAAGTAATCATAATTTTCATTAGTTCAATTGGAATATTTTAGTATTTTTCATCCATGATCTTAAGTAAAATGTATTAATGCATGTTATTTTTTATAAGTAATCAAAAGTTTATACATCTGTAACTAAACCCAAAATGGTCTTACCTGGGCTGTTACAATACAATTTTACAGGAATCCCTCCAAAATCAAAGTTTGTTGATGTATACTTTGAGATCAAGGACACTAAGTTAGGGAACATCGATTGAAATCAATTCTTGAGCATCTACAACAATCTAAATGAAAGATTAGATATTATCAGTTTAATGTTGTTGGTTGGCTTGGTTAACACAACTTTTCATCCAACTTCAGTCTAGTCATGTGAGTTGATGATGACATTGGTGCATAATTATGCATCAGATGAGCTCGAGTAATAAATGATGTGACTAGAGACATAGTGTTGGATATAAGGTTGGATGTTATAGAGAAGGTGTTTCATCTTCCTATTTCTCTGATACTTAATATGTTATATCCTTTAAGAGTTCTTATAAGTGGTTCTTAGATCATAATGAGGGGAAGACATAGTGGATCAAGAGAAATATTTGATACCTCCTACCCCACATAGCAAGACAAGGTTTGTTGATATGAGACTAAGGTACATGATTTAATTGATATTGGATACTACATAGTGTTGTTGAGAAGAATTATGGGACTATCCTAGACACCTAGAGATATGAATGATCCACTTCATTGAGAAAATCAAGACAAGGAAAAAAAAACATTGGGGCACTATCATTAGGGACTCCTTGGATGAACAATTTACTTTGATGAAGGATGACCTAATTTTTTTACATGATCTCTTTTGTTGTGTACCTGTTAGGAGTGTGGGTTGATTATCCTTGCTTGGTAAAAATGGGGTCTTTACTGTTAGAATCTGAAAAGATTAATAACCCAGAAAACTAGTGCAAAGAGTAAATATCTAAACTATGAATGCAAATGATACAAAATCAAAATAGCATCATAGAGTTAGTCTCCAAGAGAGTAATGCAAATGCTGGAAGCAAAATAGCATTAAGAGGATGCAAAAATAAGAGATGCAAATACAAGCCAGGTAGCATGCTTATATAGGCTAGGAAGAGGGAGGAGGTGTCAACACCAACCAATGAGGAGCAACCATCTATCGGACTAAAGATAGCAAAGTATCTTCCCAAGATAGCTAATGGATGCTCACATGTAGGAAGGTGACACCTCACAACCATTCACCTAATAAGACATGCTTTATTAACCTAAGCGAGATTATTAAAAAGTGTAGGAAAAACCTAGCAAAAAAAGGAAAAATAAAAAAACTACACTAACACCCCCCCATAAGCGAAGCTTAGGTGGATGTAGAAATGGGTCCCGGCAAGTCAAGCCTGATGAGGTACCCATGTACATAAGATTTCTCAAAAGAGAGAGAGAAAAGAAACCCCCCCACAAAAAAGTCAGGACTCCGAGTGAGAGGAAGAGGCCCCCCCAAAAGATGAAGCATCCCGCACCCCCAGTAAAGCTCGCAAATGAAGGAACTTGCTCTCAGTGAAGGGTTTGGTGAAGATATCAGCAACTTGCTCGGAAGTCGGACAATAGCGAAGGTCAATGACATGACCATGGATGAGCTCCTGGATGTAGTGCATGTGGACCTCTATGTGTTTGGTCCGTTGATGATGAACTAGATTTCGTGAGATCTGAATGGCACTCTGGTTGTCACAAAATATGACTGATGGCCGTCTGATCTGGATACCAAACTCAGTGAGAAGATGTTGAATCCAAATGGCCTCAGTGGCAGCATTTACAGCCCCCCGATACTCAGCCTCAGTAGAAGACAAAGCAATAGCAGACTGCTTTTTACTCGACCAACAAACAGGACCTGACCCAAGTGAGAAGCTATACCCTGAAGTAGACTTGCGATCCTCAGAATCACCTGCCCAATCTGAATCTGTGTAGCCCACAAAATCAAGCTCAATACCTGCTGCATAGTGAATCCCACAACTATGAGAACCCTGAATGTAGTGAAGGATCCGCTTGGCTGCTTTCCAGTGTAACTCATGGGGCTCCTGCATGAATCGAGAGACCATGCCTACAGCATAGGAGATGTCAGGTCTCGTATGAGTCAGATAAATGAGACTCCCAACAAGTTGGCGGTACAAAGTGCCATCAACAAGTGGAGAAGAACATTGAGCCTCAAGTTTGACTCCAGAAAGGAAGGGAGTCGGAGCAGGCTTACAGTTAGCCATATGAAACCTCGAGAGTAAATCTAGAGCATACTTGGATTGTGTGATGGTGATCCCAGAAGGAGACTGAAGGATCTCAATCCCGAGAAAGTAATGCAACAAGCCCAAGTCAGTCATCAAAAAACTGTCCTGAAGGGCCACTTTGACAGCCTTAATGGTGGGTGAAGAACTTCCTGTGATCAGCAAGTCATCAACCTACAAAACCAAAAATAGAAGTGAATCACCTTGTTGCAAAATGTACACATTAGGATCAGAATGGCACCGAGTGAACCCAACTGATAGAAGGAAGGAGTCCATCTTGGCATACCAGGCTCGAGGAGCCTGTTTAAGGCCATAGAGAGACTTTCGAAGATGACACACAAGTGAAGAATCCTGAAGGAAGCCCTGTGGCTGCTCCATGTAGATCTCCTCATGAAGGTCACCATGAAGAAAAGCACTCTTCACATCCATCTGATGTACTTCCCAACGATTAGCTGCAGCAATGGCAAGAACAATTCGAATGGAATTCATTCGGGCAACTGGCGCAAAAGTCTCAGAGTAGTCAATCCCCGGAACCTGGGAGAATCCTTTGGCAACCAAGCGAGCCTTGTGTTTGTCAACTGACCCATCTGCTGCAAATTTTGTTCGATAGATCCACTTACATCGAACAAGTTTTCTTCCTTTAGGAAGAGGGACAAGATCCCAAGTGTGGTTCCTCATCAAGGAACTATACTCTTCCTGCATAGCTATATCCCACTCAGAAATACCAGAAGCCTCATGAAAGGACTGTGGATTTGAGGCAGTAGCAATGAAGACATGTGGAGCATCCTGGAATTGTGAACGAGTTCGCCTGGTGTCTGATAGATCCCCAACCCAATCACCTGCAGACTGCAAGGTCTGTCTAGCCCAAAGTGGGCAAGAAGATGGAGAATCTGGAGGGGAATCATTAACCTCTGAATGATGACTAGGAGAGGAAGGAGGTGAGTTCTATGAATCACTTTCTGCATCAGAAGTAGAGGTAGAAGACTGTTCAGGTGAATCTGACTCATCAGAAGATCGGTCATGTATTCCAAGTGACTCTAATGTCACGGTAGAAGTTGGAGAAGTGATAGAAAGTGAGCTTGAAGATCCCTCCTCAAACTGAACACTCCTCTCAATGAATAACTCATGTGTAGTAGGGTGGAGCAACCGATAACCCTTCACACCATCAGGATAACCTACAAATATGCAAGGTCTGCTTTGCGGATCCAAGGCCTTACGTTTCTCTGTAGGAATGTGGGCCCATGCAGGGGAGCCAAAAACTCGAAAGTGCTTAACTGATGGTTTTCGACCGCTCCAAGCTTCAAAAGGAGTAACTCCCTTCAAGGCTCGGTGAAGAACACGGTTCTGGATATAACAAGCACAATTAATGGCTTCTGCCCAATACTGTGGTGCAAGAGATCTAGAGTGAATCATACAGTTTGCCATTTCCTTCAAGGATCTATTCTTCTGTTCTGCAACACCATTTTGCTAAGGATTGTATGGAATTGAATGCTGTAAATCAATCCCCTCTGAAGTGCAAAATCTTTCAAACCGATGGTTGACATACTCACCACCATTGTCTGTGCGCAAAATCTTGATGGCTTTCCCAGATTGCTTTTCTACAAAATTTTTGAAGTCTTGAAAATGGTCAAATACCTCTGACTTCTGTTTGAGAAAGTACACCCAAGTATATCGAGAAAGGTCATCAATGAATGTGAGGACATATCGGGCCCTGCTGAAAGAAGGATGTTGAAATGGACCAGCCAAATCACTGTGAACTAACTCTAGTATCTGTGAAGCTCTCCATGCCTTACTTTTGTCAAACTTTTCCTTAGGATGCTTACCAAGAATGCAACCTTGGCAAACACCTCCTGAGAATTGAACCGAAGGCAACCCTGTGACCATGCTCTGCTGGTTCAGCTGATGCAAATAGCGGAAGTTAAGATGGCCAAACCGCTCATGCCATAATTTACTCACATCATTAGAGTGAGTGAGCAAAACAGATGAAGGAGGATCAGGAACAAAGTGAGAAAATAGATAGAGTCGTGACTGATGATCTGCTCTCCCAACTGCAACTACAGAATCACTATGCAACTCACGTATCTCCACTGAATCAGGAGTGAACTCAACCCGCTTGCCTAAACCTGTGTGATTGATTTGGTATATTGATAGGAGATTAGTTGATAATGAGGGTACACAAAGAACATCATGGAATGTGCCATCCCCCACATCAACAGACCCTCTCCCACACACCTCAATAGGAGTGTCATCACCCATCAAAATAGAAGGCATAGTACATGGCTCTAAGGATGCAAGTTCTTCCTTAGATGAAGCCATGTGGTGTGAAGCACCCGAATCAAGAACCCAAGTGGATGGTGAGGAAGCAACTGCAACAAGAGCTTTGCCCTTTCCTTTCCCCTTGTTGTTTTCTTTTGCCTTGTTAGACTCTTCATTAGAACTTTGTTTGATAGACTCAGGAACACTAATATTATTCTTCTCAAGAATGTATGTCAATTGATCAATTTGTTTCTTCAAACATTTATGTTCATCATGACCGGGTCTTTTACAATAGGCACATTTAACCTTTTCTTTCTTAGGCTTATCGCCCTTGGAGGATGAGGTATCAATAGTTGCTTTTGAAGCAATTGGTATCTGATCCTTCTTTTCCTCACTATTATTTTGTTTCTCATCCTTACTATTGTTGTTACTACTTTGTCCTTTTTGTTCTTTTGTGTCTTGGTTGGTTGCTAAGGCATGTGACTTAGAGGACTTAAGAGTGCCCATCTGGATTAGCTTGTCCTGTTCTCGAGTAAGATTGACAGCAAAATCATCTAGAGATGGCATGGTGAATTGAGCACCAAGTGCACCCTTAGTAGCATAGAAGGTAGAGACAAACACAGAATATTCTGAACTTAGCTTAGAGAGAATACTGAGAATCAGTTGTTCATCTTTCTTTTCAATTCCACATTGTTTTAACTGCAGCCTTAGTGATTTCAATTTGGTGAAGAAATCTTGGATTGTGTTGAAATTGCCTGGACTCAAACTAATTAATTCATTTTCCAACATATGACCCCTCATTTAATCTTGTGTGCCAAATAATGTTTCTAGCTTTGTCCATACTTCATTTGGTGTATCCAAAGACTCAATGTGAAATAGCAAGTCAGGAGAAACAGAAAAACACAATGTTCCATATGCCTCATCACATTTGTTAAACCACTTAGGCTTGTCTTCATCTTTAGCAGGTTCAGTTTCAAGTCCCATAGTTATCCTATTTAATCCAGCTTTCCTTAAGTGAATTATCATGCATGATTTCCACTCAAAGTAATTGTAGGGAGTTAGGATGGGCATATTTGTTTGATCCATGATGAAGGAATGCAAAGAAATGCTAAAAGGAAGAGAATCCAGCCACGACAATGCCCCCCCCTTTTTACTCAATCAAAGAACCCCCCCCCAAAGAAATATGATTTGGCACTTTATTTTAGTGCATTTACAATTACCACTAGAAAGAGATGTTTAGTGGTCTTGATTTCAATGCATTACAAACCCTCATGAAGAGCATATGCTAAAAGTGAAACTTGGGCACAATAATCAAGGAAACAAATAGCACCACTGCGATCTACTCGAAAAATCATGCACTTTCAAAAAAAGAATTGCCTCGATACGAGGTCGTATGAGAAAGTTATGATCCTCCGAAGTTTCCAAAACGAGAACTGTGCACAGTCACGGCTGAGAATCTGCAATTTCTGAAGAATTCATGCATGAAAATCAAAAACTAACTCCATTAGTGGATAGAGCACAAAAAAATAGCCAAGTTCATAATAAGAATCATCAAAATTGGAGTCTGTATGAGCAAGAACGAGACATTTAAAAACTGCATTCAGATCTGCGGCTGCCAACGGAGAGGGGTATGGCTGTAGCTTTGCATGCTCGATTCTGAAAAATATACAACTTGCATGCAAAATCTAAAAGATACCCAGATGATTTTTCGGGGCTGCGAACAAAACCCAGAAAGCGTTTTTCTTGCTGATGAACAGAAGATGTTGCTGTAGTGTAAATCAGACGCTTTTAACAGTAAAAAACGGCTCCAAAAATCAGAAAACGACCCCAGCAACCAAAATATGACATGCAAATGCTGGATCAGCTTCTTAAGTCCATCAATGGCATGCTGGAACCTGCAAAACTGATTGAAAACTCCAAATATGCAAGTTGGTTGTCAGATTTGAGATTGAAACCCCAGAGAAAAACTGTTTTTGTCAAAACTTTTCTGATTCTCAAGATCATCCAAAGATGCAAGAGAAGAGCATACTTCGTTTTTCAAAAAACTAGAATAAAGTTTATTTGCCCCCCCCGAATCTCTCAAATAAGGAAACTAAAATCTACTCTTGCACATAGAAAAGCTCTGATACCATGTTAGAATCTGAAAAGATTAATAACCCAGAAAACTAGTGCAAAGAGTAAATATCTAAACTATGAATGCAAATGATACAAAATCAAAATAGCATCATAGAGTTAGTCTCCAAGAGAGTAATGCAAATGCTGGAAGCAAAATAGCATTAAGAGGATGCAAAAATAAGAGATGCAAATACAAGCCAGGTAGCATGCTTATATAGGCTAGGAAGAGGGAGGAGGTGTCAACACCAACCAATGAGGAGCAACCATCTATCGGACTAAAGATAGCAAAGTATCTTCCCAAGATAGCTAATGGATGCTCACATGTAGGAAAGTGACACCTCACAACCATTCACCTAATAAGACATGCTTTATTAACCTAAGCGAGATTATTAAAAAGTGTAGGAAAAACTTAGCAAAAAAAGGAAAAATAAAAAAACTACACTAACATTTACAAGATGGAAGATATTAGTCATATAGGGTCTATCCCCAACTAATCCAAAAGAAGATGAGAAGATCATAGTCCTTAATTCTCCATTGTTAATGATGTATTTTTATTTTTTGTAACTCAATTTATAGAAGGTGACTATGCCAAGAGATTATTAGTTGAATCGGCTATGAAATTCATACACCTAGGCACATATTATATATATTTTTACACATTTTCTTACATCAAAGTATCTATTTCACTCATAAGACCCAAGAAGATTCCAATGGATCCTTCAGATAGGTTGGTCCTTTTATAGACCAATAGACAATTTTTTACTGCTTACGAGAGATGCAAGAAGGAGCATAGGAAATTGTGGCAATGTCCTATACCTATTAGACCATGTATTATTCTATAATACAAGATCGTCAAAATGTTTGAATCTGAATGGGAATAATATTCTTTGGAGGAATTGTTAGAAATAGGAAATACAAGGGTGGGTGAGTCAATATTCCACAAAATTTTGTTCAAGCATGGATATCATTTTAAAAACTTATAACTTACATATCAAAGTAAACTGATTAAGTTGAATAGTAAACACAACCATATAGTATTGTAATACATAACACCATATTTTGTTAATTAGGGAAACCTTGGCCAGGGAAAAACCTTGGTGGGGTTGGTACCCACAAAATGATCCACTTATCAAAAGTATCTAGTGAAAGATATTGACCCTATTAGGAGTCTATTATGTCTATATAGTTTATTGATCCTTGTCAAAGGAATAGGCCTTGTTAGAAGCCTCAACTCTTGGTTTCCATTTCTTCCTTTCCCTAATGGAAACTTCAGTTTTAGATTTTGATGTTTCTTTCTTGGATACTTCTTCCTCATATTTTGATTCTAATTTTTGTGTCTCTTTTTTAGTGCTTTTCTTCTTTTTCTTACGCATGGAAGTAGCCAATATCTTTCTCTTTTTCCTGCACAACTAACCATTTCTTTCACTCTCTTATATTTAGGTGTCTCAACTAATTCTTGAACTACAAATATGGATGACCTTCTAATGCTAGGTGGTGGCTAACTAGACTTTGATTATACTAACATCTTCCTCTTCTGTTGACTAAACTACTGGAAAAAATGGTAATTGCACAGGTGCAACTCCTACATAGTGGTCTATAGAAGTTTTTATGGATATTATAGCTATTGTTACTCCCTCTACTGATCCATTGTCAATGCATAATGGCTTGGCAATACGAATTTATAATTGCCCACTTTCTTTCATCTCCATTATGATTCACATGTCTTCTCAAAATTATTCTTTATTTATACATGACTCCTTCAAAATGATGTTAATCTTCTTGTCAACTCTCTTCTTTATGTCCTTACTATATAGTTCACTATTAACTTCTTTAACTTTTTCTTCATGGATGTTTCATCTAGGACACTCCTTATCCTTCTTTAATTCTAGAATGATCTTTACATAACCTTCAATTAATTCCTCTCTCATCTCACACCCCATAGGATCAATCAAATTCACTATGGATTCTACTGCTTCCATGCAAGTGACATTAGTTTCAACCATAAAACAAATTTCATCTTTATATTTTGCAACTAGGGATGATGGTATTCTAAATCTTTGTTTCATTTCTAATTGAAAATTCTTCATCATCCTAGTGATCTATCTTCTATCATTCTATCCTCTGGTTTCTTTTTGTAATAATATGTGATTAGATCCATTGTGCATTTATTAGAATTGCTTTCAAAACTTGGCATACCAAGAAAGTTCCCTATTACTTGAAAAAAGAAGTGTGTCAATAAGGATTTCAATCTGAATACTACATTCATGGTCTAATTTATTCTATCTATATTGTCTAGTATTTGTTGTTTCAAAATATCAAACATATTAGCATTTTCTTTTTCAACTATCATCATTTATGTTGCATGAATAAATCCTATTGGAACAGAGTTCAATCTAGAACTATAATTCATCTTATATCCAATTATTTTTCTTACAAATCTAGCATCAACTTCCTTGATCATGTCCAACTTCTTGTTTATTCCAACTTCTTGTTTATTCCATCTAATAATGTTGATGGGTCTTTTTCCATCAACTTTTCTATATTATTCAAATTAATAGGGTTACTTCCCTCATTTCTTAATCTAGTAAATTTGTGAATTGTATCATTGTCAAGCATAATAGGTATGTCTCCTACCAAAAATATATTTTCATATATATGGCTTAGAATTATCCTTGTCTACTCATGGTTGTCAAATTCCATAAAGAAAATATGCCTTGTGATGTTTAGGATTTCTAAATGTTCAAACCCTTGTTTTAGTTTCAAACCCTTGGTTTAGGTTCATGTCTAAAATAAATGTCATTGGCTCCTATCGACTCAAATTTGGAGTGAATGTATGCGCAGATGTTTTCTAAATGCAAAACCCTATTTGCCACTTGTAAAAATGCTCCTGATGGGTCATCTTATAATGAAATGTAAGGGTACTTCTTAAACATGTATCTAGGTCTCTCATTGATGTCACAAACAATAGGGGTTTCCATTCTTTACAAATCAAACTTCAAAATATGACTGCATAAGCAATAAATACCCAAATTCTTTGAAACTTAGGGCTTTCTAAATTTTCTTTCAAACATGCTTCAAAAAACTTTGAATTAGGTCTTAAATTTTCTCCACGCATTCCTTAACTCCTTGCATGATCAAGTGGTACTCAAAAATCTATTTTTTATCCTTAAATCACTTCTAATTAACTTCTCCATTAATTGCACAAGTATGCAAGTATTAAAAAGTTGTTTATGTTTACTAGAAAGCTTGTAGTGCCTCCCATGTTTTCATATTGTGCCTTGATCTATTTTGGTTGACGAGATACTTTGATACTCTTGTTTATGTACATTTGAGATGCTTCGATGTTTAAACATTATTTTTATTGTCATTATCATAGTTTCTAGATGTTAGATGTTACACTAGTCAGTTTGATCATATTAGCATGATAATGCTAAATGATGTGACATGATGCTTTATGATGATATTTGGTTAATTTTTATTCGTACATATACTCTATTTATGATTATAGGACAAGCTTATTGGATTCTAGATACTGTGATTTGATGCTACTTATATTTACCTCATTCTTTCTTTGTGATGTTTTATGATGCAATGAGTCATGTAAATAGATTATTTTAATGTAATTAAATAAATGGTTAATTATGTGATTTAATGCATTTATCGCTTCGGCGATATTATAATATGTAATCACACTTGATTGTGTTGTTTAGTGTGCAGGATTTATATCCCTAGCAATGGCACATGGAGGTAGTGATTTGGTTGTTCATACCTAGCCAATGTCATCCTTGTATGGTTGACATATCCTATTTAATTGTTTAATTAAACCCTCTGATTATTTAATAATTTTGGACCCATTGTCATTATGTGATTATAATTGTGAGTGTTTCTGTGCATTTAGAGGTTCACATTTATCGCAAAATTTATTAAGGAATAATGCGATTTAATAGTTTATGGTAAATTTATATTTGATTTAATTATTTTAATTACCAACAGCTTTGTCATAGTTGAATTCAATTTAATTGGACTTGCCCAATTTTTTTTGGGTTGAGAAAGGGTTGTTTTAGTGGGCTAATTAATTTCCCAATATTATATTTCACTTTTAAAAGTGGCCATATACTTCAAACGGAAATTTTCCCTGACTTCTCACTTGTGGAATAGAAATTTGTAGAAAAAATACCAAAATCCTTTTAGAATGATTTACTATTTTATTCGTTGTAGGAGCTATAGGCGTGGGATCTTTGTGGGGTTGAGCTCGTTGGATCCATCTTGGGGAGACCTTCATTTTTTGGGACTTTTGGTGGTGGCTATAGAGAAATTATTTTATCATGTGTGCACTTATTTTAGACCTTTTGGTTACAAGGTAGCGCTCTCCCATTTTATTATTTTCGCTTTATCTTTGATTATGCTTCTAGCAGTAAATTATTTGGAGATAGAGAACTAGTGTTCCCCTCCATTTTTGTATGCTAACTCTACCCAGTTGGATGGGCACGAGTGTTTGAAGCTTTTTGGACTTGGGGTTTTGGGGTTTTGAGCTATTATGCTAGTCGTTTTCACATACAGACATTGAACCCAACTTTTATTTGATATTTGTGACTTTTTTACCCAATGGCATAATGGATTTCAATTTCATGGTTTTTGAGTGAGTTTGGTTTTTGCCTCAGTTTGTGTGTTTTTGGACTTTCTCAGGTTTTTTTGGCACTGAATTTGGTTGTGGATCCATATTATCCATAGGGATATCTATCTAACCCTAGATGTATTTTATTGCATTGGTATTTATGCCAAATCTATACTCTCGAATATAGGTTGGTTGAGTGATTTTTTTATACTTGTTACTTTTATGCTTTTCATTCAACCCTTGTTTAGTGTTAATTTCATGTGTTTGGTTGTGCCCATACACAAGAACATGTGCATGAAATTGATGAGATCTTGCAAGACCTAAACTGCCAAATATAGGTGGGTTGACAGATTGTTCATTTGGGATTGTGTTGGGAACTTGCATTGCCTTTGGGCACTCATTGTGAGATCGGAATGGGTATGTCGGGTAGATGTGTGGAGTGGCTTCTCTCATATACCCTAGTTGTATTCTGAAAAGGTATCATGAAGAATTTCTAACAAGTGATAACTAAATTAATAAATGGGTAATATCAGATAAGCGAATGTTTGTACTATTGTCCTAAGGGCATGGTGTGATGGTTTCCTAAGGGATTCATTCCACACCCGATATAACTAAGGATTTCAAATGCCAAGCAACTTACACTCCACTAGATTCCCTACATATGTATCTATAGTGGATCTGACTAGTGACCTAATGTATTGCATTGTTTTCATGATCATGTAGATGTTGGTATCATGTTCTTGATTGCCATGTGTGTTAGCCATGGGTGAGTTTCTTGTGTGATTGAGGTTGGGTCATTATCTCGAGGAGCATGGTGGGAGTGGGCCTATGGTTACCACATGGTTGGGAGTTGTAGCTACCTATACTGTTGCTGGGGATCAGTATACAAAGATGATCTACTTCTAGTTTGAGGCCAGTGCTAGATGTTCACTTGGTACTTCAGTGTATCTGAAGTATGTTTCCATGTGATTTATGCTTTACTTTAGATGCATGAATATCATGTTTAGATGATGTTAGTTTGTTACTTGATGTATTCCTTTATCATGATGTTGAATCACAGTGCTAGATGAGATTTCTTACCACTACTTTGGATTAGTGGTGATACTAGTAGATTAGCATGTTGGATGTACTTGTTCTTATGTTTATATTTGTGGGGTAAGAATGATCTCATGAAACAACTCCAACTATCTCATTGGAAATTTGATATTCATGCTCTAGGGATGGCTAGATCCTTTTAGGTCTCATGATGCCATTATGGATGGGAGGAAATGAGCATGGTTGCTTTCAATTTGGTGGCTCTTGCTTGTGTTTTCCTTCTTGATATAGTTGATTTATGCACATGTATGTTTACCAGTAAATTGATATTTTCAATTCCAACTAGTAAGTGGTTCACTACTTGATGTATTCCTTTATCATGATGTTGAATCACATCGCTAGATGAGATTTCCTACCACTACTTTGGATTAGTGGTGATACTAGTAGATTAGCATGTTGGATGTACTTGTTCTTATGTTTATATTTTTGGGTTATTGGAAAGAATGATCTCATGAAACAACTCCAACTATCTCATTGGAAATTTGAGATTCATACTCTAGGGATGGCTAGAGCCTTTTAGGTCTCATGATGCCATTATGGATGGGAGGAAATGAGCACGGTTGCTTTCAATTTGTTGGCTCTTGCTTGTGTTTTCCTTCTTCAGATAGTTGATTTATGCACATGTATGTTTACTAGTAAATTGATATTTTCAATTCCAACTAGTAAGTGGTTCACAAGAAGCTCATGATGCCTATGATGTAGGGTCTATACTAGTAGTATTTTCTATTTATTTTGGGTTTCATCTCAGTTCAGTTGTCCTTTCTTCATTTCATCATTCTTGTCAAAATTATAAACCAAATTTGAATCTTTGTCATACCTGATGTACCATGTCATAGTGATAACTCTTCATGTTGAATGCATGATAGTCTTTGCTTTGTCTTGTTCTCTTGAGTGAACTAGTGAAGATGTCTACTAGTTATCATGATATGGTGTTTCTCCTCAACTAGTGGCCAATCAATAACAAGATACTTACTTAAACTACTCTCAATTATTCTAATATGACCAATTTGGTTAGCAATCGCTCCATTTGGCATTGATGAAAAAACATATAACATATCTTTGTTAATCTTGGTACTGATAGAATCTTTACTAGTAAATAGACTTAGCCATTTTGCACTATTGTATATGTTTTAACTTATTTTTCTCCCTCTATGGTGTATCTCAGACTTGTCTTCTTCTCCCAACTATCCTTACGATCAACTCCCCCTATCATTATCATTTCTCTATTTTTTCTTCTTTCACCTTAGCTCCCCTTTGTGATCATCTTCTTTAGGCTTTATCTCTTTATATCCCTTTTTTATCTTTGCTTATGATCCTTCCTTGTCTAACCTTTATGTCTCCCTTTAGCTTTATCCTTTGTCATTCTTTCTATCTTTGTAACTTTTATCTTTTATCTCCCCCATCATCAATGATAAATGGTATCTTTCATGTATGGATTCTAGCCATGTCTTCCATGTGTCTAGGAATTTTTGGAGTGTCATTGTCAGACTAGTAATTACCATGAGGGGTTGATCAAATTCTTTGATAGTGTTCCTAAGACCCATGGATAGCAGTGCATGCACCTACTTAACATGTCCTTGGATAATTCCTATTGTTAGGAATAGGGAACATTGTAGTTGAAAGAGTGTGGATTTCCTTTTATGTTATTCTATATTAACCCGAGTGATCAGATAAAGTTTTTCCTAAATTTGTTTGGCATACATGTTGACTAAATTGCTAGCTGATACATCAAAATATGTTTGAGTGATTTTTAGACACTCATGAGTTGTTCTTAGAGTATCATTTAGATCTATTATAAAGTTTTATGAGTTTGATGTCATGTGTAGGATTGGAGAGATATCCTTTGATAGTTCAATTGTAGTATCTCTCGATTCTATAAGTTTTCATATGTTATTCTCAATGATTTTTTTACGCTTCAACTATTCCTATTTTTTGTTGAGTGATCATGGTGCCTCACTAATTTCAGCATTCTTGACTTAGCCATTTTTCCTTCCATGGAGGAGAAAGTTTCGAACACTCAGCCAACACTTGGTATTTTTTTTCTTCTATGAAGGAGGAATTTCCAACACTTAGCCATTTTTTCCAAGATTTATAATTCTCTTGCTATCAGAAATTTTAAGTGGTCATGGATTTTGTCCATGATGGAAGAATTTTGTAGCAACCATTTTTCTCCAAGGTGGGATTTTTTGAGAGATCATGGATTTTGTCCATGATAGAAGAATTCCAGAACAACCATTTTTCTCCAAGGCAGGATTTTTTTAGTGATCATGGATTTTGTCCATGATGGAAGAATTTCACAACAACCATTTTTCTCCACAACAACCATTTTTCTCTATGGCAAGATATTTTGAGAGATCGTGGATTTTGTCCATGATGGAAGAATTCTGCAACAATCATTTTTGTCCATGGGAGGATTTTTTGAGTGGTCATGGATTTTTTCCATGATGGAAGAATTCCACAACAATCATTTTTCCTGATGTTTTCATGCCTATCCACTTTTGGATATTTCAAGGGTGATTTTAGACTTAACCATTTTTTTTTAATTGGCTGTCGTGCTTGCTCTTTTTTTTTTTTGATATAGAAACATGTACCCTTTTGGCTCTTTATCAACAATAGCTCACTTGTTGCAGAAATAGACTGCCAAAAATAAACATTCTAAAAATAGTAAGTTGTTTCAAAGTCAAAACAAGGTCAATCTAGAAGGAAGTAAAATTTACTATAAATAGACTTACTAAAAATAGACTTTCTAAAAATAGTAATTTTCCAAAGTCAAAACAAGGTTAATCTGGAAGACACTAAAATTTACTATAAAAAGACTTACTAGAAACAGACAAGCTAAAAATAGAATGTCAAGACCTTCACTTCTCAAATAAGCAAACAATTCCCATTTTTAGAGCCACATGAACAACATTTTCAAGATCTGGCCAATTTTACCAATGCTCATTTGAAAGAGGGGACCTTAGAAGATCGAGCACAACACTACCAAGAACTAAAGCTAAAAGGTCAAGTCCAAGAGACAAAAGGGAGGTACCATTTGCAATGGGAGGATGGTGTTAAAACCCCACAACATGACTTTCTCTTCTTGAAAATTTGTTTTTCTTGCTACCTTACTCTTTCTTGTATTAACGATAAATACTTTGTGAGATGTATTCTTTATCAGATTTCTAGATGATTCATATGATTCCAACATGTTGATGTGGTTTTCCTTACCCAATATATAATATACACTTCCCTTTCATTGTTTATAATAGCTTCTATTTGAATGAAACTTCATTGAGTTGGCTGCTTATGAAACTCAACACATTATACATGAGCACTTTCAATACTAGGTCATTAGGTTCTTATTAGTTCCTGGCAGAGAACTATTGTTAAGGTGCTTTCGTTAAGCTGTGATTAAACTATCTTGAATTAGCCAATCAGAACATAAGTTTTTCAAGATTTTTTTTATACTTACAGATTTTAAAACAAAATGTGCTACCATGCCATTAGTCTAAATCTACAGCTGCAAAATTTTACAAAGGTATGGAGCTTGACCAGGCCAGAGAAGGCGTAACTGCCAATGAAGCATTGTGTATCTTTTAAGAGATATTATTTTCGGTGGGATTTCATTTGCATTCTACATGGTGGAAGAACCTTTCACAATTATCAAAAGCAAGAACTAAAAAACTACACCAGATTTTGATGTTGGGGATTATTTAAAAAAAGATGTCTTTTTTTTTTTATGAATAGTGACCTTTTTTATTAATAAAATATAGATGTATTTAAAAACAAACCTATCTGCAAATATATTTTCCCATGCAAAATATGGAGACCCACATATACAACACGTGATTATAGTGATGCCGAGCGGTATGAGTTAACTTTTGGGTTTTTACCATCGGTCTATTTTCTTTTTGTTTTCCAGCTTTCATATTGTAGGCAAGAAAGCTTCTGATTAAGTTTTCTTTCTCGAGGATGAAAGAGCTTCTACAACTCTCAGCTTGTGCAACCAAAACAACATAGATGACAAGATTATAAACATTGTATTGTGAATGTGGCCACTTGCATTCTTCTCTGCCCATTCTTCTCATCAATTATCTAGAAATATATTTTCCTCCTGTACTAATACACTGAAAGATTTTTTTCACAGTGTTGTTGTAAGGATTTTTTCTATTCTTTCTAATGGATTTCTTTTTAAACTTTTCAATATTTATCTTGGAAAAATTTTCAATTCCAAGATTAAGCATTTAGACTTTCTCTTTTTATCATATCCTGGGTCAATCAGCTCTAGGCACTCAACGTTTGTGCATCAGGAATCAAATATCCAATACCTTTGAATACTTCTCTTGGCAACATTTTTAGGTTTGAAGATTTAGCATTTATAATTTCTTTGTTTATCATACCATGTGTCAATCAACTCTATACACTTAACGTTTTTACATCAAGAATCAATTATGCAATGCTCTATGTTTTGCTCATTTTTTACATCTTCTCTATGTTCGGCTCATTTATAACATCTTCTCTATTTTGGAACTAAGGGTTGATATATCACCTGAAGTCACCTTAAGTTAAAATAATAGAAAGGATTACCTGGTCCACCTATATTTGCTCGGAGACCTTGGCTCTCCTTATTGGTACTTTTGCAGTGGTATATCCTTCATTTATGATTACTGAAAAATTCCAAGTTTGAATATTCTACTTTTGCCTTGAAATGACGTCGAAAGTTTGAATTTTTATTTGTTAATGAAATCTGAATATGTTAAAATTAAAAATAATTTAGACTAATGAAAAACACATAGATCTTAAAATATCCATGAAATAGGTACAGTTATCATATTAAGAGTAGTTAAAAGAGGATGAATTTAATTGAGATATGAACTTAGGAAACCACAACTTTTCTTTAGTGAGGGTAAATCACAGTTAAAATATGAGAATAGCTTGAAATATGACTATAAAAAAACAAACTATTTTAAACAATATATTGAAGAACAAACTCATAAATTCACACCTAATAATATGAAATGAAAATCACATGCCAAGAATAGGTATCAAGTTTCCAAATAGAATTATTAAATGAGAAAATTTATTAGGCACCATGCAGTTGATCTCTTGTAGAGCAAAGAGTTATTATTCTTTTTATATTTAACTCATAAAATTTTATGTTTTTCTCATTCTTTAATTTTTTAATTATTTTCTATGGTATATTTTCACATGTAGAAAGTTTTGTCATTGTATACAATCTATTAGTTATGCTTGGAAACCTATTTGATCATTAAATAGCTTTCAACATTTTCTAAAATTTGGTTGACGCATCCTTGTAGAATTCGTGGCAAGGTAAGGTAGAACCTTCTCAAATGGTTTTATATATTTGGCAACCTATTGGATCATTAAATAGATTTTAACATTTTGTAGCATTTGGTGACCCTTGTAGAATTATTAGCAAGGTAGAAATTCTTAACCAAACCTTTTCATGTGTAGGAGCTATTCAACTGTTTAAATTTTAATATTCTTTCTAATATAAGAACAATTTGTTCATGTAGTTACTTTTTAGCCTAGAAGCTATATGACTAAGAGAGATGTATCTGTCTCTAATCAGTTTATCATATTCAAAATATTAGTACATTTGATGCTATAGGTTCTTTAGCATTTCTACACTATCTATTTTTATTTTTTTCTATAGAGAAATTTAAGATTGTATTGTACTCTATTTTATTTTTTAGAAAAATCTTCTAACTGGTTCAACTTAGCATAGATGTTGCATAAGAGAGATAATATATCTAATTACTTTATCCAGTTTCAGTAGTAATAATTTGTACAGAGGATTAAAAGTATTTATTGGAAGATTAAAATTTTGAAAGATTAAAAATTAGAAGTTAAGTTTTGTTTGAGTCTTAATTTTGATGAGTAGCTCCTATTGGTGATTAATTCCAACTAGCAGTTCTGTTTAGTTTCGATGGTGATTCACTGGCAGTTTTGATAAGTTTTAGCGGTGATTCTCTTCATCCATAACTGAATATCCAATTTTTATTAATAGATCAATAGCCTTCAATTAGTCGATAACCCCAATCTTTCACCTTGAATTACATTTTAGCTCTATTTTTTTTCTATTTCTGTAATTCATATCTTTTTTTTAGCAAGATTCTTTATTTATTTTTTAGAAGAAGAAGTATTATTTTTATTGCAGGTATTGCAGATCAGAGCATTTTTTTGGATGAATTGTATTCATTAGACTAGAGGTTGTTAATTGTTTCTATTTGTAATCATGAACTCAGATATAGTTCTATTTTGGAGGAGATCAATGATGTCTAGTATATATTTTCATCCATTTATTGTCAAACTAACCTCAAAAAATTATCTGTCTTGAAAAAAGGGATAAAGAATCACTGCATTAAGCAAGATCTAAATTAATGCCCTATCTCCTTGGACACATTTATGAGCCAAGCGAGTATGAATAGAAAATTGCATGGTTTAATAGTAATGATATTGTCTATGAACTAATATGTCTTACTATTTCTGAGGATATTTTATCATATAGACCACACAAAGTGCCCTTTCATTGCTTGGACCATCATCCTACAGTTGTATGGAGACATTGATTTTTCATCTGAAAGTGATGATTCCTTGGATAACCAGACTTCTATGCGTGATACTAAAATTTTAGTCACCTCATCTTGTGTGAACACATCTTTTGTGGATGATCAGTTTATTGATGACCTTGGTGCTTCTACTATATCTTCAGAGATTAGAGTTGCTTCATCGAAAGCTTCCAATGTTTCTTTGCAATAAGATCATTTGTGTCTTTTAGATTCAGTTCATTGGGATAAATTTCTACTAGACATATCATTTTTGTTTGTAAAATCCCTCATTTCGGATCTAGATGACAACATTGATTTTATTCATCTTCTCTTTGATGAAGGTGACTCTTCTTTAGTTGTTGTGAGGGAGCCTCCTAGCCCTCTTCTTCCTTCTTTGCATAGTCATTCTTCGTAGATTGATACGAATTTTGATATATTCACACAACATTCTGAAGAGATCTATTTTCCTTTTGAGGTGAAAAATGTGTCTTTTGATTATCTTCTACAATAATTTCTAAAATATTATAGCCATTTCAAGATCTATACAATTGTCAGAGGCATCATGCATCTTGAGATTTCTTCCTACGTAGTCCTTTCAGGATTGGGAGACTTCATTCATACATCTTTAGTTATATTTCTTCCTGAAGGGAAGAATGTTGTTCGAAGATCATGGAGCACCTTCTGCATACAGTGTCTAGCATCTTACCACTCACTACACACCATAGAGTGATCTATCTTCTCTTCCATTTCACTTTCTTGGAGATCTTCTCGGGGCCAAAGAAATTGTAGTATGGTAGTTTTATTGCTTTATTAACATCTATTTTGAGGTGGGGTGGTTTATTCCTAGTGGATTTTCCCTCTTTCCTCTCCTTAGATTTCTCTTTTCTCCATGTTAGAATTAAGAGGGGTTTTGGTGACTAATTCCAATTGGAAGTTCTATTTAGGTTCGACCATGATTCACTGGCAGTTTTGGTAAGTTTTGGCAATGATTCTCTTCATACATAACTGAAGATCCGATTGTTATTAACAAATTAATATCCTTCAGTTAGCCACTAACCCCAATCTTTCACCCTAAATTACTCTTATTCAATAGAGTTAATTTCTTTTTTTTCAACAAGATTCTTCATTTGTTTTTCAGATTGATTGTAAAATCTTACAGCTCCCTGGTTCTCTCCATTATCATGTCTTAAAAAAGTGGTGGCTATAATATTCCCTTGTGTGAAAGTCAAGTCCAAGACAAGAAAAAAATGATCCACATCATTTTGTGGTTGTACATTGTTGTTATCTCATTTCTAGTTATGTTCAAGTAAAAATTGATATCTTTTATCATATTAGAAATACTTACTTCTAACACATTATACAGAGCACTTTCAATACTAGGTCATTATTTTCTTATTTCTATTTTCTTTGGTAGCCTAGGTTTTATATTCTCTGTGATGTCTGTTTAATATCATAAGCATGTTGTAGCTCTATTGTATTTCCTCATAACAAAAACCTTTCAACCTCTTCCATTTATTTTATTTTCATTTCTTAAACTATTATGATATCACTTATTCGAATTGAATGCATGTTATTCTAATGAATATGGTTAGGCATGAAATTATCTTTAGACACATTGCTCATTATTTACATATCTTTCTAGATGTCTGAGGCGCTATCATTTCATTTAGACTTCCATCTTATTAATTAAAATCCAGTTCCATAAAGTGCTGAAACTACATTCTAAATATGTAGTATTTTTATCTCCCACATGACACCTATCATGACATTAAATGTAATTGTGATTCACTTATCAAATACAAGATTCATAGTCATGATTAATCTGGATGCACCAACATTCAAGTTACCATTGTAAATGAGAATTTATAATAGCAAATAACCTTTTCTCTCATTGACTGAGTCATTGATAAATCTATGTTATCTTATTACTGCAATTTAGACTTCATCGTGCTAAGAGCTCATGTATTTTTGTGAGAAATATTAATCAAAATCATTCACAACCTTAAATCTAAAAATTTGATCGGCACTCACAATTGTCGAGTGATAGTTTTATTCGATAAACACTAAGAAAATGAGTGGCAGGAGAGTTTACCGAGTGAGCTCGGTAAATAAAGAAAAAAAAACTCGATAGCCAAAGGATGTCGAGTGAGCTTGGTAGTGTGGATGCCAAGTGAACTGGATAGCCACAGTAGGGTGGTGCTCAGTAGATGAAGATACCGAGTGAGCTCGATAGCCACTATAGAGTGGAGCTCAGTAGAAGACATTACCGAGTGAACTCGGC
Source organism: Cupressus sempervirens (assembly GCA_028749045.1). Classification (NCBI taxonomy): domain Eukaryota; kingdom Viridiplantae; phylum Streptophyta; class Pinopsida; order Cupressales; family Cupressaceae; genus Cupressus; species Cupressus sempervirens. Next base: position 246,380,764 of record CM053787.1, on the reverse strand, counting down.
TTGAACTGCAGATGACTTCTAACAAAGACAATACCAAGTAACAAAACTTATAACATGAATAACTTTCAACATTAAAATCAGAGAGCCAAAACTTGAAGCTTTCAAAAAAACTTTTTAAATGCAAGGAATAGAAGAAGAAGAACAATGGATTCAAGTATGCCTGCTTGCTTTCTATTCAACTTAGATTAAATCGTTACAAAATCTTGGAGCATTTGGCTTCAACCAGAAAACTCTAAAGTAACCCTAAAACTTCAAACTGGAAAACTTCAAACTTACAGCTCTAATGGTTGCATACTACAATGCCTGGAGCAATCACTGCTTCAACAGGTCAAATCAAACAACAAAATACGAACTTACAAGATGACACAAAGAAGCACATGCAATTGCAGTCACAAAATAAACTTCCTCTTTCCCTGCAACAAACTGGATCTACTGATCACTTTCTCTGCAACTTCTCTCTGCTCTGCAACTTCAACTTCTTCCTCTAACTAGGTGAATGAATGTGTGACATTCCTTTTTGTCTTCTACCACAAAAAATTTCTCCCTCTTTTCCAAATTTAAAAACTCACCTACCAAGCAATAAATTCTTTTGATCATTCTACAAGCTGTCATGGAGGTAGGTATGTTCAAGTAAAAAATGATATCTTTTATCATATTAGAAATACCTACTTCTGACACATTATACACGAGCGCTTTCAATACTAGGTCATTATTTTCTTATTTCTATTTTCTTTGGTAGCCTAGGTTGTATATTCTCTGTGATGTCTATTTAATATCATAAGCGTGTTGTAGCTCTATTGTATTTCCTCATAACAAAAACCTTTCAACCTCTTCCATTTATTTTATTTTCATTTCTTAAACTATTATGATATCACTTATTCGAATCAAATGCATGTTATTCTAATGAATGTGGTTAGACATGAAATTATCTTTACACACATTGCTCATTATTTACATATCTTTCTAGATGTCTGAGGCACTATCATTTCCTTTAGACTTCCATCTTATTAATTAAAATCCAATTCCATAAAGTGCTGAAACTACATTCTAAATCTGTAGTATTTTTATCTTCCACATGACACCTATCATTACATTAAATGTAATTGTGATTCACTTATCAAATACAAGATTCATAATCATGATTAATCTAGATGCACCAACATTCCAGTTACCATTGTAAATGAGAATTTATAATAGCAAATAACCTTTTCTCTCATTGACTGAGTCATTGATAAATCTATGTTATCTTAACTTCATCGTGTTGAGAGCTCATGTATTTCTGTGAGAAATATTAATCAAAATCATTCAAAATCCTAAACCTAAAAATTTGATTGGCACTCATAATTGTCGAGGGACAGTTTTATTTGGTAAACACTAAGAAACCGAGTGGCTAGAGAGTTTACCGAGTGAGCTTGGTAAATGAAGAAAAAATAACTCGGTAGCCAAAGGATGCCGAGTGAGCTCGGTAGTGTGGATGCCGAGTGAACTCGGTAGCCATAGTAGGGTGGCGCTCGGTAGATGAAAATACCGAGTGAATTCGATATCAACTATAGAGTGGAGCTCAATAGAAGATGTTACCAAGTGAACTCGGCTTGAACTACAGATGATTTCTAACAAAGACATTACCGAGTGATAGAACTTATAAAATGAATAACTTTCATCATTAAAATCAGAGAGCCAAAACTTGAAGCTTTCAAATAAACTTTTCATTTATGCAAGGAATAGAAGAAGAAGAAAAATGGATTCAAGTATGCCTACTTGCTTTCTGTTCAACTTAGATTAAATCATTACAAAATTTGGGAGCATTCAGCTTCAACCAAAAAACCCTAAAGTAACCTTAAAACTTCAAACTAGAAAACTTCAAACTTACAACTCTAATCACTGCATACTACAATGACGATGACACAAAGAAGCACGTGCAATTGCAGTCACAAAATAAATTTTCTCTTTCCCTACAACAAACTAGATCTTCTTATCACTTTCTTTGCAACTTCTCTCTACTCTGCAACTTCAACTTCTTCCTCTAACTAGTCAAATGAATGTGTGACATTCTTTTTGTCTTCTACCACAAAAAAATTCCCCCTCTTTTCCAAATTTGAAAACTTACCTACCAATCAATAAATTCTTTTGATCGTTCTGCAAGTTGTCATGGAGGTAGGTGGGTGTTTGGCTCCAGGGGCAAACGGCCTCTTGCATTAAATATTCCAACAATTTTACATATCAGGCACAATTTTCAAATCTAATATCCATTTAAAATGCCCATTTATTATAACTTTGTTGTTATTATAACTTTGTTCCAACAGTCATCTGTAGATTTGCATCACTCCTCTCAAACTTGTTGTTACATAAAGTATGTATCTTAAACTATGAAACTTGATCCATATTCATTGTTTTCTATTTTTGTGACTACCTTTTTATATGTTATCACCTTCATGTTAAATATGTGTAACTAGCCATAAAAATCAGAAGATCTTGCCCTCATAAAACCATTATTATCTCTTCGTTGGTTTCATGTATGTAGATTTTGCCCGATACAAACCCTAAATCACCCCGCATCACCCTGCTTTGGAGAAAACCCAAAAAGCATTTTTCTAGATCTTCATTGTTGTTTTTCTAGAAACAATCAAGATAACTGATTTTTAACATGTTTCTAATCATGAAAATTACTTGTTCATTATCTGATATCTTCCCCTTAACATTGATTCGCAACAGATACTAAACTTAGACTTTCAATTATTCTTATACATTCCCTTTCATACCTTTCACTATAAATTTTGAAGTTGGACTGTGAAAATTCGGCTCTCATGTTAATAATTTATTGGTCTTTTGCTATATGAATTCAAAATTTACTTGAGTAACATTTTTGCTTATCATTGTTGACTGTCCCGTGTAAAAATAAACATAGTAGTGTACAACCTACTTTGTTTCAAGATATTCTTCTTTCCTTGGCATTTTTTAATGCATTATCTGAATGAGCATCTTTTAGGAGCGCTAAGTATTTCAGAAATATTAGGAATGATTTCTATTGCTCAATTTGTATGAACTAACCCCCTCTTTACATTTTGTAGGTCTACTCAAAGCTGGAGATGTCAGCCTAAGTCTTCTTCAAAATTCAAATCTATGACCTTCCATTTAGGTTATGGAGGATCTTTTCCTTATTTCTCCCATACTTTTCTGTTTATTCAAATAGTGTATTAGGAGTTGGCACGGCTTGTGTGGTACCTGAGTTATTGTATCAAGTATTGTCTAAAATTTAAATATATTATGCCTTCTAAAATAGTTTTGAAACATATTTCAATAAAAGAGAAAATAATCAAATTTCTCTTATATACTGAATTCTATACTTTACATTCCACATTCAAATCATTCTATAATATTTATAAATTGCAATATGTAGGCAATTTGAACATGGCAATTTAAGAGGTAGACTAAATTGATAACATTGTTGGCAACCTCTCAGAGATGTTTGTCTTGCTAAACATCAATAGATTAGTTTCCTATCATATCCATTGGGCGTAGAGTTTTTCATACTTAGAAAAATGAATCTTCTCAAACAAAAATGAAAATGAAATGCTCTTTGCTGAAACAAAACACACCACACCATACTGAAACTGAAAACATGAAAACTTCAAGCTGAAACAGAACTAAAAAACCTCAAACTAATTTCTGCAATCTATCATTGAATGAAAATGAAATGCTCTTTGCTGAAACAAAACACACACCATACTGAAACTCAAAACATGAACACTTCAAGCTGAAACAGAACTGAAAAAACTCAAACTAATTTCTGCAATCTGTCATGAATGTTCGCATCAATTTGTCTTCATCATCATTATGTAGGTGGAATACCAATTTTTTTGGAGTGATGTATTACCTCCATCGTATATTGCATTTATGGTATTGAGATATACCTTTTTATGATGGTGCTGATGAGAGGCATCTGATGATTTATGTTACAGCTTGCTGAAATATGTGTTGAAACACTCATTAAAAAATGAAACTTACTCACACTTGAAATAAAGATTGTAGTATGAAACATCCTATAGCTTTTAGTTTTGTTGTTTGAATGGTATACCATTTGTTACGGAGGGAATTGGCCTCTTGTCTTGCTTTTGAACAAATGGTATATCATTGAGACCATGACTACACATCCCATTGGTTGTGTTATGTCATAGCATTTATTTCACTTGTGCTGAAGCACTTATTGAAAATGCATACTGAAGACAAAACTGAAAACTGAATGCTTATTGAAATCTAAACCGAAAACTGAATGCTTATTGAAATATAAAACTAATTCACACCCCTAACCTACCGTAAGCTAATCAATCATCAAGATCTTCAAATACATCCATTAATGCACTGATTGAAATAACTTCTTTTTCTTATTAACAATGGGTGCATATCATGCATCAATGCTATTGAAATGACATAAATGTAAATAAAAATATCAATTGCTCTTGAAGTACATTCGAAAGATAATGGGCAAATTCACTTACCTCTTGAATTTGGATAAAATCAATACATGTATAAGGTACATAAATAGGTAGGATCTGATCTTCTATGTCGGAAACTTCATATTTAAGGTACATAAATTGGTAGGATCTGATCCTATGAAAATGTCTAATTGAGCAACCCCTTGTAATGATAAATTTTGGCTTACTCAAGTTACGATTTCAAACTTTTCGACTGTCATTTCAACCATAACATCAAATTGATTTGGAATATTAAATTCAAGAGAATCAAGAGGTAAGGGAATGATTTCATGTACCTGTTGTTGTTGATCAAACACTACCTCCTCCAATGGTATCATGTCATTATCTAGGAAAGAAGAAAAGTCTTCAATAATGTTTTCCTAGTGTCCATAAAAAATATACCTTTGACATCAGCAAATTTACACCAAAACTACATTTATTTCTACCTCTTGGCAGCTCTCTTCAATGTTGTCTTCACTTTTATGCCTTTGAGCTAGTAATAAATCAACTTCCTCCTTGCATTCTTGTTTGCACATACTTTCATTATTATCAATAATAGATAAAAATACTATAACCAATTATTCAATAATAACTTTCTGCACTTGATTTACCTTATTTACTGTATACAAGGAATTCCTAATTCTGTAATAAATGCATACATTACATTTGAAAAAGTAACATCCTTATCATCATTTTCAACCTTAGCAAAGACATGATTGTGACATACCTCAGTAGAACTATCTTTAATGACCAAAATTGTTAAATCATTGTTGTGTTCTTCTTGTCCTAAAGTGAATGTAAGCAAATTCTGATTTTCATGTCCTCCAACGTGAACCTCATCTTCTTCCTCATTCAAAAAACCAAGAAGCTCGTCAAACAATTCACATGAACCTTTAAAAATGTTAACTTTCTCTATATGGGAGACTTCTTGTGGATGATCAAGTTTTTCAACTTCAACCTATTGTTTAGAAAGGAAATCATTAAAACTCAAAAACTCAAAATTTCAAACCCCTTCACATGTTGAATTGGAACATGAAGAATAAAATGAGCTTCTAAAATGAATCTTTCATATGATAGTATCATTCCATATGACAGTATCTATTGAAATACTATTTCTAAAAATTATTTATTATAATAAAAAATATTTGGTATGACAAATTTTTAAATTATTGAATATACAATTAACTTTATGTTATTAGCATAATTGTTTTCAATTATATAAAGTAATTTGAATTTGACATATTAAACTTCTTTAAGTAAATATATTTAAAATATTAATTTAATAAATTTCAAATTCAAGAATGTTTATTATGAGTGCTTGTTAATAAATACTATTAAAATTAATATTTATTAATAGAGACTTTTAATAATTAATTAAAAATTATTTCTTTCTTGAGTGATAAATTAAATACAAGCTTATATTTTTATTTTGTATAAAACTTTTTATTTTTTATACAAAATAATTGTGTTCCATAATGGTGAAACCTTACCTAGAGATATTGTCCATTCCATGACTATTTATAAGAATAATTTATTATATTTAAAAATATTTGGTATACCAATTTTTAAAATTAATGAATATACAATTAAGTTTATGTTTTTAGCATTATTGTTTTCAATTATTCTCCCAAATAAAACATAAGGATTAAATTCTAAAGAACACAAGTATAAAACTTTAAATTGATGGATAGATAGTATTGCGTCTAGATTGAAGTTTGTAAATAAAAAACATAAATTTATTAAGTGTTATCACTAATTTCTTCGATTTATTATTTGTTAGTTTTGTTAGCTTTCGACAGCTGTTCATCTGTTTGCTATTATTTAGCAAGTAATTATTTTGCTAACTAATTGGTTAGATTAGAAACAAATATTTGTTAATTAATTGACCACTTTTAGAAACAACTAGAAATTGACTTGGTTAGGGTTGTTAAGTTGTTTTAATCTCAACTGTCAATTGTAAATCAATCTCGGTCGTTGGTTTACCAATAGGAGTAGTATAAAAGGAGGTCAGGGGGGCATTTGGAGAATATGAAGTTTGGAGAAACATTTGTAGTGCTAGCAAATGAGTTTGTAAGTTTGCAGTGTTAGCAAATAGTCTTGCAGTGTTAGCAAGGGCGCAGTGTTAGCTTGGGAATAATAGTGGGGAATATTAGCAGGATAAATTAGGAGGGTGTCAAAATTTTGCCAGTAAGAGGCAAGGAATTTTGTATCTCTTGATTTGCTGAAGTTTAATATAATTTCTCATCTGTAGAACTAGTTTTCCCTTAGGGGTTTTTCCAAGGACAATTTGTCCAAAAATATTGTGTTCATTGTGTTGCGCATTTATTTTCGTATTTTATAAGTGAAGTTGCAGTTGTGTTATTTTTTGATATTAGCTGGGAATTTATTTTCAGCAGTTTAATAATCATTTATGATAGGAGATTAATAATCAGTGATTGCAATAGTTAAATTTTTCACATGGTATCAGAGAATTGTTAAGGGTAGAATAGTTTTTCCCTAGGAAGGAAATTTTGATCTCTTTAGATTTATTATTACTTTAAACCCTTGAGATGGCTTTAGCTGGTTTGAGAGATCAGGATAGATTGGATGGTGCCTCAAATTTTGGTGTCTGGAAGGCCAGAATTTCTTTATTGTTGGAAGAGAATGGTATCAAGGATTATGCTACCAGTGTTGTACCTATACCAATGGATGCAACACAACTTGCAGCATATAGGAAGGACGATGCCAAAGCGAGGAGAATTATCCTTGATGGTGTCTAGGATCATATTGTTCCACATATCGCAGAGCTAGATACGGCGAAGAAGATGTGGGATGCCATTCTGAATCTATACCAGAATGCTACCACCAATAGGAAGTTGATTCTCAGAGAGAAGCTAAAGAATACCTGAATGAATCAGGGAGAAGATGTCACAAGTTACCTCACCAAGCTCAAACTTGTCAACGACAATTTAGCAGCTGTTGGAGATAACCCTAGTGATGACGAGCTAGTGAGAATAGCCCTAAATGGGTTTACTAAACAATAGAGTGTCTTTGTTCAAGTTGTTAGTGGACAAGATACTTTACCAAGTTGGGATTGACTATGGACTAATTTCACTCAGGAGGAGTTTAGACAAAGTCTTGTCAATGGGGCCAACAAGAGTCAGAAAAATGAGGGGGAACTAGAGAATGTTGCCCTAGCGGGTAAAGGGAAAGCAAAGAAGGGATCCAGCAAAGGCTTGAATTCACAAAATGAAAAGAAGAAGAAGGACCTTTCTAAGGTCAAGTGCTTTGGATGTCATGAGTTTTGCCACTATGTCAGTGATTTCCCAAAGAGGAAGAAGGGTAAGAAGTAGGAGGTAGCTTCAACAAGTGCGAAAGAACTCTCTAGTAGAATGGAAGATGAGTTTGCACTCATAGCTTGTATGGTTAGCTCAACCTCACAGTGTGTTTGGTATATAGATAGTGGGGTGTCATTTCATATGACAAGAGTTATAGAGTACTTCTCCAGTTACAAGGAGGAGGACACCAACATCCAAATTTCTATGGGAAACTTGTCCAAACTCAACCCTGTTGGGAAAGGGACTGTTCAGTTTCAGAGGGAGAATGGAAAGATAATTCCACTTCATGATGTGTTATATGTGCCAGGCTTAGGTATGAATTTGATTTCTATGTTTGTTCTTCAAGATAGGGGGTATAATGTACTCTTTAGAGGGACAAATGTGTTGATTAAGCACAAGGATTGTAAATCACCCATAACTATTGGAGTTAGGAGTGGTCGCCTTTATAGATTGTAGTTTGATACTTCTAAGGCACTCATGAGCAATAGTAATCCTAGAGATCTTGGAGAGCTATGGCATAGGAGGATGGACCATATTCATCATGAAACACTTAGATTGCTTTGTGAGACGGTGACAGGTGTTCCAAAGGTGAGCACAGAGCATGACGATGTATGTAAGGGATGTGTGTTGGGGAAGTTTGGAAAAGCATCTTTTCCAAGGAGTGACACCAGATCTAAGGGTGTTCTTGATCTAGTACATTCAGATGTTTGTGGACCAATGTCGACGAAATCTCTCAGAGGATATGAGTACTATGTTACTTTTATTGATGACTTCTCTAGAAAGACCTAGATATACTTCTTAAAGAATAAGGATGAGGTTTTTAGTCAATTCCAAGAGTTCAAGGCTCTTGTGGAGAATTCGATAGGAAAGAAGATAAAGGTTCTTCAGTCAGACAATGGAGGCGAGTACAAAGGAAATGTCTTCAAGGAGTTCTATACTAGAGAAGGAATCAAGAGAGAATGGACTGTTCCTTACAATCCACAGTAGAATGGAGTTGTTTAGAGGAAGAACCGTTCTATATCGGAGGCAGCAAGAGCTATTCTACATGACCAGGACATGCCCCGTTACTTATGGGCAGAGGCGTGTAATACAGTAGTCTACATCTAGAATAGAGTTCCACACAAGGTGCTAGGGAAGATGACACCAGAAGAGGCTTTCACAGGGAAGAAGCCAGATGTTAGTCACTTCAGGATATTCGAAAGTTTGGCATATTGTCATATTCCTGGAGATACACATACAAAGTTAGATCAGACTACAGAGAGGGGGTACTTTGTTGGGTACAGTGAGACCTCAAAGGCATATAGGATTTTTATTCTGGGGACTAAAAGAATAATTGTCAGACGTGATGTCAAGTTCATGGAGGATGAGACATTTAGGAGACTGGGAGATTTACTAGTAGATGATTAGAGTGAGCAGCCAACAGAAGCTCCAAGACCAAGTCAAGGCACTAGTAAATTTAGGCCTAATTTGTGACGCGAAAAGGTCTCAATTTTGACACAAGTTGATCGCTAAAGCCACCAAAGTTGTCGTCGAACAAATTTGGTTGATTTTTTGCCACATTCATTGCGCTTCAGAATTTTGACTACATAAATGTCGATTTACCGACACAAATTTCGTCCATTTCTCTATCCAGCCTAAACTTTTATTTTCCCAATTTTGACGTAAACTTGCCCAATTTTGAGTTGGAATTCTGATGACAAACCCTTAGCTTTCGACGTCGGAGCCATACTAACAACATAAATGGTGCCAGTTTGGTGTCTCAATTGCGATGAAGATTGGTCGCAATTGAGACCAACATATCTCGCAATTGAGACGCGTTGTCCCTTTTTTTTTTAAAGCATCTTTGCTCTCATAGGAGCATTCAAAACTGCACAAAACTTGATTACAAAGCATAATTGCTTGATGCATGAGAGTCAAGGTATCATGCACATTTCTTCCTCCACACCATTGTTTCGTTCATCAAATGATTTATTTTATACAAAACAATGGGAAGGAGGAAGAAATGTGCACGATATCCTAATTCCACCGAGCAATTATGCTTTACAACTCAAATTTTGTGGAGTTTAGAAGGCTCCTATGAGAGCAAAGGCTTTGCAATAATTGGCACAACGCATCTAAATTTTGGTTCCTGTAGGGAAGAATAAAATTAGGAAATAATTATTTATCAGGAATGAAAGCCAATAATTTCATCTATTTTTCAAACAGATAAATGTGACAAAAAAACTTACAGTCCCAATCACATCATCATAAGAGCGCATATATAACTATAACTATAACTGTCTAAAACCAACATAATTTACAAATATCCACAATTTGAATATTATCACTTAATGTTTTCTTTAATAATGCTCCAATGCCTTAGGGCATTCAGTTAGAAACTTCAAAATTAATGCTATCAAGTTAGATGTCATTTCATAGCCACCAAGGATAAGGTCCATAATAAGATTCAATATCTCTTCATCCATAATGTATATTAATGCTATCAAGTTAGTTGTTATATTAATAAGATTCAATATCTCTTCATCAATATACCTTTGGTTCTCGATGGAGACGTGCTCCAATCAATAGGAAACGTCATCATGAAGCAGGAGGTGAGGTTGAAGGATTTTATGGAGGCATTCAGAAGTTAATTACAGAGGAAGAGATTTTAGCCTAGAAGAAGTTATGGCCAAAAGAATCGCTAGAATGATTGATTGTTACATTAGAATTATCTTCATTTAACATTAAAGCTGCATGCATATTGGAATGGCTGACATCATCGTTAAGTGCATTTGATGATAGCACATTTGTTTAGGATATACATAGAGAATGTCAAGAGTGTTGTTGACAACTTTTGTATTTCTTTTGGCTTTAACATTGATGACTGTGTTCCAACTATTTTAGGCTAATATTTGCTTCACAAATGGCCGATGTATATGAATCTTGTTCCAATAGAATGACTTTTGTTGAAGTTAACCATAATGTATACATATATTTGTAATCATTATAGTCAGGATGACAACTGTTGCAGTTCACTTGCCCATTGAAGAGTTGATTTTTTTATGATGGCACAACAAAATGTTCTGAACCATAGATTGCTTATCCTAAAAATCTTTCATCATCCTCCGAAACTGATCAATAATAATGCAATATATTGTAGTATTAACTGTTTAAATTATTCTTGAAAATGAAGAACTTAATATAATTTGATTGAGCAACCTTACATTTTGTATGTTGCCATTTTGTATTATACCTCAAACAAAAAAATGATGGTGCCATGTGATCAAGACAGCAAAAATCTCTATGGAATGTACAAACCTTGGCACTAGACGTCTTCTCCATCTACGAGGCATTCAATGCTAGAGATAGAACCTTATATCTACTCCACAAATAATGTGCTTACTAAAGTTGCTACGGCAGAAAGTTCTCATAGGTTAGTTCTAATCAGGTCTGGTGAATAATATGTGAAAACATCAATACAGCTAAGGCACTAATTTTGCCCCATTTTCCTCATGTATGAGAGCCTTGAAGAGAAGCTCAGATAAAAAGAAATTAGTTGTATGGATTAACTTAATAGTAGTAAAATTGAAGAGAAAAATTGTTGGCGGTGAACTACTTAATCTGTAAATACAAGAAAAAGACTGGTCACAATGTATGGGCTATCCTAAGTGGTAGAAATGGTCATAGTACAGTGAAGTTCACAGTTTCAAATAATCTAATTTGTAATTAAAAAGAAATTTCACTGTATGGAAATATGAGGGCTTCTTTTACAAACTTTTTTTCATTTATAAGAATTTTAAGAAACTTTTTTTGTCAAATTTTAAACCAAAAGGATTGCATTGAGCTAATGTTTTAAACTCTACCAAGAGGAAATTGAACTAAGGCATCCAAATCTTAACACACTATATTATAACAATTTCATAGTTAAGAGTTGTGCTTGTAGACAACATCCAAATCTTATCTGGTGGGTGCCTCTCATATTAAATTTTAAAATTATTTTTTTCTAGTTCAACATGGAATGACCTTTCATGTTGGTTAGTCTACTAACCCTAACTCATCTCATCTAGGTCATATAAGATCTTGATAAAGGCTAGTTTGCAACAATTCAACTTCTAATAGCTAGTTTGTAAAAGTAGTTAAAATAACTTGTTAGTAATACAATTATCTTCATAAGGAGGTCTAATTTGCATTCTCAGTACAACACTCACCCAAATATGCTTTCAAAAGGTATTTAAACAACAATTAGATCTTGAAAAAATTAGATATGAAAGTGGAAATGATAATCAGGTCATGTACCTCTTCTTCATCTTGTTTGCACTTGTTTTCCTTAACCTTTTCGTGAAGATTTTCAATGTACTTATCAAATATCTCTCGACAGAAGCTTTCATCACTAATTGCCCTGAATATTCATATCCAATATATTTATAGCTAATACTAGTGTAAGGTACATGATAGCTACCTTTAATTACTCACAATAAGATTAATTCCTGATAGTGGCTCTTTTACCTGTATGCTTTCGCATCTTTGAGAAAAGGTATGTAATCCTCCCATTCTGAGGAAGCAACAATTTCCTGAAATGGAAAAACAATATATAACTAATTTATCGTTACACAGATAGAAATTTGTTTATGATAAGAATAGAAATTCATTCATATTCAGGATTTTTAATGTACAAAACTCTGTGAAATTTTACTCCAGGTGTAAAAGTAGTAGAGGAAAAAGAGACTGCATTAGAAGGATTTTTTCCAAAATGAATAATGTAAACCTTCAGAGAATAAAGCAAAGCCGTGAAATCATCTGCCAGCCTTTCCCTCCTTTTTGCTTCTTTCTCTTCCTTTTCCTTTACTTGTTCAATCACTTCTTCAAACACAAGCTACAAGCAATACACAGGATGTCAGTAAGACCTAACAAAATCATATATCCCAAAACAACTTGCATTACTTTCAACATTTGTAATTGTTTCAGTTTAGCCTAATAAAAATCCATTATCCACTAATGAGAACAGACTAATGCATTTGTGATAGCGATTCACTTCCAGCAACTACTTACCAGTGCAAATGAGTCAAAACATAATATAGCTAATGCAATGATCGAATCAGTTAGGAACCAGAGTCATATGGAACATAAGGATAAGATCCTTGTTTGTATAAATAGTAGTTACTAGGAACATAACAATATGTGACAACATTGTTCAAAGGAAAATACCAAATACTTTTATTGTGAATTCTTCTGTAGCTGAGACAAAAAATCTAGAAATGTAACCAGAACAAACCTTAAGATTTATTTCAGATGTAGCAGCCAAATCATATAGTTCCCCAATGGAGGCTTTGAACTTGTCAAGAGTCCATGATGATGTTACTACGAGCTGCAATCATTACATCAAAAATATTACAATATATTTTACATCCAATGGAAAATCTTAAAGCACAAAAGGCACACCTTTCCTGACTCCATAGCATCTTTTATGTTTGATTTGTCCTCCTGGTACTGCCAAAGATACATATTCAAAAAAGGTTACATCAAAGGAATCAAACATACGTTGCCTTGAGTAATAATGATTGCAAGCCTGATTGTGAAAGTGCAATTAAATCCTGCAATCAAATCATTAAAATATATGCAACTTTCTTACCTGCTTTTTCATCCCTTCTGCAACATCTTCAAACAAATCCTTGGGTGGTGAACTAGATGTATTTGAAGTAGGCTCTTTGCTTTATGATCCTCCAATTCTTTGCTTTATCAAAGAACTGGAGGATAATAAAGCAAAGAGCCTGCTTCAAATGAAGTGTGTCTTTGCTGTAAGCAGGCCAGTTGCTTTATGATCCTCCAGCAATCTTCGAAATTCATCCCAATTTTTACGTTCTTTTTGGCACAGTTCTTCCTGCATTTAAAAATATTCAAGTCATTCCAATATACAAAAATAAGATAGATGAAAACTATGGAAGCACACTACTCTCTCATTCTAGACAACCTTTTGAATCGTTTGTACTTCTTCCTCCTCCAAATCAAATATAACACGTCAAAATTTTAGGATGTTCTCAGGTCATTAGGTATGATAGCTTTTGGAAAGATAAGATGCCCATAACCGAAGCCATTATCCACATAATGACAGCAAACTATTCATCAATCAAGATAAAAACCAAACAGCTTTCTAAACACAGGCATTTCACAGCTATGCCATCTCCAGCCTTCCAAATTTGAGTACAACAATATGGGTTCTAAGATTACACCAAAAGCAGGTCCAAAGAGAAAGTCAGATAAATTCACGGGTTAACATGTGTATTCAACACAAGATCACAATTTCCTACAAGCAAGACTTTAAGATAGAAAAAAAAGAATGTGAATTTGAGATTTGTTGGGATACCTTGCAAAGTCATTACAATTTCAGAGATTCCTAACTTCAAAACTCATAAAAGAAATGGAATAATGTTTTAAGGAAGATCAATTGGGGTTATAAAACCCAAGCATGAAATTGAGGAATAGGACAAAGAATGAAATGTCATTAGTTTATCAATCTAATTTTGTGTTCATGTTTTCTGCTCATCATAACCTTCCTACCCATCTCAAATATTATAATGTGAGAAAATGCTGAAAACTCACCTTGGTTGAGTGGCTTGTCCACCCTTTTGATTCCCTCCACTGTTGAAAGAACTAAAATATATCAACAAATTAAGTGTTAGTGAAACTACTTGAACAAATGAAAGAGAAAAGTTAACAAATTTTGTACAATCTAAGGGATTTATTGTGAATTAAGTAGACTTTGAGATCATTTGATTTCTAACATATGATAATAGATCACACTATTGAAACATTGATATAACAAGCATACAATATATTGAAAAATAACAACAAAAAGCATTACATATTGTAAAAACAATAATATGTACCAGAGATACAAGGGGTGAGGACGCCATCTCCTATAACCATACAAGTCCCCACAAGGGCTAGTATTAACAAACATCTCTTGGCAAAGTTACTTTTTTCAAGAGTTTCCTTTATCCTAATGGCTCTATTGGGTTGTCTACCTGCAACTTCAAGTGTATATGAGGAGAGTTTCCTATCTTCTTCCTGGTGATTGGGTATCATGCTGACATTTGCATGGCAGCAAATCAAAGAATAAAGAGAAAACGTTCCACCTGCAAAAGAAACCATCCCTTTAAACTTAGAACACATGTTTTCACATCAAAAAGATCAAACTTTGACCTAAAAACAAAGTGAAACTAGATTTTTTATAATCTTACCATCTCCATTATCATTGGCCCACAATACAATGAAGACGTATTTGATGAGGGGCAAAAGAGTGAGAGAATATATGATCAAAGACAAAGCCCCAAGAACGTCATCAAGATGTTTGATGACATTAGGAAAAGTACTCGCATACACATAAAGTGGTGATGTTCCTATGTCCCCATAAACCACACCAATACTCTGAAATGCCAATTGCACAACTGCAGCCATGCTCAACATCTGAGAAATAGGATTTGTCATAAAGCGATGTTAGAATAGTTACTAAAATGGTCATAAATTATGTTGTTATAGTAAAAGAATACTTTAACTTAAGAGAAAAAAAACTATACAATATTAAAACATGATATCGTGCTTTAAAAACTAAAAAGGTACATGTAACGAAGAACTTCATTTCAACTTGCTAATTGGTTGTCACTATTAACTATAAGCTTATCTTTAAAGTTTGAGCTTCACTTGGTTTCGAGAATAGTTAAATATTCTCTACTTAACAGGGCCAACCACGTGAAGGTGGAAGCTCATTTGGCCCCTCCCCCCCCCCCCCAACATCACTCTAAATTCCCCATTAACATTTAATAACATTCAATTCATCCATTTTTTAAATAGAACATTCAATCATTATAATCACATGATAACATTCATTATCACATAAAATTCATAAACACACAACATTCACGAATAATTCATTAACACGCAACATTCAAGAGTAAGTCATTCATGAATAATTCATTAACACAATATTCATTAACACAATATTCATTAATAATATTCAAGAGTAAGTCATTCATGAATAATCATCTCTTTTTTTCTTTCTTTCCATTTCTTTTTTTCATAAAATTTCTAAGAGGAATATCAATGTCCTCGTTAGGATCCCCCTCCTCTACTGGTTCTAACACATGTCTCCTCCTCATCCGTTCAAGAACACCATGAGGCCACTGCACCAAAGGGGGGTCCGCTGCAATAACAAGTACTTCATGAGGTTAAATTCCCACCCTTTTATATTAGTGAATTACAAGTTTTTATTTAAGTAAAAGAACTATAAATCAAAAAATTAATTTAAAAGAACAAAACATAGATTTTCTTTACCTGAATGTGCCACATGATCTACCTGCTGATCAGTCTGAACATCCTCTGGAACTCGTTCAGCACGAGATGATTCCATATCCTCAACACAAAAAGGTTACACCAAGTTCAATTAAAGATGTTAAATTGTATTAATAATTACATAATTAGTTTTAAATAACAAATGAGCACCTCCATCGATGGTACGATGCACATCAGGGGCTTCATGATGCTACGTATGATCTGTGTCAAGATTAACAGGCTGCATTGCAATGTCATGCACATTATTATCAAATAAATTGTTGCTCAAGTATTTAATTTCTAATATATTTTTTGGCATATTTACTTGTGCACATGATGCAGGAGACTATTCGGTTGGGGCAATGGAAGCTTGCCGTAGGCGTTCAACCACCGTTGCATAGCCTTGCTTGAAGGCAATTTTTTTGTGTTCTTCTATGGCCTCTAGATTAAAATCAATGCCCTGCATTTTTTTATTAATTAACAAAATTATTTGAATTTTATAAATAATTTTTCTTTGCAATTCATTTATTGCTACTTACAATGCGTTCTTTGATTTTCGAATATCCCCCAGAGCCAAGTTTGTGCTGCCCAACCTTTTCCAGCCTCGCCTTTGTTGCCTTTGATGTGTCCTGCAACCTATGAAAAGTTTGAAATATGCTAGATGATATAAAGAGAATACTAGAATCATTGTGGAAACATTTACTTCACTTGGGTTTGATGTCTTTGGAGGAAAAATGCACCATATGTATGGGTTCGATTTCCTGGTCAAAATTGATGGGATATTTTTACTGAGATCCTTGAGAAAGTACATATAGTTACAACTCCAGGAAGTGGGTTTGGACCCACAGGTGAAGGTTTTATAAGGGTGAGTGCCTTTGGTCATAGAGAGAACATATTAGAAGCTTCATTTGTCAATATATCTTCATTTGTCAATATATCTTATGTAGGATTTATGCCCAGATTGAGATTGAGATTTATAAGAAATTGTGTTAGCATATTAATTAATACCTTTCATATTTACAATAACAAAAATTAAATACCAAAATTGAGGATTATGCATGGTAGTATGTTGGAGAAATAACTCCTATTTTAGGGATTTTGACAAAACAGCATAGCGAGAAATATTGAATTCAAAAGGATAAGAATGTGAAGGAACAAGAGGTGCAGGTGAAGGTTCAAATCACATGAAAAGTCATTTGTACACATTGTGAATTTTGTTGTACATTATGTTGTATTTTAAGAGTGCTCCCCCAAGGTAGATGTGTTAGGCTTGGTACTTTGTCTCTTTACTTCACTGATATATGTGTTTAAATTAGTCTACACACAAATAATTAACATGTTACCAAAGCTGATACACCTTTTGTGAGCTTGCAAAGAGCTAAGGAATGAAAGAGAAAGATTGGAAGCAGGGTGATATCAGGAAAAATCTCTTAATGAGTTTCCATCTTTACAGTTTCCACAGGAGAAAAAGTAGGGATTCCCTAAAAAGGATAATCTATTGGTTGGGTATAGACAAATAACCCATGTGATCAAAGCTTCAGTAGCAATGGAAAATACTAAAAAAGAAGAATGGATTTTAGATGTGGTGGAAATGCTCAGCTTTAAATTCTTTAGGATTCTTAGACTACATTGTTATCTGAAGATAGAGATTAGATTTTGTGATGCTTCACACTTAAATCTGATGTATAGTGTATATGCACTTCTTTTTTGATATGCAACAAAGAACAAAATGGAATTGATGATAGTATAAAATAACAATCACTAATGATAACATTATATACTGTTATCATAGTTAACAGAATACTACAGAATATGGGATTTGATATCTTCAATAATGGATTTCATCAGGATTTACATGCAAATTAAGTGCAGATTTGATGCACACATGACCCAAAAGAAAATAAGGGATAGGAAACTCAAGATAGCGAGCAATTATTGTAAAAGAAAGGGAAAGTCAACAAGTATAGTGGTCAATGTGTTGCCTATTTTTATGACTCAAAATCTAACATGGTACATCATATCACAAGATTCGGTTGTCACAATTTTGAGTAAGAATTTCTTAGTTGAATTAGAGTTTGAGTTCAGCGAAGATAAAATTTGAGAAAATAACCCATAGGAGACATAGGCTCTAAAATTTATCACTAAATATGAATAAAGGGCTTCATTTTGTCAATATATCTTATGTAGGATTTATGCCCAGATTGAGACTGAGATTTATAAGCAATTGTGTCAGCATATGACTTACATACCTTTCATCAATAGATAGATTAAATTGAGCTAGTTGAAATTGTTGATACTGAAGTTGAACCCTAAATTTTCTCATTAATGTACTAGTAGTTAATACTATTGCATACCTTTTTGGATTTTTTGGTGCACTTTCTTTTGGCGGACGTTGCCCTTTCTCCTTTGCATCCAAAATGAACTCATTCCAGTCCCTCACTGAAACAAAGGGAGGACGCTCGTACTTTGGGTTGTGGACGAGGCTCTTTCTATATGTGTCCCTCACAACCTTAAGATGTCTGGCAGCTTTTTGTAACAATTTTTTACAATCAAAAATATTACTACCAAACTCATGCTCTATATCTTTGATGAGCTCATCTTTTAATTTTTGAGATTGGTAGTTCCACCTTTTAAGAAAAAAACACAAAATTGTTAGATATAGCTATTATAAGAAAAGACTCGAATGAAAGGAAAAATGTTGCACCAATTAATGATATGAAAAAAAATAGTGGGATAAAATTAGTTCAGTTATGATGTACAGCAACCTAGTACGTATGGTGGGCCTGAATCTTCACAGCGTGAGGTCATAAAGCCTCCTATAAAATGTATCATTTCCTGCAAAAAATTTCATGGGATAATTAATAGTAAAAACCATTAAAATGAATCATATGAAAGAAGACTCCCACTTTTGGTTCTCTGTAGAAAAATTAGTTAGTATCTTCTACTCAAAGCATGAAATTGCAATGTACCAAATTACTAAACTAGAGAATTACTGGTATAGACAAAAGGTCATTGATAATTCAGATGATCCTACCAAACCCCTAATAAAAAGGAATTCCAGAATAATTAAACAACTTGCACAATACGACACACTAAAGGTCATGAGGCATCACTCCACATCAAAAGCCCTTGCATTCACCACTTCCTATCATGTTTACATATTGCAAGAAAAATCCTTATTACAATATAAAAAATAATTATTTAAAGTACCTGGAAGCTTAGGAAATTTCAAAGGCATTAATTCATTATGGTCAATCAACAACAATGTCTCCATAGATCCCATGCTAGAAACACGAGTAGCTCCAGGAAATGACGGTGAATTATCACCAATAGATGTACTATGATCTACATTTGGTGGCATACCAGATGGTGCATCTCCTACCACAAAAAAAATAATACACTATGTGATGCATCCCAAGATTAAAGTACATATTATCAACTCATAATTAACACAAAACCAAATATAGAAAAACAAGGATTTACTAGTTGGATGTCCCCTTGTTGCCGACATTGCAGTCGGCAATCTCGTACGGGCATCCGTCAACCTCATAGGAGTCTCCTGCACTAGATGACTTGAACAATACATTGTTAGCAAAGACATTCTGAAATAATAAAAGTAAGAGTTAAGAAGTTTTGAATGTTCGAAATAAAAAATTCCTTCTAACTTGTCAACTAAAAGATTATTTTACCAGTGGCAGTCGGAACTCTGCTACTACCGCCCTCACCGCGTTGTCCTTGACCACGTTCTAGATCAATTCCCAAAAATTCCTGTATAACAAGAATTTAGTAGTTAAAGTTTCTTACAACTCTTTAAAAAAATTGCATAAATAAAGCATTTTTGCACATATTACATATTTTACTTCACAACATAAAAGATTATAAAATATAAATCTTTATTGAACTTTTGTTATAACTAGATATTCATTGGAGCTTACTTCATAATGCTGAGCTTGCGCTTTCAATTTTGATAGCCTCTTCCTCATCTCCTCGGGTTCCATATTTGCCTCATCCAAAATTTTCATTGCTTCTATATTAATTTGCCTAAATTTTTTTTTCAACATTTTTATAAAGTTGGGAGTATCAGCAATATCGGCCTCATCAGAATGCATAGCTAGTGGCTCGGTGGTCACTGCTACTGCTTTACCCTTATCTTGAACATCAAATTGTGAGAGGAATATCAGTAAAACTATCATAAAAACTCAAAAACCATAAATAAAATAACATAATAATATAACATTTTTCAACTATCTAATTTGTACAATTTCAAAAAGGTTTACCCTCGCTGAAGAAGGGGTGGGAGTAGCATCCTGCTGACCTCTATCATCTGTCGGATCCATATCATCCTGTCACAAAGATTAAACATAAAAAATTCAGCTAACTGAAAGCAATAGAAAGCAAAAAAAAACTTATTAACAAAATGGTAAATAGTACTTATAGCCCTCATGATAGTAACATTGTTTGTATCTATGTGATTTAAATGGTACTCAATTAGCAGTTCTTTCCCTGCACTTATTGATTTTATTGCACAAACAAAAACTCCATTCCCCTCACGCACCTCAAATATGCAATTGGGTTGCTTACTAGTTGAAGCAGGTCGCGTACTATTTATAAAACCTGCAATATTACCTATTGCTTTTGGTCTCCCATCAATGTACATAGAAAATCTTTTACTTTGATCATTTTCTTTCCATTGTATATAATTAGCTGATACCCCATACCTACACATACTTTTTTTATATTGAACAATCTGCATCCAATCATTGTAATTGTAACATGGACCAACATACTTGAACAATTCGACAACTTTGTTGTAACATACCTTTATCCCATCCATGGAAAATAGGCCCAAACCATGTAATGAGGATGGAGCAATGTGATATATCCTCTCATTAACACAAAAATCTGTGTTAATTGGAGGTAGCTCATTGGGTATCCATTCTTTCTCAATGTGTGAGTACCGAAAGGGCACCTTGATGTCGCCTTTGGTCTCATCATTATAAGAACATGACCCCCCATTAGCAAGGAAAAATTGCATGCATTTATCAAATTTTTTCTATTCTTTTGACCTCTAGTTGATCTCCCTCTTTTAGCCATACTACATGTAGAGCTTTCATCTACCATTTCCTCATTTCCCTCATTCGATGTAGATAGATCTGACAAGTACCTATTTGGTGGGTCCTGCAATCCATCAAATGGAAAGTGAAAGTGACATATATAAAATGTAGTAAGTTGAAAGTGATTATACAATTATATTTCTATATGGACCTTCTTTGTCTATATATACATTATATGATTATATAATGTCTATTTATAACATACGTGCTCAATGATAAACAAGAAGAATATAAGAAAATTATGTCTATTTATTGACTTATACTTGTTGATCCATGTCACTGTGCACAATCCATGCCAAACGGGTCAAATCTCCTGAAGTCAATTGACTGTTTGCAAAAAGGGTGACAATCAGACACAATATAAACATTGGTAATTATAAATAACCTATGTTGTAATCATTAGAAATGAACACAATAAATATGTAATCAAATTTCCTGAATATGTTAATCATTTACCTTAAGTTAGCTAAAAATTACATGATACACGTTTGCTACAAATAACTTAGAAGATAACATGAACAATAGGCAACATCGCAAACATGTCAACAGAAGGGGTGATCATGTACCTGTAGTTAATTGATTGTTTGCAAAAAGGGTCATAATCAAACACAACATAAACATTGGTAACTATAAATAACATATGTTGTAATCATTAGAAATGAACACAATATATATATATATAATCAAATTTCTTGCATATGTTAATAATTTATCTTAAGTTCACTAAAAATTACATGATACGTGTATGCTACAAATAACTTAGAAGACAACATGAACAATATGCAACATCATAAACATGAACAAATTTACCTTATATATGGAATGCAAGATCGTCAATAGAAGGGCTGACGACATTTGTAGTCATTGATTATCTTCTTCTTCTTCTTCTTCTTCTTCATCATCATCATCGCCATCATCGCCATCATCATCACCATCATCACCATCATCATTGTCATCATCACCATCGCCATCATCATCATCATCACCATCATCATCATCATCATCACCATCACCATCACCATCACCATCATCGTCATCACCATCATCTTGATCTTCATCATCTGCTTCTTCATCATCTTCAATATCTTCTTCTTCCATAACATTATACTTTATCGGCCTTCCTCTTGGATCATGTCTAACAACAAATGACCAACCCTATTTGTTTGGAACCTCTGAGTAAAACACTTGCTCACATTGGCTTGGAAGAACATAGGGCTCATCTCCAACTGGCTCAAATGACCTTGTATTGATCATAGTAAATCTATTATCATGTTGAATAATTGTTCTATCTGGATCATTTTGATTTAGTCGTAACCTGTACCATTTGACAACGAATAGAACTACTTTGAAGGTGTTAAATTCACACTCAATTATATCATCCAAGATACCATAGTATTGATTTTGAGATTGTTGAGGATGTATGGCACTTCTAGATGATATATTGGTGACCTCAAAAATTGCAGTTATCCCAAAATCACAAGTTTTCTTTGTGTCATCCAACCTTTTTATGCGGAATTTGTGGCCATGATAGTACATAGCTTTGTGGTGCTTGACCTGCAATTTTTGAAGTCTGTATAAATTATTTGCATTGTGAGTTGATATGAAACATACGTCAAGCTATGATCATTAATAAATTTCTATGTACCTCTCTACCTCGTAAACCATTTACTAGATCAACTACCATCGGCATAACATTGGAATCTCCATTACGATGAACTTCTGTAACCAATGAAGCAACACCTTCCCATGTTAATGAGCAACCATTTTGTTGACATCGTTCAATCCATTCCATTATCCAATCAAGATTATTCGCAATATACAAATGTATTGCATCCCACTCTCGACCACCTGTTTCAAATAAATATGCCAATTAAAAATAACTTATATTAAAGATTTATATGAATTAATTAACTACAATAAAATCTTAGATTTACCTCTCACTTTCCTTGATCTACCTTTGCCCATCAAGTACTCCCCTTCGAATTTTTTAATTGAGTTGGGATCCCAAATACGATCTACATGGATGTTTGCTACAAACTTAGGAAGATATTCAGTAATGTACACCATGGTTTGGTATACCATATATACCTCCACCATAGAACCCTTGGGATGTGCTCTCTGTCGAACCAAGCTTTTCAAAAATTTCAAGTGCCTCTCAACCATCCACATTGACCTGGTTGGTTTAGGTCCACACAATTCAATCTCCTCAACTTGATGTATGAGGTAGTGTTATTGTGCATTGAAAAAACTTGGAGGTAGACACTTTTGCATTTCACACATCAGAAGAGGAATTTTTCTCTTCCAATATTTTATATCTTCTTTATTGATTTCTTTAGATGACAACCACCTCATGTATTTTCCAAGATCATATATAACCTATTTGACATTGTTGGCAAAGTGGTGTGGGAGAGATAGAGGTAGAATGTACTGCAATATTTGTAAATTGATCTTGTCAATATTCTATAAAAGAATGCAATTGAAACTACATGCAGTATATAAATATATAGTGAATAAAAAATAACATGAATTACCTTAATAAATGTATGCCAATCGTGTGTTTTCAACCCTGGCCCAAATTCACTTTTATTTGATATGACATTGTTTATGTTCACAACAAATCCTGTGGGAAATCGTATTTTTTTTATGACTTCTTTTATAGCATTGCTCTGCTGCTCTGACAATAACCAACTAAGGGCAGTTGTATCAATCCAGTCTCAATTTTTATTTGGTTGAATACCATTTTTCATTGCATGGTTGGCTTTTGGAAGTTGGACATTGATGTCTTGACGACCTTCACAACCATCAATCACATCATCAGTAAACAAAACACAATATCAAAATATAAATTTGAAACAAAAAGCATAATGGAATGACATGACCTCGACGACTTATTTTATTGTATGCCAACTTCCATAGGCAAGGTGTCATTCTTTGTGGCTTTTATGTAGTCTCTTCTAGACCATTGAAAAGATGTTTTTCAATAATTCTGTACTTATGATTTCTATGCAGAAAGTGTCTATTCTCATCAAACACCTACTTTCTTAAACTTTTTGAATGATGAGATTTTGTCTTTGGACCACAAACTGGACATGCAAATTTACCCTTTGTCTGAAGACCTACAAGATCGTGTATAATTGGATTAAATGTGTTAACTTTGACATACCAAAAAAGAGGTGTCAAGAAGAGAACATACCTCAAAAATGTGTTAGCCCAGGGGCATTGTGTATTGTCCATACAAGCATTGCATGAAATTGAAATTGTCTTTGTCCTATTGGTCTACAAATGTCATACATAGTAACCCCATTCCATAACACCACCAACTCGTCGATAAGGGGTTCAATATATACGTTGATATCTTTGACTTGGTACTTACCTAGTTGAATGAGCAAAAACATTACATAATTATTTTGACCATTTGATGGATTAGTAATAATAAATTAATCTAGATGACCACTAAATCAAAAAATACCTGGAACAATCAGTGTCAACATTATGTGCTCTCTCTTTATGGACAACCAAGGAGGTATGTTATTGTTGATAACAAAAATAGGCCACTATAAGTAAGTAGATCTCATCTCTCCATAAGGATTGACACCGTTTGCTGCCAATGAAAGCTTGAGATTATGAGGTTCTTCTTTAAAGTGTGGTCATTTTTCCTCTATTTCCTTAAATGCCAAACCATCTGCAGGCATTCGCATAATGTCATCTTGACTTCTATTGCGTGCATGGTAATCCATAAATTGTACCAAGCTATTGCACTTGAATAATCGTTTCAAACGTGGACTAATGGGAATATGCCGAAGAACCTTGTGAGGCACCTTTTTTGTTAATTGATCTGATTGATATCTACTGATATGACAAGTAGGGCATTGTGTTGCAAATTCATGTTGTTTATAATATATAATATGATCGTTCGGACAAGCATGTATTGTTTGATACTCCATTCCAATATCTTTCATGATGACAAATAATTCTCGGTACGAGCAAGGTAGAATGTTTGATGGTGGTAACAAACACTCGCCTATCAACCTATGACCAAAAATATAATTTCTTAATTTAAAGAATATTAATTGCTACACGAACCCAATGTTAATTGTAAGGGAACTACGAGTAAAATAATGAAAGAAGATGGCATAACTTAACATATGTGTCATTGCTACATTGGATAAACCATTCATTACCTTCAAGTTCACCAATAGCAATATAGTGGCAAGAAGAGTTGTTTTGGAGCCTTCATATAGGGGTTGCTCTACCTTCTCAAGTAAAGGTACATCGAACTCTGCATCATCATCACCATCATCATCATCATCATTATCATCTTGATCATTGTGATCATTGTGATCATTTTGATCATCGTGATCATTTTGATCATCGTGATCTTCATCATCCTGATCTTCTTCCATGGTATCATTACCTTCTACTTCAATATTCACACCTCCATGTTCCCTCGTTTGGAAAACTGCATTCTTCGAATTGTCATGGTCCATAACATGAAACTCAAGGATGTTGACCTATATGAAAATGATGACCTTATAATAACCATGACCATGATGTCATCATCAAATCATGTCTCATGTAATTTATAAACTATTAAAATACATACCAATGGGCGATACTTGTTTCCCCCTTCAATGTGACCATGTTGCCTACAATGTTGTTCAGCTGTTGTGATTAGATATCTTCAAGTCTTTAAGCCCTTACACATTTTGCAAGGACAATAACATTTTCCATCACCTTTTCTTTTTAAGTTAGACTGTAGTCTAGCAATTGCCTCCCTATTTTTTTGTGCATTGATATCGTCAGACATGGTCTTTCTTGAATGGAATGACTTGTTGGTGGAAGAAGGATGATTTTTTTGTAACCTACAGATGGAGTAGTAAGAGGAAGACACATATAAAAAGGAGTTAGGTCTCTGAACCAAGTAGGAGTTAGGACATGCTAGAGTGGGGTCAGCCCAAGATATTTTGGAATCTTGAAGAACCTGGTAAAGGGTATCTGGAAAGGTGAAAATAAACAAGTATTTTTATAGCTACAAAGGAGGAATTGAGAGCATTATAAATAATGAAGAAGAAACTTAAATCCATACAACTTCACCTCTATTTACAATTTGACCTTTTTGCAAGTGAAATATGACAATATACAAAATTTCCGATCACATTTTCACTTAAAAAAGAACACCAAATATACCTTTGCTACAATATCTTCTTCAAATTCTTCGCTATCAGATTCTTCAGAACTACAAGCTCTTTTTCAAGTAATTTTTGATGGGCAATATTTAAACAAATCGACTATCAAAAAAACAATTTATGAAATTTAGTTGCTTTATTATGTACTGAAGACTTGACAAGATGTTCCCAAGTCTATCTATAGAATGCCTATCTGCATGGTTTTTTGCAAATAGTCTAGTATGGTGCCACTTTTGAACAACAACAAATGTCACTGGGGCTGGTAATTTGGCTCAAGAGATGCACAAGCCTGTTGACACCATAGAACTTTTAGTTCATCATATAGCATTCAGCTGTCTTCTTTAACAAAATCCAAAGAGAATACAAACAAACTAATGAGCCGTGTCTATCTCAATTGAATAGCAAGTACTATAGTGAGTATTAGGAAATTGACCTTGCGAATAGCATCCAGTTCATAAAGTATTAGGAAAGTGACCTTGTTGATTAGTTTAACATAGATTGGTGAACAGAAATTTCATAATAAAAATCTGATTTTTTTCCACACTTGTTCAAACCATATAATGAAACACGACAAAAAATGAATTGTCTACAAAGACCATATTGTAGGCTGTCCAAGTTGAAAGTGAATAGATGACCTTTATGGGGTGTTGTATCAAGTGGAGCAAGTATGTGAGAGCTTGAAGATGAAGGGCTCCTATTTTGGGGCCAATATTTGGTGGTTTCAAGATGCCTAGGGAGAACCTTTGATGCTAAGTCTTAGTTATGTAGACTTTGGCGAATCTGGTGAGCTTTCTACAAGTTTTTACCTGTTGCATCAGTAGCCACTATGCCCTATTCCAGACCTTTAGTATTATGATTGACATCAATTATAAGTGTGCATCTAGATGTTAGCTGCAATTGATTGGGGTGGCTTTTAGTGTGTATCAGTCTAATTTGACATGTGTGATGGCAGTATCAACGTGTTATTAGCATCTTACATTATTTAGAAGAGGTGTAGTTCAGTGGGTAAATGTTCGGTCATTGTGGGAATGGTATTCTATGCTTTTTGTTAGGTTAATTTGTGTTGTTGCAGCAGTCTGATTTTATAATCTAAATTTTGTATCAGTTTGTTTCAATAATGTTCTTATTATTTTTCTATATTGTAATGCATCTCACTATAATGTCCCCTTTTTGACATGACATTCAATAATAAAAATAAAAAGTAAAAATATAAAAAATTAAAATAACATGTAATATAATTATAATTTAAGTAAGTTTAGTGAATGATCAAAATGAATGCAATAAAGAGTTATGAGTATTGAAGGATTAAGATATAAAGGAGAGACCATTCAATATTTAAATTTATATTGGAAAAGATAGAAACGAATACTTATTGATTTAACTCAATTTATAATTGTTATTTAAATATTTCTTAAAATAACATAATCCTTAATCTTTTTTTAATTCTCTTCCAACTATCTCTATTTAGTGCCTACCATGTTTATGTGCATTTTTTTTATGTGTTTTGGATAATAAGTCTAATTTAATTTTTCTATGGACTAAGACCTTAAATTATTGAGTTTCTCTTTGTTTTGTGAAAACTATAGCATTCTCTACTTAACAGGGCCAACCACGTGAAGGTGGAAGCTCATCATGGCCCCTCCTAGGAGTCTCTTATGACCCTTTATGACATTTTAAGAGCTCTAAGATTTATTCTTAGGGATCATAAACGGTCGTAAAGGGTCATAAGGGATCTTAGGACACAACAACTAAGAAATATAATTGTAAGCATCATGGTCACATTTTTTTGGAATCAATGTAATTGAGTTGTATACCCAAGTGACGAAGTGCATCTAGAAAATGAAACTACAACCTATTGGGATTGAGACAAACCTTATAAAAAAAAAGTAGCTAGGAATGATCGCTTGCCAATATCTATTAAATAGATTTGTTGGAGGACCTTGTATTCATGAGCTAGGAATGATCGCTTGCCAATAGTTGTTGAATACATTTGTTGGAGGACCTTGTATTCATGAGCTACAGATGTATTCAGCAACTGTTGGCAAGCGATCATTCTTACAGATGAATTCGACTTGGAATCGAAGGTGTGGAAGTTGCTTTTCATTGCTTGGATACACAATCCAATTACGTTTCCAAAAAAATGTGACCATGATGCCTACAATTATGTTTCTTAGCTATTGTGAAATCTACATATTTGATAGGAGAAGCATTTGAAGTTTATGTTGTGAATCCACTAAATAGGGTCAAGATTTGATTTGGGAATGTTGGTCAGATGATCTGAGAAAAAGAATGGACAGACAGATGGAGAGAGAGATAATACAAGTGGTAGAAAGAGCCATGCCATTTGCAGGACGCCACCATCCTTTTGGTAGATCAAAGGAAAACATGGTAAGGACTATAATACACATTGTCCTCAAGAATATTATCTAGGAGTCTTTCTATCACTTGTATTATCTCTCTCTCCATCTGTCTCTCAAATCATTAGACCATCATTCTCAAATCAAATCTATTAAATCAACAAAAGTAAGTTTGACCCTATTTAGTGAATTCACAGTTTCTTTTGCATTCAAGATCGGGATTAATGCATACGCAGTAGCCTGACACCAATCACCCATTACATGTCAACTATTAAAGCTTGTCAAACAGTTGCTGAGTTGTACTTCATAAGAGTTAGGTGCTCCTGCACCATAGACGGAGATGCTGATGCAAGGTATGATGTTACTAACTTCCCTCTTAGTGCCCTAGTCCACCAACTCATACATGAAACCATGGGACAAAAAAGAAAAAATGTTGGATTTAAAAGCTTTTCCAATCGGTTATTAGGAGTATGAACGAGGTCTACATGTCAAATTTGAATGAAGCTCTAAGATTCATTCAAAGACCCCACACCAATATCGGCATGGAGGCTTCGAGTGAAGCCCCTTGGGGCCTTCATTGAAATATTTGGCTTCATTTGAAGCCCCTAAAATTTAGCTTCCCCACTTTCCATGATAGAAGCCAGTTGTTTTACAAGAGTCAAAAATAGTTTGTCCTCCATTGTAGAAGCCACTTGTAATACGCAGTTGTTTCATGCAAATCAGAGTCCACAGAATTTACCATCAATCTCTTTCAATAGCTTAGTCCATCTTATCCACTGCACAATAATTCAAAGGAATGTGCCAAGGCATTCCAAATCTTTGCCAATGTATAGACATGTGTCTTAAAATGGACCCACATATAAGATAAGATTCAATGTATATCTGCACGAAATGAAACTGAATT
Source organism: Cupressus sempervirens (assembly GCA_028749045.1). Classification (NCBI taxonomy): domain Eukaryota; kingdom Viridiplantae; phylum Streptophyta; class Pinopsida; order Cupressales; family Cupressaceae; genus Cupressus; species Cupressus sempervirens. Next base: position 246,351,110 of record CM053787.1, on the reverse strand, counting down.
CTAAAACCATTTAGCTTTCATTTATTTCAGTATGGCCCATTTAATTTGCTATATAAATGTCAAAATGCAAGAGATATTGAATTGAGTATAATAAAGTAGAGAGGAACAACCAATGTCTTTGGTAAATGTAGCAAAATTGAAATGCGTAGCATTTATTGCACTGCCATTATTACCAACACAAGTATCTCAGTGTGAAAGGAAGAGAAGGCAATCAAGAGGTTAGGTGAGCTATGCATTCAATGTGAGTTCAAGTAAAAGTGTGGAAGTGGCAATCACATGGAACTCCTCAAAATTTTAGACGTGCCCTCAAAATTTCTACAATCAAATGAACCAGATCAGATGTGCCCTCGCATCAAGACGTGCCCTCGTGCCAATGTTGATGGAGACCCTCGTGCCAAAGCCAGATGAAAATGATCTGTAGCAGAGCCAATGTTGATGGAGACCCTTGCTCGCGCCAAAGCCAAATGAACCTCACGCAAAAGACAAATGAAATGTTTTGCCCTTTTTTTTGTTTTATGCTATTGTGAGGGAAACAAAGCTCAAGTACAATTACCAGTACAAGTGTAGACTCAGTTAGTGAAGATTCACAGAGTATGGAGCAACAGGTGCAACAAGAAATGCATCTAGAAGACTTAGAGGTTGACATTTCATACTCTACAGTTGGAAACAGGAACCATGAGGTTCCAGATACACAAAGGGATACTCAAGAGTTTGTGGGAGCTCCTAGGAAGAGTACTAGATAGCGAAGACAACTAGCCAAGTTCAATGACTATGTGGCATTAGTTAGTCAATTGGTAGATAGTGAGCCTTCTAGCTATCAGGAAGTTGTAGAATATCAGGTATGGCAAGATGCTATGGTTGAGGAATATTCTTCAATAATGCAGAATGATGTGTGAGAGGTAGTACCTAGACCAACAGATAGGTTTGTAGTTGGATCACGCCGGATCTATAAGATAAAGCACGGTGTAGATGGTAGCACCAAGAAATACAAGGTGAGGTTTGTGGCAAAGGGTTTCTCTCAGAAGGAGGGAATAGACTATGAGGAGACATTTGCTCCAGTTGCCAGGTATACTTCTATATGAGCTACAATCTCACTTGCAGCATAGATGGGATGGCAAATACATCAAATGGATGTCAAGATAGCATTCCTTAATGGTGAGTTGAAGGAGGTATACATAGAACAACCAGAAGGCTTTTTAGCATAGAGCAAAGAGACCCACGTGTGCAGATTGAAGAAAGCATTGTACGGACTCAAGCAAGCTCCTAAAGCATGGTATGAGTGCATTGATACATACTTGCAGAAAATGGGCTTTGTGAAGAGTGAAGTAGATGCTAACCTCTACTACTTGGTGGTTGGGGGTGAGATTATCATTCTTGTTCTTTATGTGGATGACTTGTTTCTTACAGGTTCACTAAGGCTCATAGTGGATTGCAAGAGGAACCTTGCAGAAGAGTTCGAGATGAAGGATTTAGGACTTATGCACTACTTTCTAGGCATGGAAGTGTGGTAGACAAATGGGGAGACTTTCCTTGGTCAAGGGAAATATTGCATTGAAATCTTGAAGAAATTAAAGATGGAGGATTACAAAACCATGTCTACACCCATGATTACGAATTGGAGGAAGGTAGATACATCTAAGGAGAAGGATGTAGATCCCACTTTATATAGACATTTGATTGGTTCGCTTATGTATTTGGTCAACACTAGGCCAGATATAGTATTTGCAATTAACTCTCTTAGTCAGTTCATGGTTGAACCAAAGAGAATGCATTGGATAGTGGCTAAGCATGTGCTACGTTACTTGTGTGGTACAGACGAGTATGGGATCAGATATGTTCGAGGTGAAGGTATTAGGTTGATAGGCTATACTGACGTAGATCGGGCAGGAAGTACAACAGACAAAAGGAGCACTTCAAGGTGTTGTTTTAGCTTGGGATCAAGAGTTGTTTCTTGGTTCAGCAAGAAGCAAAATCTTGTGGCTCTGAGTTTAGTAGAAGCAGAATACATTGCAGCTAGCATGGTGACATGTGAAGCTATATGGCTTCGGAAGTTGTTAGTAGCTTTGTTTGGTCAGAAGGTTGAGACTACTGTGATACATTGTGATAATTAGAGTTTGCATCAAGTTGTCTGAGAATCTGTTGTTTCATGATAAGTCTAAACATATAGATATCAGATATCACTTCATTAAAGATTGTGTACAAAGGGGAGTTGTTCAGCTACAGTACATACTTATAGAGGAGTAGGTAGTAGACATTTTGACTAAGGCATTGGGGAAGGCAAAATTTATCTTCTTCAGAGATAAGTTAGGTGTCCTGCAGAACAGCTTCCTTGCTAAGAAGGAGTGTTAGTTTTTTTAGCTTTGGACAGCTGTTCGTCCATTTGCTATTATTTAGCAAGTAATTTTTTTGCTAACTAATTGGTTAGATTAGAAACAAATATTTGTTAATTAATTGACCACTTTTGGAAACAACTAGAAGCTGACTTGGTTAGGGTTGTTAAGTTGTTTTAATCTCAACCATCGATTGTAAATCAATCTCAGCTGTTGGTTTACCAACAGGAGTAGTATAAAAGGAGGTCAGGGGGGAATTTAGAGAATATGAAGTTTGGAGAAAAATTTGCAGTGCTAGCAAATGAGTTTGTAAGTTTGTAGTGTCAGCAAACAGTCTTGCAGTGTTAGCAAGGGCGCAGTGTTAGCGTGGGAATAGCAGTGGGGAATATCAGCGGGATAAATTAGGAGGTTGTCAAAATTCTACCAGTAAGAGGTAAGGAATTTTGTATCTCTTGATTTGTTAAAGTTTAATATAATTTCTCATCTGTAGAACTGGTTTTCCCTTAGGGGTTTTTCCAGGGACAATTTGCCCGAAAATATTGTGTTCATTGTGTTGCGCATTTCTTTCCGTATTTTATAAGAGAAGTTGCAATTGTGTTATTTTTTGATATTAGCTGGGAATTTATTTTCAGTAGTTTAATAATCATTTATGATAGGAGATTAATAATAAATGATTGCAATAGTTAAATTTTTCACATTATTTAGTATATATTATCTATTTAATATGTTAGAAACATTATTGACCAAATTTTGGTGTCAATAATAGAATAATTTATTTTAAATATGTAAAACTATCATCTTATCCCTTGCAACATATATGATATTTAAAAATATAATAACAATAATAATAAATCTCTCAAAAAAGTATTAAGTTTTATAATCAAATCTTGTGCATGAAATCTAGCCCACAATAGTACTTATAAGAATAAGACTTGAATCAAATATATTGACCTTGTAAATAGATGTTAAATGTATCATTTAAACCTTACTACTATTTTATTTTATTTTTATATGGAGATCATCCACAAACAAGTTGTAGGTACCCGATACGGGCCAACAAATCTCTGCGCTACCATTCGCCTAGGGCACGGCCTCATCCCTGAACACTTGATCCCTAAAACTTAATCTAATATTTAACATGTCTAGTGTACCCTAATATAGGAAGTGATGAATGATAAGACTTCCTAACCCAATACAACCAATCATAATTAATGTTAACAAACATTAATAAATAGCAGCAACTACACTTAAGTTGAATCTTAAACCTCTTTGTATTATTCATGTGAATAGTAAGACACAATTAATATTTGTTTACGGCAATTGGTATAAGAAGATAAATTACAAAGACATGGTCAACTAGTTTCCAATAACATTAGGTTTATTTATGATTATGACAGTACTTGAAAGTAATTGAAATTTGATATCTACAAGGAATATGAGAAAGTTGGGAGTCAATGGAGTGGGCTAAGTCCTTAAATCAGAATTCTACTATGTTTCTTTAGATTTTGAGAAAGATTATGACCGGGTCGAATGGGATTTCATCCTCTCTATCCTTCAGGCCTTTGGATTCCCTGATGAATTTGCTAGATATATTCAAGTTTTGTTTAAGGATTCCTCTGCTAGAATTGAAATTAATGGTTTTTTATCTAATCCTATACTCCTGTCTCGATCCATTCAACAGGGATGTCCTCTTGCTCCTGCTCTCTTTGTTATTGCTTTTGATTCCTTGTATTATATCCTCAAAGATGATACTATCTCTCTCAAAGTTAATGGGATTTCCCTCCCTGACAACTCTAAGCTTCTTAATATCCAATTTGTAGATGATACCTCGCTCTTCCTTGAATTATCTTGTCTTAATATTCAACGTCTTAATTTGAAACTTGAGTTGTTTGAAACCATCTTAGGTGCTCGTATATCTAAGCCCAAATCTATCATGCTTGGATGGAAAGAGGAACCTCTAGATTGGTTTCTCCAATTTGGTTACTCATGGGGTGGACCTCATAAGATTGTTAGATATTTGGGGGTTCCTTTTTCCATCTCCCCTTCTCTCAAAGACATGTGGAATTGGGTTAAGGATAGAATTATGAAAAAACTCTACAAGTGGGATAATAGGGTGCTTTCACTTGCTGGTAGAGTGCAGGTGTACCAAAAAATCTTGTCATCCTACAGTATATACTTTTCTTCTGTCTGGATGTTTAGTAATTACCAAATGTTTAAAATTCAGAAGGCCATCAGGAGATTCCTATGGTCTAATGGTAAAGGTAATAGGAAGAAACATGTTGTTAGATGGAGTTGGTGTCACATTGATAAGAAGTCAGTTGGTTTAGGCCTTAAAGACCTTAGGATTCAAGGGGTTTCTCTTGCTACTAAGTGGATTTTTCAGGCTCTTGATGGTCATGAGCCTTGGAAAATTCTTCTTAGAAATAATATTCAATTTGGATTTCCTAAGCAAGCTAAATACTGGAAGAACCTTCCCTTTGCTGATCTTGTTGCTAGGACGTTCCCTGTCTCTGTTCAAGGCTCCATGGTTTTTAAGTCTATTTGGAAGGCTTGGGAGTTGGTGAGGGGCTTTATTTATAATTCTAACTTTGATAGCAATAATTCTATCCACGGTGAATGCTCTATCTGGTGGAATCTGAAACATAATGGGAAGCCTCTTGCCATGACTCAAGGGTGTTTTGCTAAACATTGGAACAATCATGGTATCAAGAGCTTTATTGATATTTTGGAGAATGACAACCTTGCCAGTTGGCAAGATATTAGGCTTAAGTTCAATCTTCCTGACTCTCATAAACATACCTATAATATGATAGCTAATGCATGTTGGCCTCTCAATCTTCCTTGTAGATGTGATGTGGATTCCCATAGATTCTTATATTTCCGTTGGGATGATGGATCCCTCTTACATAAAATCAAAGCTAAAGATATATATAAGGTGCTTAATAAATATCACTCTATTTTATCACACCTGAATACCACCTGGTATATGGATTTGGACTCTCTTGAATGGCATAAAATCCTTGACAGATTCTGGAAGTCTCATATTCCTCCCAAAATCTTACATTTTAAATGGAAACTTCTTCTTGATAGACTTCCTACTAAAAATCAAACTGGTGATACTAACTCTTGTTCTATTTGCAGCGTTCCTGAAAATTTAAGACTTATTTTCTTTACTTGTCATTTTGCTAGGATTATATGGAAATTATTTGGAATATCTATAACTGATCATGTCTCTGTGCTGGATACTATTCTTGGAAACATATCCGGTCTTAAGAAGGATGCTAATTTTTTTTGGAATATTCTCTCTTCTCATATTCTTTGGTTTATTTGGAAAAGTAGAAATGAGGACAAATTCCAATATGTTGGTAGATCCCTTACTTTGTTTCATTTGAAACTCATACGCTTTAAGATTGTCTCGCAGGTGTGCTGCATTATGAAACTTGAAAAAGACAAACTGAAAAGATTTCTCCGTGATGGGCACGCTATGATGTTCATCTATAGAATGAAGCATGGGCTGGAATGGGCCAGCATTATTGATGACTAGGCTGCTTTTGAAGAAGCCCTTAAGCGGCTAATTAAGGAGATGCGAGATACTAGAGGCCCTTTTTCTGATAGACTTGATTTTTTTGCTCATATTCTTGAACGGAAGAAAGCTGTTTGGATGGAAGGAGAGCTAGGATGGACAACATGGATTGATGATCATGATGATACTCTAGATAAGCTTTTCTAATTTCCTTTTTTGTAATCTCGCCGAAACTGTTACATATTGTGCTAGTTGATTGATCATGGATTACCAGTTGAGCTAGGAGGTTGAGGTTTGCCTCCCCTCTCTTGATTTTGTACCTATCTTTTTGAACTATCGATTATTTAATTTAAAATCTTAAGAGTTTAGTGATTTTTTTTAGTATTATATGGTTGATGAGAATATCAATATTATTATTTTTAGATTACATTTAAACATCATGCACCAAGTCAAAAAAAGATTTGAAAAAACTAAGTCAAATTTGACTATTAAATACTTTTAGTTTAAAAGTAAAGCTCAAACAGTCCCTCCTTTCCCTATTCATAATCAGAGCCATAATGAATTTAAACTAAAGAAATATTTGTTTATGTCAGCCTAAATAGAAAGCAAAATACAACATTGGATTTTTCAAAAATTAAAAAAATCAGTATAGTCTACATTTGTTATTCCTATTCATGAAGATTGAGACATGTCTACCTCGGACTGAAAACTTGTTGTAGCACTGTGTTTTAAAAAAGCATAAAAGGTGGCGATCAAAGATGCAATATAAATCATACAAACCAAGCCCAAGACAAGTAAACCATTCCCAAAACTCTCAATATAGTTGCTTTGCAGAAGTTCTGAAACATATTACACGTCAACAGTAAAACAGATATGAAAAATACAGTAAGAAATGTAGTAGATTATCGGCTAATATATAGATATTGAATATACCGTATTGTATTACTGTGAACGATAGCAGGACAATTCTCGTTTGGCAGAAAACATTAGCCTTTACGACATCTGCCAAAGAAGAATTCCCTGTAATCATTCCCTAAAAAAATCTTCATCTCATTCTAGTTGTGGCAAAGTATAAAAACTGTGGTTGCAGAAGAATATCCAGTTTGTAGATGCCTTGTTTAAAACAGCATATGGTAAAAATCCTTCGAACATTCGTCTTTAAAGTTTGATGCTCAGTATCTTGGCTCTTTATTGACCACAAACGTATCTTCTAAACTAAATCTGAATAAAAACAACAAAATCAAAAGCATTTCATCGTTATAAATGTCACAAAATTAATCTTATTAAAACAACCAAGATATTTCACGGTTTTATGGAGTACTAAGATTACTCTTAAGCCTATGCTAACCAGCACAAGATGAAGGCAGTCTAAAGTGGGAGAAGAATATTCATTCGGTATCTGAACAATACAATAGTGTAGGGATAATTTATAATATTCAAGGCATCAAAGAGTCCATAGAAATATCTAGAAAAAAATTATCTTCACTGTTCCTGAAATTTTACTAGAACTAGTCTCAATTGTGATGTACTAATTTCAGTTCTTTGTTTTGTTTTGAGAAGATGTAAACATCTATAGTATTAGAGAATGTGTTAGGTTTACCATAAACTCAACTCTTAAAGATGACAAATTTTGTCTCAGATGTATAGAACGAATAAGATTACCAATTAACTCCACTCTGCTAATAAGGTGGTGTAAACTTGTGTTGAGTAAAGAGCATCATTACAGTATACTCAAGGAATGTCCACGGGATTTTACAATATACTCACTGGATATTCTTCTATGACAGTTTTATAAAGCCACACTTCATCAACTCTCTAGACTGTGCAGAGGAGATGTTGCAGGGAATGATTACAGGGGGATTTTCCTTTTACCAATAATAGTAGTCATTGCTCTTTCTATTATCCGCCAAAGGAAAATTGCCCTGCCATCATTCATTCCAAATTTGTACAATCTGAATTTATTTTTCTAGAACTTTTGGATTTAAAATGTCATTTAATAGCTTACTATATCTGTTTACTGTTCTAGAACATTTGATTTAAAGTCATTTAATATCTTACTTTAAACTTATGCATCAAATACACTCTTGAAACTCAATTTGTTTGATGCGGCTATGATGTGGAGCAGGAGCATTGATGTTTAAGTACGTAATCTGTCACCCACACTGTAGTTGTACCTATCTTCTACGGAGAGTTTTGGTTAGTTTGTAATTAGTTAGAAATTACAGTTTCACCATTCACTGGTTATATGCATTTGGTTAGTTTGTAATTAGTTTGTATATATGGTGGGTTGTATATATTAGTTTGTAATTAGTTTGTACTGATAAGATATTCCCTTGGAAGAGCCATTGCTCTGCCGGAAAGTAAGCAGACCTTGAGAGCCACTGATTATTTTTGGATGTGGTGGAGGCATTCAAATTTTAGAATGTCCTTGCCAAATACTTCGGTATAAAGACTGTCTATTGTTACGAGAAAAATAATAAAAAGCAATGTGTGAATGTTGGAACGTATTAAACATTTTCATTAACACAAATATCTTAGTATATTATAACAAACTGGCGAGCAGCCGGCAAGAATGATTGTCGAATGGCTGAATCAGATGCTAAGAAAGAGGTCTACTGAAAAAGCCATGAGCGAAATGACTACTGACAAGCTAGCTAATGCAACCAAATAACCGAATCCTTCAGCTGCAAGAACATACAAAGAAGGGGCCAAAGGACAGCTTGCCATTAAAGATCTAATGGCATTTTAGGCACACCCATTCCATACCCTCCCAACCAGCAATTATAGATCATCTAAAATAATTTAAGTTCATTTTATTTCTTTTAAGTTACTATAATTTGGTTTGTTCTTTCATTAAAAATATATTGCAACAAAAATAAGGTTACTAAAATAGTATGTTTGTATTGGGGAAATTTTATTTGAAAATGAAAACATCAAATTTAAGATACATTTATTATCCAATTACTTTTGGATTTCGTCCATGCTTGCAATGTTGTTTGTAAATACTATTGATATACTATGTATAAATTATTTGAATTAGTTATCAACAATTTTGATAAGAAAGACAAAATCCAAAATGAGTTTTAGAGTTTAAAAATAAAATTAAATGTAGATGAGAAAATATTAAATTCAATGTTAATTCTTTAAAAATTGAAAAAATAATATTCAATAAACATAATAAAGTAAATTAATATTAAGACAAACTAAAGGATTTCTTTAATCTATTGTGAAAATCTACTTGTATTGTGATAAGTTCAACATTCTTTAAAAAAAATACAATTCTAATACATTAGCAATAATATAATTTATTTAATTTTGATTGAATCGTGGAAGGAGGAGGAGGAGCAAGACAAGGAAGAGGAAGAGCAGGAGGAGGAGGACGAAGAGGAGGATGAGGAGGAGGAAGTGGAAAAAGAAGAGGAAGAAGAGAAGAAAGAGGAAGACAAAGAAGAAGATCTGATGGTAGACATAGGAATTCCAAGATCCCTAGACCACACTAAAGGGATCACATAATAAAACATTCCAACTAGATCAATCGCAACCTGAAACTATAGGAATACTATCCAAATGAACAATTAATAGATAAACAAAAGCAAAATATAATAGGGCAATGCAATATTGTCAATGACCCAAAGATGCTCCTGTGTCACTTATCCCTAATCTATATAATTTTGAAGTGGTCAAGTAAGCTTACTACAAAAATCTACAATCTAGTGGTTTTGGTTAACCACAAACCTTACTCATACTTGTGTTTTAGAATAACCACAAAACTCTCAATAATTGGTTTGAAATTACCACAAACCTAGCACACACGTGCTTCCAATTACCACAAACCTAGAACACACATGCTTTCAATAACCACAATCCTATCACACAAATAGTTTCATATTATCATAGATCATTTTGATTAAGAAAAAATCATCACTATGAGCTTTTCTCATACTATAGCTAAATAAAATTTGATTAATTAGAAAGCATATAACAAGAAGTTCATCTACCAAGATACATTGTTCCCAGCCATCATATTCTCTAGTTCCATAGTAATTATTTTTGGATGTACATTTCTTATCAGTATTTTAAACCAAAACAGTCTTGGGTATCACGTATAACTAAACATGCACCCCTTATAATAATTATGATATAATACATTAGTAAATTGTGTCTTTCAACAAAGGTGATCAACACTCAAACATGTATATAAATGACATATTCTCATTAACAACCATCCACTAATTAAAATTTTAATAATTGTAGGACATTATTTAGGATTGTCCTCTTTTTAAAATCCACCCAAATACTATCAAAAATTTGACAAGACTAAACATCAATGTCTTGAAAGATATCACTCCAAAATCCTTCTCTTGCATGACCACCTCTAACAACAACAAAGTCTTCAAGTGCAAGACTAGTTTTCCATTGTTTTTTTCTTCCATGCTTGGCGATGTGTTAATTCATAATCTTTTATTTAAGATTACAAAAACATCATTAATTTTCTTCTTTTGCAATCACTTGTTTATAGACAAACTGTATGGATTAGTGATGGTTCAATCAACTTCAATCATATCACAAACACTCTCAAAATACTCAACTTGCATTGATGGTTTCTCTTTTTTTGGTATACTTCCAAACCTTTGACCACTTTTAAAAATATAAAAATACTTATTTTGTTACTTTACTTTGATATTCACTTTTAATATTTGCATAGTTCTCTCCAAACTCTTGGATCATCTACCATCATCTATGATACCAAGTTAAAGATCATGGTACAAAAGATAAAACCCATAATAATGAGTTATATTGGAAAAGATCAATCCATTAAATTTATAGAAGAATAAATATTAAATGTCGAGGTCAATCTTGTGCAATTAAGAGAGCATAAGCATAACATGGGTCTATGTAGATCTGGGTGCTTGGTTAGAAGTTCTATATTGACAACTTTGGTAAATTAATTAAATAAATCAATAAAAATAATGCACATGTTTTTAATATTGTTTTCACATTAGTATAAGAAGATTGTTCAAACCTATATATGTATTGGTATTGTAAGGGGTAGTTCTAAATATTCATCATGTATAATGCAAAAGTAAGGTGGCTATGAGGTTATTGATACCATATTTCACAACAAGATTGGTGTACTCCTTCCTAAAATCCTAAGGCAATCATATTAAGAAAAATCATTTACAAGGATAGTTTTTTATCACTTTAAATGAATAAATAAAAACATCGATTCATATCAATTTGTGTTTCTTGTAACAAATGTTTTTCTTTCCCTTCACAAACTTAAGACCTCTTCAAAATAGAATTAGGCTCATGTGAAGCATCCCTTATGATGATTCAATGCTATATAATACATTTGGACCAACAAATATGTATAAGGATTATAGTTTCCCAAACTACTAATCACTAGAGAGGAAAATGTCTAATTCCTTGTAGTATTCCAAATTGACAAATCTAGACAAGAGATTTTAGATAGAACTAGTATCTACAGTATGATAAAAAAAATTAATAACCTTTTCAAAATTGTAAAACTTATCAAAAGTGGGGATGTTCTTTATTTTGTAACATCTAATCCATTAATTGACAACTAAAGTAGTGTCTAGGCATAATTGGGTGTTTAACTCCACCTTTCAACTTGTACTCTAAGGGATTGAAATTTTTATTTGAGGTCTCAATAGACCAATTAAATAAATTGGAATGAACATTCCATCATCATTTAATTACAAAATCCTCACTCTAGCTAGTCTATTTGGCCCAATATGCTCTTCACCATAAATCCAATCAACTCGCAATCGATATATATGAATAATTTCAATGGTTTGGAAACCTTTCCAATAGTTACCAATTATATTTCAAATCCCAACTAACCTAAAACTAATGTTTTTCAATTTAAAAACTTTTGAGAGAGAGGTTTCTTGATTAACATGAGGTGAGGTTGGTTAACAAGTTCATTTAATACACTCCTTGTAATAATGCTTCAACACGATCCTTGACCATACTTACATCACTTGCCACTACTAAATCAAATCACTTCATTTTTCCATACTATTTTGTAGGGCCCTACGAGACAACTTTAATAATTATTCAATAAAAATATTAAAGTAGAAGTAAAAAATGGTTTATTGTTAAAAAATTATTTATAAGTATAATTTAATAAAAATTTAAATCAAAGCTCTAGAATAAGGTATCATTGACATTGTGTTTGATGAAGGGTTAATTGATTTAAATCTGAAATTTATCAGCTTTATAATATGTTTGATTAATATTTGTACACACGATTTTAATATTTGTTAGTGTTCTAGTTTCACAACACACACCCCATTGTTGACTTCACAAATGGAGACCCCTTTGTTTCTTTTTGCATCCCTACCTTGTAAACCTCATCCCTTCTTAGTGCATTGAATGATTGCCACTCCCAACTGTCCTTAAGAGTAAATAATTCCTTTGGGTCACTTGGTAAGATTTGGGTCAATCATCTTGTTTTTTTTTTTTCTTTCTGATTCTAAGATTTTTATTTTTTAGTCAATTGCCTTTGCACTTACTGATTTTTACATTTCTCACCTCAACATCCCCATGATTGGTCTTGCACATTTTCCCTGTCATTTTTTCCCTTGTAGAGATGCACATTGATTCCACCTCCATATGTCTATAAAATTTGGAAGTATACCTTCTCTTGTCAAGGGATTGTGTGCCTATACACTTGTGTATGTGTGCAAATCCATAATTTTGTGGACTAAGAAGGGGCATAATTATTGAGATTAATGGCATCACACCATAACCTATCTATAAAAGAGATTAAGGGTCATTTTTATTTATTTATGCCTCTTGTTTGTCAATATTTCTAGGCTTTGCATTTTTCTAGTGTATTGTAATTTTCCTTCATTTGCACATTCTTCTTAATCATGGTGAGTGTACATGTCTTTCCTTGCATCTTCTATGGTTTTTTGTTGTTTTTCTTTTCATCTTTGTGTTCTTTCTTTGTTCAAAGAACTTCTTTCCCTAGTGTTCATTATTTGTTATCATGTTAGCATCTGAGAGCTTAAGAAATATATTAACTCCATATGAGTCTCATGCACACCCACTTGTGTATGTGTATAGGTGCATAAGCACTCTACAATCCCCTATTTTTTATTTCCCAAGCCTTCTTAATTTCCATTTAATTCGAGGTAGTCATTACACTTTCTGACTTATGTAGGTGCACAACTATGCAAATTCCCCAATTACTTTTTAATTTCCCTATTTTATTTTGTCCTTTTTTTTAAGTTGGTGCATTTTTTAGACTTATGCACTTGCACAAGTGTGCATATCCATAGCTACAAAATGAATTCTAGCATCCCAAGATTCCCTTGTACAAATAATCTAACTCTAGAATAAAATAAAAGTATTGCACCTACGTAGGTACATAGCACAAGTACTCTACAAATATTCTTTCAATAACTAAGTTTTTGTGCACTTGTGGAGGTGTGTGACTTTACAGCTCCAAGATTGCATAATTGAGTCAAATTTGTATCAAGTGTTCATCATTTTTGTTAGTCCAATTCGAATATTTTTGTATTTTTCATCCATGATCTTAAGTAAAATATATTGATGGGTGTAATAAATGATGTGACTAGAGACATAGTGTTGGATATAAGGTTGGATGTTATAGAGAAGGATTTTCATCTTCCTATCTCTCTGATACTTACTATGTGATATCCTTTGAGAGTTCTCATAGGTGGTTCTTAGATCATAAGGAGGAGGAAGACACAGTGGTTCAAGAGAAATATTTGATAAATCCTACCCCATGTAGCAAGACAAGGTGTATTGACATGAGATGAGGGTACATTATTATTGATATTGGATACTACATAGTGTTGTTGAGAAGAATTATCGGACTACCCTAGACACCTAGAGATATGAATGATCCACTTTATTGAGAAAATCAAGACAAGGAAAAAAAAGATTTATTGGTGCACTATCTTTAGGGACTCCTTGGATGAAGATTTTACTTTGGTGAAGGATGACTTAAATTTGTACATGATATCTTCTTTGTGTACCTTAGGAGTGAGGGTTTATTACCCTTGCTTGGTAAAAATAGGGTCTTTATAGGATGGAAGATATTGGCCATATAATGTTTATCCCCAACTGGTCCAAAAGAATATGAAAAGATGATAGTCCATAATTCTACATTGTTAATGATAGATTTTTATTTTTAATTTGTGACTCAATTTATAGGATGTGACTATGACAAGAGACTATTAGTTGAATTAGTTGTGAAATTCATACACCTAGGCATATATTATATATAGTTTTACACATTTTCTTACATTAGAGTATCTAGTTTACTCGTAAAACCCAAGAAGATTCCAATGGATCCTTCAAATAGGTTGGTCCTTTTATAGACCAATAGACAATTTGTGAGTGCATGTGAGAGATGCAAGAAGAAGCATAGGAAATTTATTTCTTTCTTCAAAGAATTGCTTGCCTTATTATTCATCATTTGTTATCATATTAGCATTTGAGAGCTTAAGAAATCTATTAAATCCATATGATTCTCATGCACACCCACCTATGTATGTGTATAGGTTCATAAGCACTCTACAACCCCCTATTTTTAATTTCCCTAGTCTTCATAATTTGCATATAATTCTAGGTAGTCATTACACTTTCACACTTGTGTAGGTGCATGACTATGCAAATTCCCAAGTTTCTTTGTCATTCCCCTATTTTATTTTTGTCCTTTTTGCTAAGTCGGTGTATTTTGTAGACATACACACTTGCACAAGTGTGCATATCCATAGCTACAAAATTCATTTTGGCATCCCAAGATTCCCTTGTAGAAAAAAAGATAACTCTAAAATAAAATAAAAGTTATGCACCTAAGTAGGTACATAGCTCAAGTACTCTAAAAATATCACTTCAACAAGTGTTTTTTTGTACACTTGTGGAGGTGTGCAAGTGTGTGACTTTACAGCTCCAAGATTGCATAATTGACTCAAATTTGTTTCAAGTAATCATAATTTTCATTAGTTCAATTGGAATATTTTAGTATTTTTCATCCATGATCTTAAGTAAAATATATTAATGCATGTTATTTTGTATAAGTAATCAATGGTTTATACATCTATAAGTAAACCCAAAATGGTCTTACCTAGGCTGTTACAATACAATTTAAAGGAATCCCTCTAAAATCAAAGTTTGTTGATGTATACTTTGAGATCAACGACACTAAGTTAGGGAACATCGATTGAAATCAATTGTTGGGCATCTACAACAATCTAAATGAAAGATTAGATATGATCACTTTAATGTTGTTGGTTGGCTTGGTTAACACAACTTTTCATCCAACTTCAGTCTAGTCATGTGAGTTGATCACGACATTGGTGCATAATTATGCATCAGATGAGAGAGTAATAAATGATGTGACTAGAGACATAGTGTTGGATATAAGGTTGGATGTTTTAGAGAAGGTGTTTCATCTTCCTATTTCTCTGATACTTAATATGTTATATCCTTTAAGAGTTCTTATAAGTGGTTCTTAGATCATAATGAGGGGAAGACATAGTGGATCAAGAGAAATATTTGATACCTCCTACCCCACATAGCAAGACAAGGTTTGTTGATATGAGACTAAGGTACATGATTTAATTGATATTGGATACTACATAGTGTTGTTGAGAAGAATTATGGGACTATCCTAGACACCTAGAGATATGAATGATCCACTTCATTGAGAAAATCAAGACAAGGAAAAAAAAACATTGGGGCACTATCATTAGGGACTCCTTGGATGAAAAATTTACTTTGATGAAGGATGACCTAACTTTTTTACATGATCACTTTTGTTGTGTACCTATTAGGAGTGTGGGTTGATTATCCTTGCTTGGTAAAAATGGGGTCTTTACAAGATAGAAGATATTAGTCATAGAGGGTCTATCCCCAACTAATCCAAAAGAAGATAAGAAGATGATAGTCCTTAATTCTCCATTGTTAATGATATATTTTTGTTTTTTGTGACTCAATTTATAGAAGGTGACTATGCCAAGAGATTATTAGTTGAATCAGCTATGAAATTCATACACCTAGGCACATATTATATATAGTTTTACACATTTTCTTACATCAAAGTATCTATTTCACTCATAAAACCCAAGAAGATTCCAATGGATCCTTCAGATAGGTTGGTCCTTTTATAGACCAATAGACAATTTTTGACTACTTGTGAGAGATGCAAGAAGGAGCATAGGAAATTGTGGCAATGTCCTATACCTATTAGACCATGTATTATTCTATAATACAAGATTGTCAAAATGTTTGAATCTGAATGGGAATAATATCCTTTGGAGGAATTGTTAGAAATAGGAAATACAAGGGTGGGTGAGTCAATATTCCACAAAATTTTGTTCAAACATGGATATCATTTTAAAAACTTATAACTTACATATGAAAGTAAACTAATTAAGTTGAATAGTAAACACAACCATATAGTACTGTAATACATAACACCATATTTTGTTAATTAGGGAAACCCTGGCCAGGGAAAAACCCTGGTGGGGATGGTACCCACAAAATGATCCACTTATCAAAAGTATCTAGTGAAAGATATTGACCCTATAAGGAGTCTATTATGTCTATATAGTTTATTGGTCCTTGTCAGAGGAATAGGCCTTGTTAGAAGCCTCAACTCTTGGTTTCCATTTCTTCCTTTCCCTAATGGAAACTTCAGTTTTAGATTTTGATGTTTCTTTTTTGGATACTTCTTCCTCATATTTTGATTCTAATTTTTGTGTCTCTTTTTTAGTGCTTTTCTTCTTTTTCTTACGCATGGAAGTAGCCAATATCTTTCTCTTTTTCCTACACAACTATCCATTTCTTTCACTCTCTTATATTTAGGTGTCTCAACTAATTTCTGAACTACAAATCTGGATGACCTTCTGATGCTAGGTGGTGGCTAACTAGACTTTGATTATACTAACATCTTCCTCATCTATTGACTAAACTATTAGAAAAATGGTAATTGCACAGGTGCAACTCCTACATAGTGGTCTATAGAAGTTTTTATGGATATTATAGCTATTGTTACTCCCTCTACTGATCCATTGTCAATGGATAATGGCTTGGCAATACGAATTTATAATTGCCCACTTTCTTTCATCTCCATTATGATTCACATGTCTTCTCAAAATTATTCTTTATTTATACATGACTCCTTCAAAATGATGTTAATCTTCTTGTCAACTCTCTTCTTTATGTCCTTACTATATACTTCACTATTAACTTCTTTGACTTTTTCTTCATGGATGTTCCATCTAGGACACTCCTTATCCTTCTTTGATTCTAGAATGATCTTTACATAACCTTCAATTAATTCCTCTCTCATCTCACACCCCATAGGATCAATCAAATTCACTATGGATTCTATTGCTTCCATGCAAATGACATTAGTTACAACCATGAAACAAATTTCATCTTTATACTTTACAACTAGGGATGATGGTATTCTAAATCTTTGCTTCATTTCTAATTGAAAATTCTTCATCATCCTAGTGATCTATCTTCTATCATTCTATCCTCTGGTTTCTTTTTGTAATAATATGTGATTAGATCCATTGTGCATTTATTAGAATTGCTTTCAAAACTTGGCATACCAAGAAACTTCCCTATTACTTGAAAAAAGAAGTGTGTCAATAAGGATTTCAATCTGAATACTACATTCATGGTCTAATTTATTCTATCTATGTTGTCTAGTATTTGTTGTTTCAAAATATCAAACATATTAGCATTTTCTTTTTCAACTTCTTCTTTATTCCATCTAATAATGTTGATGGGTCTTTTTCCATCAACTTTTCTATATTATTCAAATTAATAGGGTTACTTCCCTCATTTCTTAATCTAGTAAATTTGTGAATTGTATCATTGTCAAGCATAATAGGTATGTCTCCTACCCAAAACATATTTTCATGTATATGGCTTAGAATTATCCTTGTCTACTCATGGTTGTCAAATTCTATAAAGAAAATATGCCTTGTGATGTTTAGGATTTCTAAATGTTCAAACCCTTGTTTTAGTGTCAAACCCTTGGTGTACACTAGGTTCATGTCTAAAATAAATGCCATTGACTCCTATCGACTCAAATTTGGAGTGAATGTATGTGCAGATGTTTTCTACATGCAAAACCCTATTTGGCACTTGTAAAAATGCTCCTGATGGGTCAT
Organism: Cupressus sempervirens; assembly: GCA_028749045.1. Lineage (NCBI taxonomy): Eukaryota > Viridiplantae > Streptophyta > Pinopsida > Cupressales > Cupressaceae > Cupressus > Cupressus sempervirens. The sequence goes on along the minus strand of CM053787.1, from coordinate 246,333,066 downwards.
CTTATAATGAAATGTAAAGGTACTTCTTAAACATGTATCTAGGTCTCTCACTGATGTCACAAACAATAGGGGTTTCCATTCTTTACAAATCAAACTTCAAAATATGACTGCACAAGCAATAAATACCCAAATTCTTTGAAACTTAGGGCTTTCTAAATTTTCTTTCAAATATGCTTCAAAAAATTGTGACTTAGCTCTTAAATTTTCTCCAAGCATTCCTTAACTCCTTGCATGATCAAGTGGTACTCAAAAATCTATTTTTTATCCTTAAATCACTTCTAATTAACTTCTCCATTAATTGCACAAGTATGCAAGTATTAAAAAGTTGTTTATGTTTACTAGAAAGCTTGTAGTGCCTCCCATGTTTTCATATTGTACCTTGATCTATTTTGGTTGATGAGATACTTTGATACTCTTTTTTATGTGCTTTGGAGATGCTTCGATATTTAAACATTATTTTTATTGTCATTATCATAGTTTCTAGATGTTAGATGTTACACTAGTCAGTTTGATCATATCAGCATGATAATGCTTAATGATGTGGCATGATGCTTTATGATGATATTTGGTTAATTTGTATTTGTACATATACTCTATTTATGATTATAGGACGAGCTTATTGGATTCGAGATACTATGATTTGATGCTACTTTTATTTACCTCATTCTTTCTTTGTGATGTTTTATGATGCAATGAGTCATGTAAATAGATTATTTTAATGTAATTAAATAAATGGTTAATTATGTGATTTAATGAATTTATCACTTTGGCTATATTATAATATGTAATTGCACTTGATTGTGTTGTTTAGTGTGCAAGATTTATATCCCTAGTAATGGCACATGGAGGTAGTGATTTGGTTGTTCATACCTAGCCAATGTCGTCCTTGTATGGTTGACGAATCCTATTTAATTTTTTAATTAAACCCTCTGATTATTTAATAATTCTGGACCCATTGTCATTATGTGATTATAATTGTGAGTGTTTCTGTGCATTTAGAGGTTCACATTTATCACAAAATTTATTAAGGAATAATACGATTTAATAGTTTATGGTAAATTTATATTTGATTTAATTATTTTAATTACCAACAGCTTTGTCATAGTTGAATTCAATTTAACTGGACTTGCCCAATTTTTTTTGGGTTGAGAAAGGGTTGTTTTAGTGGGCTAATTAATTTTCCAATATTATATTTCACTTTTAAAAGTGGATATATACTTCAAAGGGAATTGTTCCCTGACTTCTCACTTGTGGAATAGAAATTTTTAGAAAAAATACCAAAATCCTTTTAGAATGATTTACTATTTTATTCGTTGTAGGAGCTATAGGCGTGGGATCTTTGTGGGGTTGAGCTCATTGGATCCATCTTGGGGAGACCTTCATTTTTTGGGACTTTTGGTGGTGGCTATAGAGAAATTATTTTATCATGTACGCACTTATTTTAGACCTTTTGGTTACAAGGTAGTGCTCTCCCATTTTATTACTTTCGCTTTGTCTTTGATTATGCTTCTAGTAGTAAATTATTTGGAGATAGAGAACTAGTGTTCCCCTCCATTTTTGTATGCTAACTCTATCCAGTTGGATGGGCATGAGTGTTTGAAGCTTTTTGGACTTGGGGTTTTGGGGTTTCGAGCTGTTATGCTAGCCGTTTTCACATACAGACATTGAACCCAACTTTTATTTGATATTTGTGACTTTTTTACCCAATGGCATAATGGGTTTCAATTTCATGGTTTTTGAGTGAGTTTGGTATTTGCCTCAATTTGTGTGTTGCTGGACTTTCTCAGGTTTTTTTGGCACTGAATTTGGTTGTGGATCCATATTATCCATAGGGATATCTATCTAACCCTAGATGTATTTTATTGCATTGGTATTTATGCCAAATCCATACTCTCGAATATAGGTTGGTTGAGTGATTTTTTTATACTTGTTACTTTTATGCTTTTCATTCAACCCTTGTTTAGTTTTAATTTCATGTGTTTAGTTGTGCCCATACACAAGAACATGTGCATGCAATTGAAGAGATCTTGCAAGACCTAAACTACCAAATATAGGTGGGTTGACAGATTGTTCATTTGGGATTGTGTTGGGAACTTGCATTGCCTTTGGGCACTCATTGTGAGATCAAAATGGGTATGTAGGGTAGACGTGTGGAGTGGCTTCTCTCATATACCCTAGTTGTATTTTGAAAAGGTATCATGAAGAATTTTTAACAAGTGATAACTAAATTAATAAATGGGTAATATCAGATAAGCGACTTTTTGTACTGTTGTCCTGAGGGCATGGTGTGATGGTTTCCTAAGGGATTCATTCCACACCCAATATAACTAAGGATTTCAAATGCCAAGCAACTTACACTCCACTAGATTCCCTACATAGGTATCCATAGTGGATCTGACTAGTGATCTAATGTATTGCATTGTTTTCATGATCATGTAGATGTTGGTATCATGTTCTTGATTGCCATGTGTGTTAACCATGGGTGAGTTTCTTGTGTGATTGAGGTTGGGTCATTATCTCGAGGAGCATGGTGGGAGTGGGCCTATGGGTACCACATGGTTGGGAGTTGTAGCTACCTATACTATTGCTGGGGATCGGTATATAAAGATGGTCTACTTCTAGTTTGAGGCCAGTGCTGGATGTTCACTTGGTACTTCAGTGTATCTGAAGTATGTTTCCATGTGATTTATGCTTTACTTTAGATGCATGAATATCATGTTTAGATGATGTTAGTTTGTTACTTGATGTATTCCTTTATCATGATGTTGAATCACATTGCTAGATGAGATTTCTTACCACTACTTTGGATTAGTAGTGATACTAGTAGATTAGCATGTTGGATGTACTTGTTCTTATGTTTATATTTGTGGGTTATTGGTAAGAATGATCTCATGAAACAACTCCAATTATCTCATTGGAAATTTGAGATTCATGCTCTGGGTATGGCTAGAGCCTTTTAGGTCTCATGATGCCATTATGGATGGGAGGAAATGAGCACGGTTGCTTTCAATTTGGTGGCTCTTGCTTGTGTTTTCTTTCTTGAGATAGTTGATTTATGCACATGTATGTTTACCAGTAAATTGATATTTTCAATTCCAACTAGTAAGTGGTTCACTACTTGATGTATTCCTTTATCATGATGTTGAATCACATTGCTAGATGAGATTTCTTACCACTACTTCGGATTAGTGTTTATATTTGTGGGTTATTGGTAAGAATGATCTCATGAAACAACTCCAACTATCTCATTGGAAATTTGAGATTCATGCTTTGGGGATGGCTAGAGCCTTTTAGGTCTCATGATGCCATTATGGATGGGAGGAAATGAGCATGGTTGCTTTCAATTTGGTGGCTCTTGCTTGTATTTTCCTTCTTGAGATATTTGATTTATGCACATGTATGTTTACTAGTAAATTGATATTTTCAATTCCAACTAGTAAGTGGTTCACAAGAAGCCCATGATGCCTATGATGTAGGGTCTATACTAGTAGTATTTTCTATTTATTTTGGGTTTCATCTCAGTTTAGTTGTCCTTTCTTCATTTCATCATTCTTGTCAAAATATAAACCAAATTTGAATCTTTGTCATACTTGATGTACCATGTCATAGTGATAACTCTTCGTGTTGAATGCATGATAGTCTTTGCTTTGTCTTGTTCTCTTGAATGAACTAGTGAAGATGTCTACCAATTATCATGATATGGTGTTTCTCCTCAACTAGAGGCCAATCAATAACAAGATACTTACTTAAACTACTCTCAATGATTCTAATATGACCAATTTGGTTAGCAATCGCTCCATTTGGCATTGATGACAAAACATATAACATATCTTTGTTAATCTTGGTACTGATAGAATCTTTACTAGTAAATAGACTTAGCCATTTTGCACTATTGTATATGTTTTAAATTATTTTTCTCCTCTATAGTGTATCTCAAACTTGTCTTCTTCTCCCAACTATCCTTACAATCAACTCCCCCTATCATTATCATTTCTCTATTTTTTCTTCTTTCACCTTAGCTCCCCTTTGTGATCATCTTCTTTAGGCTTTATCTCTTTATCTCCCTTTTTTATCTTTGCTTATGATCCTTCCTTGTCTAACCTTTATGTCTCCCTTTAGCTTTATCCTTTGTCATTCTTTCTATCTTTGTAACTTTTATCTTTTATCTCCCCCATTATCAATGATAAATGGTATCTTTCATGTATGGATTCTAGCCATGTCTTCCATGTGTCTAGAAATTTTTGGAGTGTCATTCTCAGACTAGTAATTACCATGAGGGGTTGATCAAATTCTTTGATAGTGTTCCTAAGACCCATGGATAGCAGTGCATGCACCTACTTAACATGTCCTTGGATAATTCCTATTGTTAGGAATAGGAGACATTGTAGCTGAAAGAGTGTGGATTTCCTTTTATGTTATTCTATATTAACCCGAGTGATCAGATAAAGTTTTTCCTAAATTTTTTTGGCATACATGTTGACTAAATTGCTAGTTGATACATCAAAATATGTTTGAGTGATTTTTAGACACTCATGATTTGTTCTTAGAGTATCATTTAGATCTATTATAAAGTTTTATGAGTTTGATGTCATGTGTAGGATTGAAGAGATATCCTTTGATAGTTCAACTATAGTATCTCTCGATTCTGTAAGTTTTCATATGTTATGCTCAATGAGTTTCTGACACTTCTCCTATTCATATTTTTTGTTGAGTGATCATGGTGCCTCACTAATTTCAGCATTCTTGACTACAATATGTCTCCAACTTGATCAATAAGATCTGTATCAGTGTCATAATGCACATCACCAAGTATTCTTGTGACTAATGTCCTTTCTTTGATCAAGGTTTGTGCTCGTTGCTATCTTAGGTGAGCTTTCTTAGTTGCTACAAGTTTCTTCAATAAGTGATTATGATGATTGAACTCTTTGCTTCTCAAATCATGTGCTCTTCTAGCATACTTGTCCATTCATTTTTACTTGTCTCAGGATCCTCTTCTTCATGGCCATGTTTCTCAAATATTTCACCTTCATCTTTACATCTTGAAGATTATGATGAGTAGGATATTTTTGAAGTATTATATAGCAGACAAATGATGAGGAGGATGGTAGTCATATCTTATTTTTCCTTTTCCCCTTAGTATGTTCAAAATCATCTCTTTCTAGTTTTAGATTTTGCTTTGTATATTTAAGCCTTGTAGAGCTTGTGAACTTTTTTGGTGTTGATTACTTGACTGGTTGGTTAGGTTCATGCTATACACCTCTATGTTCTTGTAGGGTTTCTCTTTTTTGTCCCGTCTTAGACTTCTTTTTTCTTTGTCCTTTTCTTATATGACCTTTTTGGATGTGATTTCCTCCACATTTTGATTCTATATTTGTGTACTCGGTGGGGCATTACTGGGAGGCATTATTTTAGTTCTTTGAGTGTCAATGTTAGACTGGTAATTATTGAGAGGTGTTGTTCTAGATCTTCAATAGTGTTTCTGGGACCTATGAATAGTAGCACATATGTCTTCTTAACATCTCCTTGGATAATTCCTATTGTTGGGAATAGGAAACAATGTAGCTCAAAAAGTGTGGATTTCCTTTTGTGTTGTTCTATACTAACCTGATTGATCAGATGAAGCTTTTCTTGAATTTAACTGTCATACATGCTAGCTAAACTATGTGATACATCAAAAGATGTTTGAGTGACTTGTAGTTCCTCATGAGATATTCTTAGAGTGTCATTTAGATGTATTGGAAAGTTTTTTGAATCTAATATCCTACAAAGGATTTGAGAGATATCTTTTGATAGTTAACCGTAGTGTCTCTCTGTTCTGCAAGTTTTGTGAGTGATGATCAATGAGTTGATTGAGCTTTGAGCCTATTCCTATTTTTTGCTAGCAAGTCTGGCTCCTCACTAATGTCACCATTCTTGACTATGTTCCCTACTTGATCAATAAGATCTATGTCAATGTTATATTGTACATCACCAAGTATCTTTATGACTAATGTCCTTTCTTTGATCAAGGTTTGTGCTTTTTCCTATCTTCGGTGAGTTTTCTTAGCTACTAAAAGTTTTTTCAACAAGTGATTATGATGATTGAGATCTTTGCTTCTCAAAGCTTGCACTCTTCTAGCATACTTGTGTTAGAGTGCAGTTATTGTTGCACCAAAAGAATGATATGTTAATGCCCGATATAACCACTCAACTCATAGTACACAAGAGGCAATTAGCCACTTTCATGAATCCTGAGGGTAATGCTAAAAAATTTTCTAACAATGTTCCCCTTAACTTTAGCCAAAGGTCTTAGGATTCAAACATTTGACCAATCTCTAATATCACTTGTTAGAGAGGGGTTGTCACTACACCAAAAGACTAATCTATTAATGCCCGATAAAAATACTCAACTCATCATACACGGGAGATGGTGAAGCACTTGTCATGAATCCTAACACTAAAACTTTTTCTAACAACTTGTCCAATTCATTTTGAATTGTGTCAGGATCTTCTGCTTCTTGAGAATATTGCTCAAATAGTTCACCTTCATCTTTAGAGCTCGAAGATAATGACAATGATGAGGATAGTGTTCATCTCTTCTTTATCTTTTTCCCCTCAGATTATTTATACTCTTCTCTTCCTAGTTGTAGCTTCTACTTTGTAAATTTGAGCCTTGTAGAGATTGTGGAGTTTTCTGGTCTTGATTTCTTGATTTATTGGTCAACTTCCTACTATAAAACTATATTTTCTTATAGGGGTTTCTCTTTCATGTCTCTTCTTGGACTCTATTTTTCTTTGTCCTCTTCTCCTATGACCTTTTTGGATATGATTTCCTCCATATATTGAGTACTATCTATGTTTGTGTACTCAGTGGGGCATCAGCTTCTTTCTTCATGCTAAGTTGTGCATGATTTTTCTATCTCTATTATTATGGTAGCTCAGCTAGCTTGGAAGTCTCAACTTTTTTGAGTTTTGTTGGAGTGACTTGAGGGGTTATTAATCCTAGTGATATTTCATTCTCAACATATATCTCAATGCGAGTTGTTGCATATTCAAGTTTCCTTGGTGAGGATAGAAGGTTGAAGTTAACAAGTTATTCATCTAATTGTTCATCACATCCCTCAAACTCTACTACCCTTCTAGGGTCTATAAATGTGACTTTTTTACTTATCCTTTTTTGCTCAAAGTTTTCTTTCGTATGGGTCTTCTTTCCCTATTTTGTTTATGTTATAAAGGATACAACAAATTTTCAAGGTCTATTCATCAAAATATATATATATATATATATATATATATATATATATATGGGGTTGAAGAAGAATATCCAGGATACAACAAATTTTCAAGGTCTATTCATCAAAATATATATATATATATATATATATATATATATATATATATATATATATATATATATATATGGGGTTGAAGAAGAATATCCAGTTTGTAGATGCCTTGTTTAAAGCAGGATATGGTAAAAAATATATATACAAATCTGTGGTTGAAGAAGAATATCCAGTTTGTAGATGCCTTGTTTAAAGCAGGAGAAAAATCCTTCGAACATTCGTCTTTAAACTCTGATGCTCATATTTTGGCTCTTTATTGACCACAAACGTATCTTCTAAACTAAATCTGAATAAAATCAACAAAATCAAAAGCATTTAATATGTAGTACTAAGATTACTCTTAAGCCTATGCTAACCAGCACAAGATTGAAGGCTGTCTAAAGTGGGAGAAGAATATCCATTCGGTATCTGTTTTTTTCTAGAGAGAACAGTACAATACAATACAAATATCCAACTCTTCAGCTTGCCGCCTCTTCACGCCATAAAAATATCCACCTACAAAGGGATCAAAGAGTCCATAGAAATATCCAGAAAAATTATCTTCATTGTTCCTGAAAATTTACTAGAATTAGTCTCAATTGTGATGTACTAATTTCAGTTCTTAATTTTGTTTTGAGAAGATGTAAACATCTATAGCATTAGAGAATGTGTTAGCTTAACCATAAGCCTTTTATTTTATCATAAACTCAACTCTTAAAGAAAACATTTATCTTAACTCTTAAAGATGAAAATTTTTGTCCCAGATGTATAGCATGTATAGCATGAATAAGATTAGCAATTAACTCCAATCTGATAAGGTGGTATAAGCTTGTGTTGAGTAAAGAGCATCATTACAGTATACTCAAGGAATGTCCACAGGATTTTACAATATACTCACTGGATATTCTTCTACGACAGTTTTATAAAGCCACACTTCATCAACTCTCTAGACTGTGCAGAGGAGATGTTGCAGGGAATGATTACAGGGGGATTTTCCTTTGGCAGATGTTATTAGAGCCTTTTACCAATAATAGTAGTCATTGCTCTTCCTATTATCCGCCAAAGGAAAATTGCCCTGCCATCATTCATTCCAAATTTGTACAATGTGTATTTATTTTTCTAGAACTTTTGGATTAAAAATGTCATTTAATAGCATACTATATCTGTTTACTGTTCTAGAACATTTGATTTAAACTCATTTGATATCTTACTTTAAACTTACGCATCCAAATACACTGTACTCAATGGCATTATCTTAAAACTCAATTTGTTTGATGCGGCTATGATGTGGAGCTGTAGCATTGATATTAAAGTACGTAATCTGTCACCCACAATGTAGTTGTACCTATCTTCTATGGAGAGTCTTGGTTAGTTTGTAATTAGTTACAAATTACAGTTTCTAACTAGTTTGTAATTGGTTAATCTGTAATTAGTTTGTAATTGATTAGTTTGTAATTAGTTTGTATATATGGTGGGTTATATGCATTTGTACTGATAAGATATTCCCTTGAAAGTAAGCAGAGCTTGAGAGCCACTGATTATTTTTATATGTGGTGGAGGCATTCAAAGTTTAGAATGTCCTTGCCAAATACTTCTGTATAAAAACTATCGACTGTTACAACAAAAATAATAAAAAGCAAGGTGTGAATGTTGGGACGTATTAAACATTTTCATTAACACGCATATCTTAATATATTATAACAAACTAGCGAGCAGCCGGCAAGAATGATTGTCGAATGGCTGAATCAGATGCTAAGAAAAAGGTCTACTGAAAAAGCCATGAGCGAAATGAGTACTGAATCCTTCAGCTGCAAGAACATACAAAGAAGGGGCCAAAAGGACAGCTTGCCTTTGAAGATCTAATGGCGTTTTAGGCACACCCATTCCATACCCTCCCAACCAGCAATTATAGATCAATTAAAATAATTTATGTTCTTTTTATTGCTTTTAAGTTAGTATAATTCGTTTGTTCTTTCATTAAAAATATATTGCAACAAAAATAAGGTTACTAAAATAGTATATTTGTATTGAAGAAATCTCATTTGAAAATCAAAACATCAAATTTAAAGTTCATTTATTATCCAATTACTTTTGAATTTCATCCATGTTTGCAATGTTGTTTGCATTTATTATTGATGATACTATGTTTAAATTATATGAATTAGTTATCAACAATTTTGATAAGAAAGACAAAAACTCAAATGAATTTTAGAGTTTAAAAATCAAAATTAAACGTAGATGAGAAAATATTAAATTCAATGTTAATTCTTAAAAAATAAAAAATAATATTTAATAAAAATAAAAAAGTAAAATTGATATGAAGAAAAACTGAAGGATTTCTTTAATCTATTGTGAAAATCTAGTTATATTGTGATAAGTTCAACATTGTTTAAAAAAATTGCAATTCTAACACATTAGCAATAGTATAATTTGTTTAATTTTGATTGAACCATGGAAGGAGGAGGAGCAAGACAAGGAAGAAGAAGAGAAAGAGGACGAAGATGAAGAGGAGGATGAGGAGGAGGAAGTGGAAAAAGAAGAGGAAGAAGAGAAGAAACAGGAAGACAAAGAAGAAGATCTGATGGTAGACATAAGAATTCCAAGATGCCTAGACCACACTAAAGGGATCACATAATAAAATGGTCCAACTAGATTGATCACAACCTTAAACTATAGGAATACTATCCAAATGAAAAATTAATAGATAAACAAAATGAAAATTTAATAGGTCAATCCAATATGGTCAATGACCCAAAGATGCTTACGCATCACTTATCCCTAATCTATATAATTCTGGAGTGGTCAAGCAAGCTTATTATAAAACTCTTCACTCTAAAGGTTTTTGATAACCACAAACCTCACCCTTAAGTGCAACTTAGGGGAATGCACTTAAGCTCACAAAAACTATGATGAAATACATAATGGGTCCCGGCTACGAGGCCATGTTAGGTACCCAAGTACAAATGCAATGCTATACATACAATGCAATGAAATGAAATGCAATCTCTCTAAAAACAGAGAAAGAGGAAAAACCTCATGGGAAAAACCCTCTCCCAAAAAGAGAGGTTGCTTTGATACCATGTAAGAATTTGTCTTAGGGTAAAATCACCCAAAATCAAGAAGCTCAAGAAGTAGCACAAAATAGACCAATAGAGTATTATTAGAATAACAATATGAAATTCAATTGATGTTCAAATACACTAGGAGTGTCTAAATATAAAGGCCTCTAGAATGACTATGAATTAACAAAATTATGAGCCTCACAACTAAGCACATGTTCACCAAGAGTGGATTATCCTCCATTGAGCACAGGAGTTAGTGCGATGATGAGAGGATAAGCCTACATAGGTGTGTCATATAAAATTATGTTGTAGACACTGTGTTCTTAATTAAGAGTGTGAAAAACTATGTTGTCTACATGACAACTCAATTAATTATGCAAACTCCAATGTTGTAGACACCATGTGCTAATTTAGAGTTGCTTACTGTTGTGTTGTCAATATGACAACTCATATGAGTACACAAACTCATAGGTGTATAACCTAATAAATAATAAAATAATGCATTTATCCTAAGTAAACTTAAGTAAAGTGTAAATAATAATGATTTACACTAACAACTCATACTTGTGGTTCAGACTAACCAAAAATCTCTCAATAATTACCACAAATATAGCTCACATGTTCTTCCAATGACCACAAACCTAGCACACATGTGCTTCCAATGACCACAAACCTAGCACGCATGCTTCCAATAGCCACAATCCTATCACACAAATAATTTCATATTATCATAGATAATTTTGATTGAGTAAAAATCATCACTATGGGCTTTTCTCCTACTATAGCTAAATCAAATTTGATTAATCAAACCATATAGAAAGAAGTTCATCTACCAAGATACATTGTTCCTAGCCATCATATTCTCTATTTCCATAGTAATTATTTTTGGATACATTTCTTATCAGTATGTTAAACCAAAATATTCTTGGGTGTCATGCCTAACTAAACGTGCACCCCTTATAATAACTATGATACAATACATTAGTCAATTGTGTCCTTTAACAAAGGTAATCAACACTCAACCATTTATATAAATGACATGTTCCCATTAAAAACCATTCACTAATTAAAATTTTAATTATTGTAGGACATTATTTGGGATCATCCTCTTTTTAAAATCCACACAAATACTATCAACAATTTGACAAGACTAAACATCAATGTCTTGAAAGATATCATTCCAAAATCCTTCTCTAGCATGACCACCTCTAACAACAACAAAGTCTTTAAGTGCAAGAATAGTTTTCCATCATTTGTTTCTTCCATGCTTGGTGATATGTTAATTCATATTCTTTTATTTAAGATTACAAAAACATCATCAATTTTCTTCTTGTCCAATCACTTGTTTATAGACAAACTATATGGAATAGTGGTGGTTCAATCACCTTCAATGAATTAAACCTCACATTGAATCATATCACAAACACAACACTCTCAAGAACACTCAACTTGCATTGATGATTTCTCTTCTTTTGGTATACTTCCAAACCTTTGACCACTTTTCAAAAATATAAAAAATACTTATTTTATTACTTTACTTTTATATTCACTTTTAATATTTGTCTACTTCTCTCCAAACTCTTGGATTATCTTCCATCTTCTTGTTGGAAATTTAAGAGGAGTAACTGAGAGGGGAGGGGTGAATTAGTTACTAGAAAAATAGATCCCTTAGATGTTAGTACAAAATGTAAACAAATAGCTAAATACTATTGAAGTTCGGTAAACACACTGAAAATGTTGTAACTCGGTAAGAACTGATTATGCTCAGTAGATGACTAACATATAAACCTTTAGATGTTATATGTGATTAACATTACTTTAACTAAGTTAAAAACACATAATAGAAAATAGCATGAATGTAGTAGACACTAGAATTTAATGTGGAAACCCAATTTGGGAAAAACCACCAATTGCAACTAGTTACTATTTTTCACTCTTCTGAAGTGAGCCATGTTAGGAGCCAACCAAGTTAAAGGTTACAAAACACACTGTTAGGTGTGACCCTATTAGAGGATTTAATCACCCTATTAGGAGTGCCCTTATTAGAGGTCTTGAGAATAATTCAATAGAATTTCCACCTTGTTAGAGGATTTGCAAATAGCTATTAAGCCAACTCTATTAGGAGATTTAGATCACTACTACAATGGTTAGAGAGTAACAATGAGATGACCTAATTTGAATGCAACCAAATTTCTAATTACAAATCTTTGTTTTGGCTTGTACTTGATCCTTTCTGATCGAATATATCTTTGCTGCTCCACAAAGATATTATGCTCATCCTTCAAATTCGCTTCCTCTTCTTGTCACTAGCTTTTCAATCACATCATCATCACTTGCACACTTTGAAATCATAACTTGACCTTTTACTCATATCTTTCACTCTATCAAGTCGGCTCAAATACAACTTAGAATAATTAATATTCATCACCTTAGGTGGCTGAAAGTAATAGATAAATCAATTAAGCTTAATATGCCAAAATAAGAAAATCCTTTGCTAGCCAACCCAACTCATAAATGATTTCCTTTGTTAACCAAAAAAAGCTCAGTTAACACTGAAAACTTGTGAAAATTCTTTGTCAATTGAGTGAGCTTGGTTAGCACTAATTTCATCCAACTTTCGTTCATTAACCGAGTGAGCTCGGTTAACACTCACTTTCTAAAACTTTTCTTTTGATGCCCAAGAGAACTCAGTAGACACTGCCTTCTGAACTAGACAAACACAAGAACACTTGGTAGACATTAAAAACTATCTTCACTACCTGAGTGAGCTTAGCATATAATGACTGATAATGATATGGCATTTTTGTAACATGAAAGGCAACACACAATTAATCAATTGTATCCTACAATCTCCCTCTTTGGCATTAATGGCAACACAAAATGTCATAGCATAATGAAATTTTAGATTTTAGACTTGAGAACTCCCTCTATTAGTACAAGCTCTTCCTTTCACTGGATTATATCTGCAATAGCTGCTACCAAGTTCATTTAGAACTTTCTCCCTAGTTCAAAAAACTTCTTCTTTGGAAAAATTCTTCCTCATTGTTTCTTTACTTTATTCTAGTTCAAAAAAATTTCAAAGATATGATAGTAAACTTCTCCCTCTTGGACAACACATGCCAAAGACAATGATTCTATAAATGCCAATGTACCTTAAGTATTGATTCATCTGCAATATGCCTTTGCCAATTTTGCACCAACTTATTGATCTTCAATAGGTTTTGGTTGATGCATTTACTAAACTTCATTTAGTGAATTTCAGATAGGGGAATGACCCCTAGCTTACCTCTTAGATACAAAAATACATCCTTAGGTAATGGCTTGGTGAATATTTCTACAATCTATTCTTTTATATTCACATATTCCAATCTGACTTCTTTGTTCTACACTAATTCTCTTAAGAAATGATATTTTAAAGAAATATGCTTTGTTTTGGAATGCATTACTATATTCTTTGATATGTTGATTGCACTGGTGTTATCACAATATATGACTACTAGATCTTTGATCTCTACCTTCATTCCTTCCAATAGTTATTTGAATCAAACAATGTTAGAACAATTGACTTCTGCTATTACATATTCTGCCTCTGTTGTGGATTGAGATGGACAATTTTGCTTCTTGCTTGTAAAAGATACTAGTTTCTTACCAAGAAAGAATGTTCCACCACTAGTGCTCTTTCTATCATCAATACTTCCTACCCAATCAGCATCAGTAAACACCTTCAAGTCCAAATTGCCTCCCAATTTGTACCATAAGCCATATTCTTCAGTGCCTTTTAGATATCTCATGATTCTCTTGTTTTCCATCATGTGATTTTCTCTGGGATTTTCTGAGAATCTTGCCACCATACCAACTGTTAATGCAATATCAAGCCTTGTATGCACTACATGCTGTAGTTTTCCAATCACTAATCTATATGTGGTCTAATCTACTACCTTAGAATCATCATTTTTGGAAAGCTTATGTCTAGTAGACATAGCTTTTCTAATAGGTTTTGAATCTTCCATTCCAAATTTCTTCAGTATCTCCTTGATATACTTGGATTGAGTGGTGTACATTCCATCTTTGTTCTTGAAGCTTTTCTTTCACATCTTACCAATTTGGCAATTCTTGCATAGACCCATGTCAGGTTTCTTCAAACTAGGAATACCTCTTACTCTTCTATGTTTGCTTATTTTAACCAAATTTTCAAAGTTCACATGACATAGCCTTTTGTGTCATAACTAACTTTCTTCTACTTGAGAAATAAAACATGAACAATCACTGAGATCAAGATAAAATAGATTACCTTTCGTTTACCTACCAAATCAACCAGATTTCCTTTTCTATCTAGTAATTTGGCCTATCCATTCATGAATTCTACCTTGAATCCAATGTTATTCAATTATGCCACAATCGGTAAATTATGCTTCAGTTCTTTAACCCAATAATTATTGTCACATACAAGTTCTTTAGTAAATAAAATACATCCTTTTCCTTTTGAGTTAAAAGGTTCATTGTTTCCAAGTCTTACACTACCTCCATCATAATATTTCATATGCTCAAATTTTGTTTTGTCACCAATCATATGATGTGAGCAGCCACTATCTATAATCCATATATCATTTTTTCTAACATGAGAGATAAGTGCCATCTTATCTCCTTCATCATTAGATTCATCTTTCATAGTAATATATACCATTTTATCATCACTGTTATTAGAATCTTTAGCTATAAAATAAGATTTCTTACCTTTGTCCTTGTAGTTCTTGTAGTTATTGGAGTCCTTCTTGCATTTATGCTTGTTTCTTTTCTTCTCATCCTTCATTTCCTTCTTTGGACACCTAGCAACAATGTGCCCAACTTCTTCACAAGAAAAGTAGATCAGAGGAACTTTACCTTTGTATTTTTCTCTGCCTTTCGAATACTTCCTTGCAAGCAGGGCTTCAACAACTTCAAGATCATTGTCTAAACTTTCTTCTGATGTTCCATCTTCTACACTTCTTGATTGACCAGACTTTGACTTTTTACCCTTTTCTTTGAGTGTGAGTTTAGCTTTAAATGTAGATTCAATATTCTTTGAAGCAAGAACATAGTTATCATAGTTATCTAATTAAAAAGCTATCAATCTTCCAACTAGAGCATCGAAGCCTAATTTGTTATTTGGATCACATCTCATTTCTTGAATAGTAGACACTCTAATTGCGTAAATAGGAAGAAGAGTTCTGAGAACTTTAATTACAATAGTTTCCTCCTTAATGTCTCCTCTGGATGCTTTGATTGCACTTACACTAGCCTTGATTCTTTTCACATATTTTACAATGTTCTCATCTTCTCTCATTCTCATTTCATCAAATTGTCCTCTAAGGCTTGTTGCTTTGGCTCTTCTTACATTGTCATCTCCTCCATAGATATCTTTCAATTTGTTCCACATATCATAAGCAATTTTGCAATCTTTTACCTCATCGAATTCAGCATAACTGAGAGCAAATGCAATATCTATCATCATGATATTATGATTCTTCTTTTCAGTAATATCTTCAACTGATAAAGTTCCAACAGGAGTTTTGTATTTAGCATCAAGATACTTGCATCCTAAATCACTAATAGTAGCTAGATGTAATCTCATAAGTTCTTGCCATGCTACAAAATTGTCTCTATTTAGCTTGGGAATCTCTCTTTTATAAGACATCCTAATCTTTACCTTAGGTCCTTGAAACCTTCTCTACAAGCACCAAAAGCTTTGATACCAATTGTTGGAAATATAAGAGGAGTAACTGAGAGGGGAGGGGTGAATCATTTACTACAAAAATAAATGTCAAATCCCTTAGATGTCAGTACAAAATGCAAATAGATAACTAAATATTGTTGAAGCTCGATAAACACATAGAAAATATTGTAACTTAGTAAGAACTAATTATGCTCGAGAGATGATTAACATATAAACCTTTAGATGTTATCTATGATTAAAATTACTTTAACTAAGTTGTAAACACATAACAAAAAATAATATGAACACAATAGACACTAGGATTTAATGTGGAAACCCAATTTGAAAAAAACCACCAATTGCAATCAATTAGTGTTTTTCACTCTTCTAAAGTAAGCCCTATTAGGAGCCAACCCAGTCAAAGGTTACAAAACACACTATTAGGTGTAACCCTGTTAGAGGATTTAATCGCCCTATTAGGAGTGGCCTTGTTAGAGGTCTTGAGAACAATTTAATGGAATTGCCACCTTGTTAGAGGATTTGAAAATAGTTGTTAAGACAACTCTGTTAGGAGATTTAGATCACTACTACAATGCTTAGAGAGTAACAATGAGATGACTTGATTTGAATGCAACTAAATTTCTAATTATATATCTCTATTCTAGCTTGTACTTGATCCTTCCTAATCGAATATATCTTTGCTGCTCCACAAGGATATTCTGCTTATCCTTCAAATTCGCTTCCTCTTCTCATCACCATCTCTTTAATCACATCATCATCACTTGCACACTTTAAAATCACAACTTGACCTTATACTTATATCTTTCCCTCTATCAAGTTGGCTCAAACACAACTTATAATATATAATATTCATCACCTTAGTCAGTTGGAATCAGTAGATAAATCAATTAAGCTTAATATGCCAAAATAAGAAAATCCTTCGTTAGCTAACCTAGCTCAGTAGAAACTAACTCAGAAATGATTTCCTTTGTTAACCAACAAAAGCTCAGTGAACATTGCAAACTTGTAAAAATCCTTTGGTAACCGAGTGAGCTCGATTAGCACTAGTTCCATCCAACTTTCCTTCATTAACTAAGTGAGCTCGATTGACACTCACTTTCTACAACTTTTCTTTTGGCACCCGAGTAAACTTGGTAGACACTACCTTCTAAACTAGGCAAACACAGGAATGCTCAATAAACACTAAGAATTATCTTCACTACTCGAGTGAGCTTAGCATATACTCACTGATAATGATATGAAATTTATGTAACATCAAAGACAACGCACAATTAATCAATTGTATTCAGTACTTCTATGATACCAAGTTAAAAATCATGGCACCAAAGATAAAACCCATAATAATGAGTTATATTGGAAAAGATCAATGAATTAAATTTATAGAAAAATAAATATTAAATATTAAGTTCAATAATATAAAATTATGAGAGCATAAACATAACATGGGTCTGTGTAGTTGGGTAATCTTTCAGGCTAACTTTTCAAAATGACTGCATTTGAGTATTTCTATCTAAAACTCTCTTTTTTTCAAACATATGATCTTGATAAATTTATTCTAGCTAAGTTATATATGGTCTCACACTTTTCCAAATGGAAATGTCTATTAAATGCATGTTTTATGCTAGTTCATATCCAATTACTGGAGAAATATAATTATTTTAGAAAACTGATATTTCAATAACTCTTACTATTTTTTATGATATTTTTTAATAACATATAAAAACCATTTTATAGGGCTCAAAGTCAAGAATATTCATATATAGATTTCATAGTGTTTTAATTAGATATAGCATTTTGTAATTAAAATATTCTACAAGTAC
Source organism: Cupressus sempervirens (assembly GCA_028749045.1). Taxonomy (NCBI): domain Eukaryota; kingdom Viridiplantae; phylum Streptophyta; class Pinopsida; order Cupressales; family Cupressaceae; genus Cupressus; species Cupressus sempervirens. Next base: position 246,315,167 of record CM053787.1, on the reverse strand, counting down.
ATATTTTAACACTCAGGAAGATGTCAATTTTGAGAAAGAAAAAATATCAAAAATCAAATCAATAAAAATTAAAAACTACATGACATTCTAGAGGAGAGAGTCCTCTTTTAGAATCTATAAGTTTTCTTTTGGTTGGAATAGAATTATTTTGAAAAATGCGGTGACAGATGAAAACTATCGATTTGAATAAGTTGAAGTTTGAATCGTTATAGATAAGAAAATATAGGTCTAAAGATAATTTTTATTTTGGATTGTTCTAGCTACATATGTTATCTATAACATAATATGAGATGAAAGGGAAATAAGTTTAGATCCATGTAGTTTTGTGGTGGGAACTAGACCCTTGCTTTCCAACGTTTTTCATAAACTAAAAAGTTATCATTAAAAAATAAGAAAATATATCATTTCTTATTCCAAATAATTATTAAAAAGTATAATCCTAAACTTAATCCATTTCTACACATTTCATTAGTTTAATTCATTTTCAAATTCTAAATAACAATATTAGTTTCATGTCATTAAAGGTAAACAATTATACTTTTGTTAGCCTTTTCCTTTGTAAAAGGGTGACACGAGCTTGTGCTTTTACCCGTTGTTTAGCTCTGGATGCTTGGTTAGATGTTATATATTGATAATTATGGTAAATAAATGAACAAAAATAATGCACATATTTTTAAGATGGTTTTTACATTACTAAATAAGATTGTTCAATCCTATATATGTATTGGTATTGTAAGGGGTAGTTCTAAATATTCGTCACCTATAATGCAAAGGTAAGGTGGCTATGAGGTTATCGATACCATATTTCACAACAAGATTGGTTTACCCCTTCCTAAAATTCCAAGTCAATCATATTAAGAAAAATCATTTGTACAAGGATAGTTTTTTATCACTTCATGAATAAATAAAAACATGGATTCATATAAATTTATGTTTCTTATAAAAAATGTTTTAATGTGCCTTCAAAAACTCAAGACCTCTTCAAAATAGAATTAGTCTCACATGAAGCATCCCTTATGATGATTCAATGCTTTATAATCTTCATTCTAACTTTGGAGACACCACAGGACAACTAGATATCTTACATTTAGACCAAAAAAGATCCTTAAGGATTATAGTTTCCAAAATACTGATCACTGTAGATGAAAATGCCTAATTTCTTGTAGTACTCCAAATTGATAGATCTAGACAAGAGATTTTAGATAGACCTGATATCTACAAGATGATTAAAAAAATCCTTTTAAGAATTATAAAACATATCAAAAGTGAGGATGTTCTTTATTTTGTAACATCTAATCCATTAGTTGATGAATAAAGTAGTGTCTAGACCTAATTGGGTAATTTTTACACAATAATATAGGATTCTTTTAACTCCACCTTCCAACTTATACTCCAAGGGATTAAAAGTTTTATTTTAGGTCTCAATAGACCAATTAAATGAATTAGAATGAAAATTCCATCATCATTTAATTACAAAATCCTCACTCTCGGTAGTCTATTTGTCCCAATACATAAGGAATATTCATATAGGGAATCGTCCCATTTTCTCCAAATACCATATTTCTTCTTGCATCCTTTATAATAGTAAAGTACATTTTAAACACTACCTCCACTAATTTATATGATTTTCTAATGGTAGAATGTCCTACAAAATATTATTTCTTCCACCAATGCATTGAAACTAGGGTTTAGGTTGAGGTTCATTGATTTGGCTCTAGATTGCACAAAACACAATAACAAGGGACAAGATCACCACCAACTAAAAGATTGTTATAAATCCCATACATTTTAATAGTTTTTAAGATGTATGGGATTTATAATAGTATTTCTTCAAACTCTTCACCATAAATCCAATCAAGCCTCAATTGATGTAGACAAATAATTTCAATGGTTTGAAAGCCTTTCCAATAGTTACCAATTATATTTCAAATCCCAACTAAACAAAAACTAATGTTTTTCAATTTGAAAACTTTTGAGAGAGAGGCTTATTGATTAACATGAGGTTAGGTTGGTTAACAAATTCATGCAGTTAAAACATGAACCCATAAAAAATTTCACCACTCATCCATCTCATGCATTCAATAGATAAACTGCAATAACATGTAAAGCACCTACATCTAAATCATGTAAATATATAAGCACTCACATAGTTGACACCAAATATGATTACCCAAAACCCTCCAAAGAGAAGGTAAAACTGGGTTGGGGATGACACCCACAATTCTTCACTATTGTAGCAATAAAGTGTAGCCAATTAAGGTTACAATGGTTTGACCATGAATCATGATCTACCCTATGAAAGGCCTAGCCTATTAAAGGCTTACAAGGACTATTAAGTCCCACCTTGTTAGAGGATTTCAACACCCTGTTAGAAGTATGTCTAGCTAAAGGACTTTAGAACATCCACTTGGAATGTCACCCTATTAGAGGATTTACAACAGCCTGTTAGGAGTACTCCGCTTAGGAGATTTAACTAATATCACCTGTTAGAATGTTTTAGCATAGATCTTATGATTAGCTCTAGTTGCCTAATTAAAGATCAAATCTGTACAGTGTTCTTCTTGATCCTTCTAATCTAATGCGACAATGTTGTATCCTTCTTTTCTTGTTCTCCTCCAACTGATTCCACAATTAACTCTCTATAACTTCTAAGTCTCCATAAATTCTCTATTTTCACATGAAAACTTCTCTATTCTTCTCCTTTGATTCCTTCTACACTCATATGAAGTTTAGGGTTTCATCCTCCTTAAGAAGACTAGAAGACTTATTGTTAGGTATGAATCTACAATTGAGATTCATCTTTTTTTTCACTTAATCCTTCCTATTTTCTATTTGGCTACATGTAATTGCATAGGAAATCTGCATACAAATTTTTCCTTATCTTCAAAAGATCATATTCTATCCTTTGGTCAGCTAAAAAATGTTTTGCATAGTTGTTTGTGCAATCACAAACAAATATATCCAATCTATGTTGCTCGGCAATTGAAGTTACTGATGCTCGGCACATACTATAATTCTAATTTTGACTCAGCACCTAAACTATTGAGCATCTACTATTTACTTGGCACTTGAACTACTTGACATCTACCATTTGCTCAGCACTTGAGGTTACTCGGTACATGAGTGACTCAGCACTCATTGCAACCTGGCATGGTCTTGTATTTACATATTATACTCGACATGCATTACTAGTTTGGCATGAACTTAGTAAATGTTTTAAGTGTATTGAAACTCAATTTTCAAGACCAATATGAGATCAACAATCTCCCCCTTTGAAATGAGTGTCAAAAACACTTAATTGTACATATTCAATCTAACCTTTTCGAGTATAATTATACAACTCGACTTATATACAAAAATTCAAAATTGCAAAATTTTGTAACAAACTATATACCTCAAAATTTATAACTCCCCTGAGTTGATGTGCCTGATCTATATCAAAAATTTGTTCTCCATTCTAAGTATATTTGTCTCTTGATGATACTCTTTTTCTTCAATGTGTTGATACTCTTTATCTGATATGCTCTTTGCTTTATGTTTGTTTCTACATTATATGCTTCAAAATGTATATCACAGGGGTCAAATTTGATTTAGCTCCCCTTTCATTATTCTCTTCTTTCCTTATCTATTCCTTTTCCTATTTGCACCCCCTTTGGTTTGTTTTTCCTTTTTGTTTATAGCCCCCTTTTCATTCACTTGTATCTCCCCTTTTTATCCCCCCTTACTTATTTATCTCCCCCTTTTTGACACTTATGTCAAAGGGTCTATACACTTAGAGTGTATCTGTCCAAAGAAGATTTATGGACTTCCATAATTATCTTCAGAGTAGCATCCCAATTATCACATGGAACATCCAATGACTTTATTTGGATTGCTAGCTCGGCTGCAAGGTGAACTAGTCCATTTGATGTCAAAAGATTAAGATCTTTCTTCAAAAAAAAATTTGCATATCCTAGTTCTTTATGGAGTATCACCATATGGGGGTAAGGAAGGCTTGAATATTAGTCAACCTGGCTCTTATATTAGCCTCTCTTTTTTTTAACATACCTAGTTGAATTTTTGATTGAAGCAATACATGAAAATGCTTCTCAGTCTAAGCTGGGTTCTGAGGTAATTACATACCTGAGACTTTTAAATTTCTCTCCAAACTCAAAATTCTATGCCTTGTTTCTTGAGTGAAGAGTGTGGGACTACATAGTTTGGTGTACAATGAGAATATGTTCTCAAGTGCCTTTTTCACTTTCTCAATTTTTGTAGCCAATTCAACTTGTGTTAGTGCTATGTCAATAGATAGTTTTTCACTTACTTTCCCTTGAAATTTCCTTTCAGACCATTCCAAAACTTTGGCATTAGTGTCCTGGTCTTCATTGTTCACCTATTCCATAGTTTCTAATAATTGTTCCAATAGTGGCTTTAATTATTTAGGTGTTGGAAAGCTGAATGCATCTAGGAAGATATCTTTGATTTCTTGTAATGCTTGCCTCTGTCTATACTCCTTTCTCATTAGTTCCTATTTTTTCTTCTTTTCCAAGGCTTGTTGCATTATGCCTATCTGTTCTAATGTTATGGTTTCATAATCATACTTAGGTATCACTATTTCTTCATCTAGAGTTGCATATCCATAGTGAATTACCTTAGCAACCTTGTAGGAACTTGAGCCTAGTACTAAGATCTATAGTGGTACAACTTTAGTGTTCAGCTCCTAAAGGACTTATGTAGGAGTGCCAGATGTTGGTAATGTTACCAAGGCTTGAATGTCCTCTTGTTCCTCCTCCTTTGGTATGTCCTTACTTTCTTTAGATCTCTTATGATCAATTACAATGATTAGACTTGCACCCTGTGTTTGTGTTATAGGTACAGATGTGTCTTTCTATCCTGTTTGCTCTGTTGTGGTTTCCTTTTCCTCTTCTCTTACAGTCTATTGTTGTTCAACCAAATCAACTTTAACATTTGTGTCAACCTTTGTGGATGTTTCTACTAATGTTTGTATTAAAGGTTGAGCACTAGTAGTTGAAGGGATGGCAGAAGATGGTTCTTTTGTATTCATCTTATCCCTTGTAATGTCAGCTACTACCTTCTGAAGTTCATCAATGTTGACCAATACTAGATTTTTACACAATCTGGCTTGTAGTGTGGATTTCTTAAGAATCTTCTTTAGGTCTTTTGCAATTAAATGATTGATGTTCTGAGTAGAAACATCAAAGAAATCCTTAATAGTTATAGTTTTTGCAGGCATTCTTGTGTCATGTGGAGGGCTCATACCAGCATTTGTGTGTCTTACACACTCTGTTCTTCTTGCTTCTCTTTAGTTGTAGCCATATCTTCTTCTTCTTCTTTTTGTGTTTCCTCCTCAGTAGTATCCTTTTCTTTATCTTCTTCCTCCTTATCATTGTTATCATCATCATTATTTCTTCCCTCAAAGGGATCTTCTTCTCCTTCTTTGACAGCTATCAATCCATAGATCAATTTCCACATTTGAATGGATTTCTTGACAACATCTTCAATATTGTTCTAAAGGATGCTAAATGCCTGTATTTTGGTGCAAATTGTCCACCATATTATTTATTTGCTTTGAAAATTTTTCCTTTTGTCAATTCTGGCATCACCTAGGCTAGTGTAGATTCTCTAATTTGTTTCTCTAGGTTTAAACAATAACACCACTTATTTTCAACAATAGTATACAAATCCTTAGGCATTTTATTATCTAATTCAAGTGGAGTGTTCTTGAATTTAGATATCATTACATATATTGATTCCTCAATCAAATTTTTTCTTCTCTACCAAGTTTCCCAAAATCAATATTTTTCAAATCTATCAAATCTACATTATTCTTAACATTCTCATAGATATTTTCAAGATTAGATTTTGGTGTGTGACTTACCATTCTAAACTAGCTTGTATCTTTAGATTCTATTCTTTCATCATCAGCCTCTAGTTGTGCAATGTATTTTCTTCTTTGCTTCTTCTACTTTGGCCCTTCTTATTTAGTAGCCTTTGTCTTTTCTTTGGCTTACTCTTTGGCCTTTTGTGTAGTGGCCCTTGTGTTTTCCCTGGTTTTTGGTGTTGTAGGCTTTGCTTGGCTTGGCTTAGCAATCTTCTTTACCTTTGTCTTTGCCATAGGTTGGGCCTTGGCCTTTCTTTTCTTAGGTTCTATTTGTATTGGTGCTTCTTTGGTTTTCTCTTCCTTGGTACCTTCTTCGTCAATGTCCTCACCCATGCCTTAGGTCAAAGCAAGAGGTTCTTGGGTTTGTTCCTCTTTATCCTCTTCATCATCTTCTTCTTCCTCTTCCACCTTCTCCAAATTTGGCCTTTAATTTTCTCACCAGTTTGTCTTTCTTCTTCATTATGGAGGTTGTATTTAACTCCATTTCAACTTTGGATTTCATAACATCATAATTACCAAATATCTTGGAACTTTTATCAATCTTCTCTGGAGTGCAATGATGGCAACTAAGGCTTCATCAACACTAATCTCATATCCTAAGGGTCTTAGCCATCTTACCGTAGGTACTGCTGCTTGTATGTATGTGTAATCAATATCTACAAGAAAACATATGTCATTGTTGTATTGTTTAACTAAGGGGATATGTATCCTTATTCTCTGCTTCATAGACTTCTTGAAGTCTTCAAAATAGCTTGTCATAACTATTTCAAAGTTCTCTCCCATTTGCTCAATATATTCATTGATCTATACAGCTACTGATATGTTTGTCTTCCAACTTACTTTACCAAAAGATAGGAATTCATTATGTACATAAAAAAATATGCACACAAATATTTATCCAAATTTACATTGTACACTATTGTTTTTCCTAACTTCTCCAAGATTTTCATTTATTTGTTGTAGTTGAAGTTCTACAAGATCATAGGTATGATCTTTCTTCACAATTTTATAGCCAACATCAACTGCAATGCATGATACACTGTTTAACCTACTTGAATGATAAAATTTATGTGACATCACCCTAACAGCAAACTCAAGCAGAGGATAAATGATGGTATCTATTATCATTCCTCACTTATTCTATTTTGCACCTATCTTCTTTTCAATTACCTTGTTTGAGTCATTTTATAGGGTCTTTGCCCGATCTAGGGTTGGAAAACTAGTCACCCTATGAAAAATTCTTTTTGAAATCTTGATTGGTCCTCCTTCCAACCATGGACATCCATCATATATCCTACTTAACACTATCTTGATCCATTCTATTTTGAACACCATGGGAAAATCTAGGGCACGGGTCAAACCCTTTCTCTCAACAATCTTAAATTCTTCCTTCAAACTGCCAGTTTCACACAACTTATCATAAGCTTTCCTTATTTCCATATAACCTATATATCCTACTTTACAGTTGTAACATTTTCTTATTTCTTGGACCATTATTACCTTAGGTGGAATCATGGATAACGCGCCTGACGGGTCATTTTTATAAGCAATGTCTGGAATGGCTTTAAAATTTAGTTGCTTGACCTCATTACTGACTAATTGGACATCAAAAACTTCTTTCTCCTTCACATTCTTTGAACTGGAAGCCACTTTGTCAAACTAGGGTTTAACAAATCTTAAACTGCATAACTCAGCTTATGAAGAATACCTCAAAAATTCAATGAATTGGTGCTTGATCATTGCTAGGATCTTTGCAAACACTTCAAGCTGGATTGTGAATCACGTCTTTTCTCTACTTGCTCTTGCTTGAATTCATAATGACAAAAAAAGGGTGAAAATTGACCTTATGCCCTTCAAAACTTCATATTTAATGTTGGGTGCTTGTACAACTATAAACTTGACATCAATATGATTTATGTTCCACTCAGCATCTACTGACATAGCCATCACTCATTTGCTACTACTAGCTCAGCAACTACTAGCTAGTCTACTAGCTTGGTATCAACTAGCATTTCACTTGGTATTCATTAAAATATTTCCATGCTCGGCAACAACATGAAAACTTGAATATTTAACCTTGAATCTACCACAACTTCTTGTATCTTTATTCATGATAATGTAATCATTTTTGTACTATTTTATTTTGGAATTGATGCATGATATAATACTTTAAGTATTGGTCCCACATACCTCTTGTTTGCTCAGTTTAATGAGGTGTGATCACCTAACCCATTGGGTGAAGTGATCCCTTCTTCATTTGATGTACTTCCTCCATCTTTCTTCTTCCATGTCATGTTCATCTCATTCCTGATGTGTTCAACATCTACCTTGCCTTTGCCTTTATCAAATTCACAACTTGGTGCCTTGGACCTAGTTGGACAATGTTTACTAATGTGACCAATCTTGTGACAGTTGAAACATGTGGTTTGACTCAGCCATGTTTTGTAGTTACCACTGAAGTGAGTCCTAATATAGTTTTTAGGTATATGTCCATATTCCTAACAATATTGATAGCTATATCTTGTATTGTAATCCCAATCATAAGAGTTTCCATAGCTTCTTACCTTTGTTGGCTTGCTTGATGACCATGTGAACTTGAATCTACATTCAGAGGCTCTATGTCCATACTTCTGACAATTATAATAGTGTCCTTCAAATTTTGGTTTGTGCATGGTTCTAGTTCTACATTAAAGTGCCTGATGACCTTGTTTGTTGCACTTGTGACAATGAGTCATGTTCTTAGGCTTAGCATTTTGATTTGTATTCTTGCTTCTACACATATTAGTAGTATGTCCTTTCTTACCACAATGATGACAAGTAGGTTTGGAGTTCTTACCTTTATTTTTCCTTTCCTCAATAGCTTTGGATGATTCTCCTTCTTCAGTGCTTGTGTAGCCCAATCTTGATGTATCTCTATTGGATCTAGGGGATTTTAGCAATTGTTCAAAGTACTTGATGGCTTCATTTGGCTTATTAAAACTTTTAGCAAATTCATTTTCTCTCTTTAGATCATTATGTAGTTTGTTCATTCTGCAACTTCAATGTAGTAATCTCAATATCCTTAACATTCAGTTCATGATGAGCATTCATCATTTGGCTTAAGGTATCCAATTGCATGTTTGAGATCCTGAATAGTTTTGTTGACTTTTCTTCCAATCTATTTGCCAAAATTCTTTTGTCTTCTTCAATCATGGCCTTTTCTTCTATAGCTTTCTTCTTTTTTTCAGTCACTTCACACAGCAATATGGCTTGTGATTCTTGCTCCAACTTAAGATTTTTGATCTCTTCAACTTGTGCTCTATTTTTCTCCATTAGATATGCAATTGCTACATCAAATTAACTAGAATTACCATTTACAAATAGCTTTTTGGTGTCAATCTCTTTGTATTGTGTGTCATTTTTTGCTATGGAAATCTCTTTTCTTCTCTTCAAGGAACTCTTCAAAGCGTCTCTGGCTTCATTAAGTTGATGTAGTATGAGATGTATTTCAATCTCCTAGTTCTTAATGGTCTTTCCCAACTTGTAGACTTCCATTTCAAGATCTTTCCTCTAAGCTGCAAAGCTTCTTCTTCTGAGAACTTAGCTCAAATACCAATTGTTGGAATTACAAGTAGGAATGATAAAATTTTGAGGGGGGGGGGGAATTGGCAGTTAAAACATGAACCCATAAAAATTTTCACCACTCATCCATCTCATGCATTCAATAGATAAACTGAAATAACATGTAAGGCACCTACATCTATATCATGTAAACATACAAGCAATCACACCTTTGACACCAGATATGATTACCCAGAAACCCTCCAAAGAGAAGGTAAAACTAGGGTGGGGATGACACCCACAATTCTTCACTACTGCAGCAATAAAGTGTAGACAATTAAGGTTACAATGGTTTGACCATGAATCATGATATGCCCTGTGAAAGGCTTGCCCTATTAAAGGCTTACAAGGACTATTAAGTCCTATCTTGTTCTGGATTTCAAAACCCTATTAGAAGTGTGTCTGGCTAAAGGACTTCAGAACATCCAATTGGAATGTCAACCTATTAAAGGATTTACTATAGCCTATTAGGACTACTTTACCAAGGATATTTAACTAAAATCACCTGTTAGGATGTTTCAGCATAGATCTTGTGATTGGCTCTGGTTGTCAAATTAAAGATCAAATTTGTACAGTGTTCTTGATCCTTCCTGATTTGATGTGACAATGTTGTATCCTTATGTTCTTGTTCTCCTCCAATTGATTCTACAATTCACTCTCTATAACTTCTAATTCTCCATGAATTCTCTATTTTTGCATGCAAACTTCTCTATTCTTCTCCTTCAATTCCTTACACATGTAAGGAAACTTGGCAACAAAGAATATAACCATTTCCACATAACCCATAATAGATCCGAAATAAACACAGAATTAAAATCCACATGCAAGAGAATAGGCAACATACCCATAAAATGTGACACAAGATATACCCTGGGAAACCCTCATTGAGGGAAAAACTCAGCCTCCAAAAGCATCCATCATCATGTATTATTCAGCAAAAAAAATACCATTGCCATAAAACCATGGAAGCCTTCATGGCCATAGCCACAATCGAGAAAACTATGTGAACAAGCATGAATCCACACATCCCATGCCATGCTTTCAACCTTCACAAATGCTCCCTTGGCTAACCTGTCAAGCCTTGTCCCGCTCGACTCTTGCCTTTTTGTCACTCTTCTATCTCTATACAACAACCACCCTTGTGGCTACTTATATGGTAGCAAGTCCCACAAAACCACCAAGTGGTATTACATAAACCATGTGCTAAAACCATGGGCTACCTAACCCACTGACCCCACATTTAATATTGGGCATTTAATTCTTTTCCCCAATATTAAATAATTACATGAAATATTATCACAATGTTACAATACAACTCATCAAGAATATTCTATGGGAATCTTTACATGTTGCACGTCCATCTAGGTACAACATTACATAATAAAAATAAAATAATAAAATAACAATATTATGCAATGTGTGCAACACCCATTATCTCAACAATCTTCCACTTGTTGTATACATTGCATAGGGTCAATCCATAGCCACATAAATGAACAAGGGAACAATCCCTCCCAGCACATCCACCATCATGGATCAAAATACACCAAGTGCTCCATCCTGGTACCTGCAACAAAATCAAAGTATCCAGCATCTCGAACATGAATGATCTCACCTCCTATTATGCCACTCCCATTGGACATACATCAAAGCCATCCAAAGAGAAAGCCACCCAACCTGTCACATTAGAAGATCATAAAATCCTATACCAACTAAAATTCCAATCACAAAAAACTTGATCCAAAGGTAATCACATGTATCCGTAGTTGTCAAAATATCCATAGCTGAAATAGCACCCACAGCAAGTGCCAAACCCATCCAACTATCCATACCTCAAAGGTATAACAAGTGAATCTCATATCACCGACATATCCAATCTATAACCTGCAATCACAAGCCTCAAGAGCAATACCTGCCACATATATACCAAGAATCTCCCACTACAAAAGATAATGTCAAATCTATGACCAATCCACTCAACACATCTCAAAGAAGTGAATCCATGTAGTATCAAGGACATCCACAATACATAAATTGATATCCTGCAAGAACAACTCTCATAACAAGTCTCCAATGCTCTCCCAAGTTCACCACAACCAACAGAGGAAAGAGAAAGAAATAACCATGTCATCTCTCACATGACATACATGAGCACAAACCAGTAATCACAATCTCCAACCAATCTCAAATCCAATGTAGTCAAAATTGAACATCTAGGAAGATAACCAAGACTAGAGAAACCATGCAAATCATAACCTGTATCATGTCCTTCTACACACACCTCTAGATGTAAACTGTGCAAGTATGATCTCCTCCATAAAACCCCAACAAGAAGCCTCAACAACACCCAAACCATACCATATAACTACTCATGGATGTAAGCCTCTCACAAGAAGATCAAACTCAATAAAACCATTCCTAAATCAAGGAATATGCCCAATATAAAACCATCTCCCAAACTCAACCAGCATAACAACATATGCACATGGAGATAACCAATGCTAAACCATCTCTCAAATGAACCCTCCAGAACTAACTCATGTACCATAGCTCAAGATCCATATCCATGAAAGACAAGCATAAATATAATGCAATTGAGAGAAAACAATGGGCTATACCTCTCAAGTAGCAAACTGCCGAGTAGACCAAGAGTGGGGAATGAGAATGCTCATCAAGATACCCAAGTCTCCAACCAAGACTCATCTAATAACAATCTCCTCTCAAGTCCATATCAGGTGACTGCCCCGCAGACTTCCTGTTGAAACCATCAACCATCCCAATACATACTTCTCTAATCCAAGAGAAATCAGCATCACCACCGTCTCTAAGTATCCATGAGCACCTATAACCAATCAATCCATGCCAACTCCAAATGCAACATAGCAATATCATGAAGTATCCAGCTTATGATCAGTGTACTCAATACCAAGAAACCAAACCAAGATCAATGTCAAAGTTCCAACCATGGCCTCAGGAACATAAACATGACAACATGATCTTACCATCTCAACCAAAGAGATAACATGCTCCATATGAACACACCATAACATGTCACAACTCTAAACGCGTATCAAGAGTATACCATGACATAATAATGAAACCATCCTCACACCAAGGATAACATGCCAAATAAAAGCATAAACCACACCTTTGCCAAGAACCCTGTGAGTCCTCAAGATGCAACCATCTCCACACACCATGAAGATAATGAAGAACTCCATGAGTCCTCAAGATCTAACCATCTTCAAACACCATAAAGATAACAAGTGCACCATGCAAATGTTAAAGATGCTTCTGCAACAATAGGATCTAAGACAAACCTCCAACATCTGCAAACACTCAATAAATATATCAATGCCAACAACTCCCACTCAACTGTGGTACCAAGTCACCTATGGCATCATAAAATCAATCCTCTCCAAACCAAAAAGATATAAACCAAACCAGGAACTAATCCTGCACTGTCACCCCATCACTGTCACAAGCTCCCACTAAACCGTGTATCCAAGCTATCCATGACATCATCATGAAAACCCATCCTCTAACCATGAGAATCAACCAAGGCATCAAACTATTAAAGAACTCAAAATGCACATCATGAGCTCCTCAAAAGAAATTAAATAACCATGATCCTCTACCAAGAAGATATACCACCATAACTGAATCAGAAATCCAAGCTAATGAACATCAAGGATGTACCTGTATAACCAATCATGTCATGCCAAAATCCATGACACCATGATCACATCCATGAACTAAGCATCTGGCTCTCAAAGTGTCCAACCTGTCAGCATAAAATAGTCAACTACAATCCTCCACCATGATTGTACCTGGTAACAACATCTCATCCCTTCTACATGAAGATAAAATCATGTGACTTAGGGCATAAACAACCCAAATCCAAGCCACCAATCTGAATATGCATCAATAATGAAAGATTAATGGAAAAAGACAACTCATAACCAAGCTATAAATGCAACCTATAAGTATAGACCGCTTACAACACTACACAACTTGTAGATCCAACAAGTCATCATGCATATCCAAACCAAACACTAATAACCATATCATCATGAGACCAATCTGAAATATGAACTGAGTATACAATGACATCAAATCTTAAATCTTCAATGCCATAAACTCATAATGTTACCATAGTCAAAATATACCTATAAACTATTCAGATCAATATATTAACAAATAAATCATGCCAAACCTACACCAAATCTGAACCAATGTATAGAGCTCTCCAAGAGCTTTCCGTTGACTACTCGAAGTCCAAAATCCGACTCTATATGCCCAAGTTATGCCCTAATCCATGCTCAAAATAAATAACATCTAACTTTAGGGCTCTTAAAACCTAACAAAATCTCAAAATCACAGAACCAAACCTACACCATGTTGTAGTTCTCTAAATTAGCTTTCCAACGCCTATAAGAACTCTGAAATCCGATATTTTGAGAGAAAGTTATGGCCATTTTACTAAGATAGTCTTTTTACCATTTTCAGTACGATTTTTCATTTTTAATTTTTTCAGTGACGAAAATTTCGACAGGATTAAATTTGACGGCCATCATGGGCTGAAACTTAAAAACTCTTTCATTTCCTCTGAACATGGCCAAACTAGGGCATATTATATATCAAAATTTATGGAAATGTCGACCCGGATCCAATGGTGAGGTTTGTTTTTACTTAGGAGGTCATTTCTGCAAGCTACCCCCCAAAACCCTCATTTAAATGAAACATCCGAAAAAATCTTTTTGTCCAACAATTTCACATGCCCAAATATTTTAACTTCTCATCATAACAGCAAATCCAAAACCCTTAGATCTACAATAAATCATTCATATATCTTGCCCTTTCTTTTATCCTCTCATGCATTCCCATGGATTCAATCTAGGGTTACAATAATAAAACCATAGCTCTGATACTACTTATAAGGAAACTTGGCAACAAAGAATATAACCGTTTCCACATAACCCATAATAGATCCGAAATAAACACAGAATTAAAATCCACATGCAAGAGAATAGGCAACATACCCATAAAATGTGACACAAGATATACTCTGGGAAACCCTCATTGAGAGAAAAACCCAGCCTCCAAAAGCATCCATCATCATGTATTATTCAGCAAAAAAATACCATTGCCATACAACCATGGAAGCCTTCATGGCCATAGCCACAACCGAGCAAACTATGTGAACAAGCATGAATCCACACATCACATGCCATGCTTTCAACCTTCACAAATGCTCCCTTGGCTAACTTGTCAAGCCTTGTCCCGCTCGACTCTTGTCTTTTTGTTACTCTTCTATCTCTATACAACTACCCTTGTGGCTGCTTATATAGTAGCAAGTCTCACAAAACCACCAAGTGGTATTACATAAACTATGTGCTAAAACCATGTGCTACCTAACCCACTGACCCCACATTTAATATTGGGCATTTAATTCTTTTCCCCAATATTAAATAATTACATGAAATATTATCACAATGTTACAATACAACTCATCAAGAATATTCCATGGAAATTTTTACATGTTGCACGTCCATCTAGGTACAACATTACATAATAAAAATAAAATAATAAAATAACAATATTATGCAATGTGTGCAACACCCATTATCTCAACAACACACTCATATGAAGTTTAGGGTTTTGTCCTCCTTAAGAAGACTAGAAGACTTAGGGTTAGGTATGAATCTACCACTTAGATTCATCTATTTTGCCTCTTAATCCTTCCTATTTTCTAATTAGTTGCATGTAATTGCATAGGAAATCCACATATAGATTTGTCCTTATCTTCAAAAGATTATATTCTATCCTTTGGTCGACTGAAAAACATTTTGCATTGTTGTTTGTGCAATTACAAACAAATATGTCCAATCTATGTTGCTCGGCACTTGAAGTTACTGATGCTCGGCACATACTGTAATTTTAATTCTGACTAAGCACCTGAACTACTTGGAATCTACTATTTACTTTGCACTTGAACTGCTTGGCATCTACTATTTGCTCAACACTTGAGGTTACTCTACACATGAGTGACTTGGCACTCATTGCAACTTGGCATGGTCTTGTATCTACATATTATACTCGGCATGCATTACTAGTTTGACATGAAGTTAGTAAATTTTTTGAGTGTGTTGACACTCAATTGTCAAAACCAATGTGAGATCAACAAAAGGTATGTGCAAGATCATGGTCAAATCAGCAAATCAGGGTTATGTCAACTTCACGTGCAATTTTAAACTTGTTATGTACTTTCAATCAAAATATTGATAGAAAATAATCTATAGTAAATTGAATTTAGTTTCTAAACTACTAGGCCTTATCTAAAGAAAAAAAATATTGATTGGTCAAAATTTTGAATTTTAATACAATAGTACAAAAATTTCAAGACAAAAATAAGAAGTAGGTATATGTCTAACCACCTTAATAAAAATCAAATGATAATATTTTTTACTAAGAATATAGATATAAGAAGTAGACTCATGCCCAGATGTGACACATATTTTTGGGTATTTTTATTCCAAATAAATAATTAATTATGAATTTTATCCTATAGTATTTTTCCAATTAAAAAAACTCCCATGTTTGAACACCCTAACTAACTCAAAAATTTACAAAATTTAATTTTTATTTTGTTTTCCTTATAGTAGAAGAAGTATATAATGTGATACATCTTTTAGATTTCAAAAATGTTATACCCTTTGAAAGTTATATTTTTTTTTCAATCAATGTGTCAATCAACACTTTATGCATAACTCCATTAGAAAATGAATAATAATTACTTATTGAATTCATCATTTCATAGACATTACATTTATGGAAAGATAAGAACATTCTGAAGAAACTCTTTTCATTTCATCAAATTTGGGTAAAAAAAAAGTCATCAGATACATGTTTGAAGTAAAAAGAACACAAGAACAGGCTAAAAACATGTTTTTAGGATATTTTTAAGTTGACCATGTAGGGTTAGTATCCATAGCAATACTAGGCCGTATAAAGGTATTAATATTTTGGTTTGGTATTAGGATGGGTGGGAATAAACTCAGAATAGATTTTGAAATGCTTTGAGGCATTTCAAAACTACATATTTTTTAGATCATGACTTTTTTGCACACCATGATCCTACTCATACCAAAAAATACAAGTAAAATTTTCAAAAAAAAATTATTGTTAAAAATTGATTTATAAGTATATTTTATTAAAAATCAAATAAAATCTCTAGAACAAGGTATCATTGACATTGTGTTTGGTGAAGGGTTGATTGCTTTAAATTTTAAATTTATTACCTTTATAATATGTTTGATTAAGATTTGTGCCTATAATTTTAATATTGATTATTGTTGTGGTTTCACAACACACACCCCATTTTTTACTTCACTAATGGAGATCCCCTTGTTTCTTTTTGCATCACTGCCTTGCAAACCTCATACCTTCTCAGTGCATCAAATAATGGACACTCCCAAGTGTCCTCAATGGTAAATAATTACAATGGGTCACTTAGTAAGATTTGGGTCAATAATCTTGTTTTTTTCTTTCTGATTCTAAGATTTTTCTTTTTTAGTCCAACTATCTTTGCACTTACTAAGTTTTACATAGCTAACTCAACAACCCCATGATTGGTCTTATCACATTTTCCCTGTCATTTTTTTTTCCTTTGTAGAGATGCACATGATTCCACCTCCATATGTCTATATAATTTGGAAGTATACCATCTTTTATCAAGGGATTGTGTGCATACACACTTGCATATATGTGCAAATCCATAATTGTGTGGACTAAGAAGGGGCACAATTCATGGGATTGATGGCATCACACCATAAGGTCTCTAATAGATATTGAGGGTCATTATTCTTTATTTATTTCTCTTGTTTGTCAATTTTTTTGGGCTTTGCATTTTTTTACTGTATTGTGATTTTTAGGAGCCTTCATTTGCGAATTCTTCTTAATCATGGTGACTGTACATTTCTTTCCTCTCATCTTCTATGGTTTTTCATTGTTTTCCTTTTAATTTTTGTCTTCTTTCTTTCTTCAAAGAAATTCTTTCCCTAGTATTCATCATTTGTTATCATATTAGCATCTGAGAGCTTGAGAAATCTATTAACTCCATATGAGTCTCATATACACCCACCTATGTATGTGTATAGGTGCATAAGCACTCAACAACCCCCTATTTTTAATTTCCCAAGAATTCTTAATTTGCATCTAATTCTAGGTAGTCATTACACTTTTGCACTTGCATAGGTGCATGACTATGCAAATTCCCCAATTACTTTGTCATTTCCCTATTTTATTTTTGTCCTTTTTGCTAAGTCGATGCATTTTTTAGACTTATGCATTTGCACAAGTGTGCATATCCATAGCTACAAAATGCATTCTAGCATACCAAGATTTCCTTGTAGAAATAAGCTAACTCTAGAAGAAAATCAAGGTTATGCACCTACATAGGTGGTACTCTACAAATATTCCTTCAACAAATGTGTTTTTGTGCACTTGTGGAGGTGTACAAGTGTGCAACTTTACAGCTCCAAGATTTCCTGATTAAGTCAAATTTGTATCAAGTGGTCATCATTTTCATTAGTCCAATTGGAATATTTTAGTATTTTTCATTCATGATCTTAAGTAAAATATATTGATGGGTTTTCTTTTGTATAAGTAATCAATGGTTTATATATCTTAAACTAAACCCAAAATGGTCCCACCTAGGCTATTACAATACAATTTTAAAGGAATCCCTATAAAATCAAAGTTTTTTGATGTATCCTTTGAGATCAAGGACACTAAGATAGGGAACATCGATTGAAATCACTACTTGGGCATCTACAGAAACCTAAATGAAAGATTAGATATGATCACTTCAATGTTGTTGGTTGGCTTGATTAACATAGCTTTTCATCCAACTTCAATCTACTCATTTGAGTTGATGATGACATTGGTGCATAATTATGTATCAAATGAGAGAGTAAGCAATGATTTGACTAGAAATGTGGTGTTGGATATAAGGTTGGATGTTATAGAGAAGGTGGTTCATCTTCCTACCTCTAATACTTACTATGTGATATCCTTTGAGAGTTCTCATAGGTGGTTCTTAGATGATAAGAATGAGGAAGACATAGTGGTTCAATAGAAATATTTGATACATCCTACCCAATGTAGCAGGACAAGGTGTGTTGACATGAGATTAGGGTGCATGATTATTGATATTAGATACTACATAGTATTGTTGAGAATAATTATGGGACTACCCTAGACACTTGGAGATATCAATGATCCACTTCATTGAGAAAATTAAGACAAGGAAAAAAAAAGATTAATTGGGGCACTATCATTAGGGACACCTTGGATGAATAATTTAATTTGGTGAAGTATGACCTAAATTTTTACATGATCTCTTCTATTGTGTACCTATTTGGAGTGAGGGTTGATTATCCTTGCTCGATAAAAATGTGGTCTTTACAAGATGGAAAATATTGGCCATATAGGGTTTATCCACAAGTGGTCCAAAAGAAGATGAAAAGATGATAGTCCATAATTCTACATTGTTAATGATTCATTTTTATTTTTTGTGACTCAATTTATAGAAGGTGACTATACTAAGAGACTATTAGTTGAATCAATTGTGAAATTCATACACCTAGGCATATATTATATATAGTTTTACATATTTTCTTACATCAAAGTATCTATTTCACTCATAAAACTTAAGAAGACTCCAATAGATCCTTCAGATAGGTTGGTCCTTTTATAAACCAATAGATAATTCTTAAGTGTCTGTGAGAGATGCAAGAAGAAGCATAGGAAATCATGGCAGTGTCCTATACCAATTAGACCATCTATTATTCTATAATATAAAATTGTCAAAATGTTTGACTTTGAATAGGAATAATATCCTTTGGACGAATTCTTAAAAATAGGAAATACAAGGAGGGTTGAATCAATATTCAACAAACTTTTGCCCAAATATGGATATCATTTTTTAAAAATTATAACTTATAAATGAAAGTAAACTGATTAAGTTGAATAGTAAACACTACCATATAGTAATGCAACACATAACACCATATTTTTTTAATTAGGGAAACCCTAGCCAAGGGAAGAACCTAGTGGGGATGGCACCCAAGAAATGATCCACTAATCAAAGGTATATAGTGAAAGATATTGATCTTGTTAGGATTCTATTACATCCATATAGTTTCTTGGTCCTTGTTAGAGGACTAGACCATGTTAGAAGCCTCAAATTTGGGTTTCCATTTCTTCCTTTCCCTAATGGAAACTTTATTTTCTTTTGATGTTTCATTCTTGGATACTTCTTCCTCAGAATCTTAATCTAATTTTGGTGTCTCTTTTTCAATGCTTTTCTTTTTTTTCTTACCCATGGAAGTAGCCAATGTCTTTCTATTTTTCCCTGGACCATTGACCATTTCTTTCACTCTCTTATATTTAGGTGGCTCAACTGATTCCTATTTTACTTCTACAAATCTAAATGACTTTCTAATGCTAGGTGGAGTGGCTAACTAGAATTTAATTATACTAACATCTTCCTCTTCTCTCGATTGAACTAGTGGATGAAAATGGTGGTTGCACAGGTGCAACTACTATATAGTGTGTTATAGGAGTTTCTGTAGATGGTACTTCTATTGTTACTCCCTCTATTGATCCATTGTCAATAGATAATGGATTGGCAATAAGAATGTCTAATTGCCACTTTCTTTCATCTCCATTATGATTCACATGGCTTCTCTAAATTATTCTTTATCCATACCTCACTCCTTCAAGATATTGTTAATCTTCTTGTTAACTCTCTTCTATATATCCTTACTATATAGTTCACTATCAACTTCTTTTCCTTTTTCTTCATAGGTGCCCCATCTCCTTATCCTTCTCTAATTTTAGAATGATCTTTACATAATCTTCCATTAATTCCTTTGTTATCTCACACCCCATAGGATCAATCAAATTCACTATGGCTTCTACTAATTCCATGCAAGTAACATTAGTTTCAACCATAAAAAAAATTTCATCTTTATACCTTGCAAATAGGGATCATGGTATTCTAAGTCTTTGTTTCATTTCTAATTGAAAATTCTTCATCATCCTAGTGATATCTTCTATCATTTTATCCTCTAGTTTCATTTTGTAATAATATGTGATTAGATCCACTGTGCATTTGTTAGAATTCCATTCAAAACTTGGCATACCAAGAAACTTCCCTAAATTTTTTGAAAAAATAAGTGGTTTTTGTGGTTTCACAATGCACAGCCCATTTTTCCTGGAAATTGGGACCCCATACTTTATTTTTTAGCTTTTTGGATCCCTAGTCTAGGGTCCAAGTCATTTTATCTAGTGTTTTTGGTCAAATCCAAGTCTTAGTTTGAAAACCCAGATTCTAGAAATCATCATCAAAGTGGATAAGTCATTTTGCAAAAAAAAAAGGCACACCAACACACCTCCCTAGGTGCACTAGTGTAACAATGTTCAAAGGAAAGTGGCCAAACATAGAAAAGGGCATTACCCCTTGGTGATGTGTAGCAGTGCAACTACACAAGACAAAGGGGTGTGCTAATGCCCTAGGTCTATATAACTTGGGACCGCCTTGACTTCACACTTCATTTTCCTCACTCTGAGCTTCCTGGTTGCATCACCACACCTATTGAGGTGTGCATCTCCACTCCTCACCTCCTACTTACACATAGAGACTAAACTTTAAAACACCAGAAAAGGTCTGCATCTATGAACCTTTTTTCTAATTGTTAAAAACATTAAAAAAAGCTTAACTAAAAAAGAAAAACACCTACTAAGGTTGTGCATTAGTGCACCTGCTTAGGTGTACTGTTGTGCACCTTTAGTAGAAGACTAGAGATCCTTTGCACTAAAATGCATATAAGGGTGCACACTGCACAGCCCACAAGGTGCGCTACTAAGCACCCCATTTCTTAAAAGCTTAATCAAAGAATAAGGTGCACCTAGAAAACCTATCAAGTGTGCTAGGTGCGCCCTTTTTTCCACATAAGGGTTTTAAAAAATAGGTTTTAGGTGTTTTCGTCAATAGGGTTTTTGGGTCCTATTAATGTCAGTATTAGGGTTTGATTTAATTGATTTTTCTTTGACTTTGGACTAATAGACATTGTTTTTGTGCAGATTCAATGGCTTCTTCATCATTCTCCCTTGTTGTAAAGATGGTCCCAAAACCTGTGGTGTCCAAGTTTCAAGGTGTTCTAGCCAAGTCACATTTTCAAGATGATTATTCAAAGATTTGGGACACTAAATTGGGTCACACAGACTTGAGCACATTCTTGGCATTGTACAAAAAACCCGCTAAGAGATCCCCAGTGATATCCACTTTGATCTTATCAGGACTTGTCAATGCAACATCACACCTATTATTAGTGCAATCTTCAGAATTGATCATGACATTAGTAGAGAACTATGTCTCTGAAGAAAGGGTCATCAAGAGAATAACTAGAGAGATCATCCTAAATCTCTGACCTAAGAACATAGAGAAGGTGTTCCATCTTCTGAGAGCGGATCAATTCATGAAGTTAACCTATCACCAAGCAGAGAGATGGTATAGGGAACATGTAGAGGAAGCATCTAAGATCATCCAATCCTCATACCTCATTGAGAAGACTCCTCTAGGGCATAAAGTGGGAAAAGTGGATATGATGAGAGGATACATGAAAGAAGATATTAGATATTCTATCATATTCTTGAGTAGAGTCATGGGGTTGCCAGCATTGGGAGACCTGAATATATGGATCATACATTTTATTAATACTATCAAAATAGTAGAGATGCCACTTGATGGGGCTTTGATTCTTAGTGAGAACTTAGATGAGCAGCTGGTGGTGGTTAAGAATAATTAAAAGTTTTACATGACATCATATTTGATATACTTGTTAGCTGCAAGGGTGACAGATTATCTAGGATTGTTCAAGAAGGGAAATATGCAAGATGCAAACACATGGCCCTATATGGTATATCCTCAGATGATGAAGAAAAAGCCTCTAGAACATAGCAAGGAATACAAGATAGTGAATGATGCATTTATATTCATAATAATCTAGTTTATTGAAGGAGATTATGCTAAGAGGATGTCAGAAGAGGTAGCTATAAAGATATTAGAAGTTGGAGCCTACTACATCCAGTATCAAACATTCACCTATTTGAGGGTAGCAGGTACCACTATCAACACCAAGAAGCACCTTAGGTATCCAAGTGATAGACTTATACGATTAGAGATAGCTCAAAAAATCTTGTTTGCATATGATAAAGTTAGAAAGCAACATAAAATAACTTGGATGTGGCCCATTACTATAGGACCATTAAGTGTGGATTGGAGACAAGATATTCCATCTTTTGAATCTGAGTGGGATCAATATCCTTTATATGAATATAATTCTCCTCAACCCTATTTTGATAATATTGGAAGAGTATAGTGCTTAGCTAGAAAGACATTTCAACATGAAGATGCAATTGAGGACCATTGGATGAACACAGTAGACAACTATGATATCTAAATCAAGGATTATTATAGGATGACTCTTTATCTAGCAAGTAGTTTTTTGGAGATAAAATTTCCTTTAAAGGTTGTGCAACAAGATACTAAGGATTTTTTGGATCCATTTTTCAATCAAGACAAGATTGATGATCAACCTATTATGAATGTTGAGATTGATAAAGAAGAAAACTCAGACATTAATCACTGAGCTAGACACATTATCAAACTAACAAAGAATTTGATCAAAAGAACTTTCAAGTTGGATCCAATTCCTCAAGTGTTAGTCTTTCACACTCAAGCCCACCTAGCAAGAGGTCAAGGAGATAAGGTTATAGTACCCACATTTATAGCTTAGTCCCTAGTGAGGCTAGAAATAGTGTACCAACTTGATAGAGAAGTTGGGTATTACACGGCTCAAAAGGGTAAAGGCAAAAGGAAGAGGACTTATCCCAAACAAGATGAGCCACAAGAAGAAGCCACTTAAGCACCACTATAGCCAGGGGCAAATAATGTACAAGGGTCAGAGAATGTTGAAGTTACATAGACCTAAGACAATCCTCAAGTACTGCCAACTAAACAAGGGCAAGGAGAAGCAGAAATAGAAATACAAGAAATACCTCCACTACAACAGGAGTTACAAGCTTCCCCGTCCACTCCTATGAGAAGAAATATTAAGACTTTGGTCAAGAGGAGATGAAAGGTTCATTTCCCATCAGTCCTGGAAGTTATTTCTAAAGGAAAGGAAGAAGAGGATGATAAGGACGATGAGGATTAAGAAGATAACCTTCCTTTGAACTAGAGGACTTGTCTTGCCAGAGTGACAGAGATAGAATGGAGAAAAAGCTCCACAATTACACCACCATCCATTCCTAAGTAGCCTATTCCATCTACTACATCATAGGATGAAATTTAGCAATGGATTGATGAATAGGAGGGTGAAGGTGTTGATGTCTTCCAGATGTTAGATTTTGACTTTATGCCTGTTGGTACTGAATTGGTGGGAGACAAAATAAGAGACACTCCAACTAATCAACCTCAATGGGAGGATTGAATTTAGTTGCCACCTTAGATACAAGGACCTGAAATAGCTCCACTATCATGAAATTGGGTTACATTTTGCTTGGATAAAGGTTTAGTTACTCCCCTTCCTCCAAACAATGAAGAAGAACAATTTCAAGCAAAATAAGAGGAAGAGCCACAAAAAATACCCACTAATGAAGTGTCAGAGGAAGGACAAATAAGTGAGCAACCTCAACATACTTCCCAAGAAATAGAGGTGAGAATTGTGGATTCCACGAATACAAAGACTCCCAGTGTGGATCTCTCACAAAAGGAGAAGACTCCAAAGAGGAGTGATGAGGGGAAGAGCATAGCAGAGTAAACTCCTTCATCTTCGAAAGGAAAATCTCTAATGGAGCATATCCCAAGATGGCTAAGGAAAGAAGTGATTAGAAACAAAAGGCAGCAATTTACTATTGAGGAAGAGGATAGGATGGAATTGATTAAAGTTCTTAGGAAAGCTAAGTCACCACCAAAGGATGCATGGGCATTAGCCTTCATTATGAGTGATCAAAACTAGGACTTATTTTCTCATGTGTTTATCCCTCCTCTGCATATAGATGTTGAAGAATTGACTCCAAGAGATTATCAGGTCAGAGAGATTGTGCTTGGGAAGCCCACGTTGGACACTTCCAAGTTAATGGTAACAGCAGGAATGAAAGAAGTGTTTAAACACTTAGAATAGGATGAGGCAGAATTGATAACACTTCAAAAGAAGAATGAGATCCTAAAAGGATATCTAAACAAAGTGGTTGGCCTATTAGATCTTGAACATCCTGAGGAAACTTTGAATGTGGCATTGGAAAAAAGGGATAAGGAGATGGTGCAACTTGACCCATTTTTGAAAGCTTGTCAGCAATGGCGAGAAAATTTTGAAGAGAAAGGTGTACATATTATTTAGGGAAATCTTAAGCTATTACATCATATGTAGAATAATGTAGATAAGCTTGTGGCCATTTTGAATCAAGATTTTGGTTTGATAGATGAAGTACATACCTAGGGCAAGGACTTGCAAGCACTACAATCAACTAAGAGTCAAAGATATCGGATGTTAATGGAGGTATATATAGTGGAGAAATTAGATAAAATTGATGGTTGGAAAGAGAAGATTATGGATGGAAATAAAATAATGGAAACATTACATGGAGAGATTCATAAGCTCAAGGATCAAGCCCAAGAGAAAATTTTGGAGGCAAAGAAACATTATACTGACACATGCTTAGATATTTTTGAAGATGATGCAAGGGAGATATTGATAGTTGTGGGGGTAGTAGTTGAGAAATTTTGAAAGACTTTTGAAGAAGCTTCTAATGATGATGATATTAGGCAAGCATTTAGAACAGAAGAAGCATTATTAGCTTTGGATGTGAAACTTGGAGATTTCACAAAGACTCACATTGTGGTGGGAAATTATAAAAAAAAGGTGAAGGAAAAGTATGAAACCTTAGATTTGCCAAATGTTGCTCAAGTCATTGAGATTACTGAGAAATTCAAGGGCAAATACCCAGACATAGCTCTAGTGTAAAGGGAAACAAAAACTTGAAGCTAGAATTTCAATTTTGACACTTGGTGAAATTTTGCATTTTTTGAACCTGCTTTTGAGGTGCGTAGGTGTGCCAAGTGTGCTAATTGAGCAGGTGCACTTTTTTAGAGGTACATTGGAAGTTTTTTGAGCAAGTCAGAGGTGTGCTGATAGTTAACTGTTGATTCTATATTTAGATCTTTCCATGCATTGAAAATGCATTCTAACAATAGTTTAACTCCTACAGATGCCTAGTGAAGATGGAGCTTACATTTTTGGCACTTCCAGACACTCCTACATCATATAAAGGAATACTTCTTATTTTCTCATTCTTTCTTTATTTTAAGACATGTAAGGCTCATACATCCATTTAATGATACAAATATGGATGGAGTCCTACTTAGCACTAGTTAGAGAGTCAATTTGTACATAAATAGATTTCTTTTATTATTTTAGAAGCATATGATTGCGTAAAGATATATCTCACTCTCAACACAAATTGAGGAGAAGATTTATTATAAGTTCAAGAATGTAATATGTATTCTAGGACATCATTATTTTGATGCAATAATATATGCTTTTGGTTCTCACATTTGGAGTGTAGTGATTCTTTCCTAAGTGTGTTATATTTTGTGAATGTATGTTCATGAAGTGTAATTGAGCCAACAATTTTATTGCATTATTTTGGGTTGTGTGATATTTTAATTATGGTGTTTTATATGGTTCTACAAATTTCACTGATGTACTTAGTTTGAGAAGAGATCATCATATTGTTCATGCATAGCTTTTTGTCTCACATAAGTGCACTTTTCATGTCCTTGATATTTGATGAAAAGTGAAATATCTTATAGTTACTAAATTCCCATCAACAATTGCATCAATAGAATTGAGGAAGAACTACTCCTATTTTCATTGGTTACCCACCAATATTTTTGAAGGCTTAACTCACAGACGTGTTGTTTCCATAGTTTATGTCTGTTAAGATTTTACTTTTCATGTTATTTGCTTAAATTTATTATTTTTTATTATAGAAAATAAGATTTAAAAGGACCCTTAAACCCAAACATTACATAGTTTAGACCAAAATAGAACACTTAAAGTAACAAAAGAAACCCTAAGCAACTAGCTGAGACAACTTCCCAAACAAAAGATATAGCTAGGAAAAAGCCAGGGAAGTAAGACAAAAAACCAGGACTAGCCACAAAAAGCCAGGGTGCTCAAGCAATGTCTCTTAACATTTATGCTACACTTTATCTCTAGCTTCATCAGTCTACCAATAGCCTCCTTCAAATCTAAGAGATCCTGGTCAGAGTCAAGGGTGTCCTTCTTCCTCATGTTGGATCTGGTCTATTTCCTCAAGCTATCATCAGGGTTAATTTCCTTTGCACTATGGGGGGTAGGGTCCTCCTCCTTGTTGATTCTTTGCTCCTCCATATTGTTAATGAACAACTTAATATTCTCATTGGCCTCATTGAGAATATTATAGCTTTCTTCCACTATAATTTGCATCGAGCTCTTCGTTGTTTGGACCCTATTTTTTACCTTCTTCGCTCTATTTTCCATGCTTGTTTCCCCCTCCATAATTCAATTCTTCAAGCTATATTTCTTCCTTTCTAGGCTTCTCACCCAATATTTAAGCTCTTGGATTTCATGGAAAATCCACTTGGTTGTGCAAAAGCTATCCACCACCCTATTTTTGGCATTATTGAGGACATCCATCTTCAGATACTCCTTAGTGGAGTCCCTAAAAATTACCAAGGCAAGGTCAATTAGCTCTTCCATTTGGACTTTACCCTCTTTATTTTCTTTGATGAGAGTTTTTTTCATCTCATGATTAATCCCAACTTTGGTAGAATTGGTATCAAAGTTCTACTACACCACATTTATGTCCTTCCCTAATATTGAGCATCTATATTTGGTGGAGCCAAATTCCTTGATGCCCTACTCATGTTGCTCCCTATCTCTCTAGTTAATGTCCCCTTCCACCCCTCCTGCTCCTCCCCCTATATATCCTCCTTGGCCTCAAAAAGTTTCCTTTTCCTACTCAAGGAAGTCATGACCTCATCCTCTTTGTTGGTCTGCAATTTGATAGTGATGCTTCTCTTTCTTTTCTTCCTATCCAAGCCTTCCTCGTCTCTTAGATCCTCCTTACCTTCGGCACTTTCTTCCCTCATATCCATTCCTTCTACTCTTTCGTTATAGTCCCTATCTAAGGAGGTATTAGGGACCTACTTGGGGTTGGTAAGAAATTTTTTCTCCTTCCTTTCCATTTTGACTATTCTTTCCCCATGCCACAATGTTGGGAGTCATCCCTCTCAAAGTCTATATGCATTTTAAGGTTGTCCTCTATATCAAAAGGAAAATAATCCTCTTTCAATTCTTCAAAATCCCTTTTTCCCTTTTTGCCCTCCTTCCTATACTTATATGTTTTCACATTTCCCTAGCCTTGAAGAATTCATAGAGTAACAATAAAAGCCCTTCATGAAGCATCAGATTCCTAGTATTCTTCTCTTGATGCTCATTAATGTTCTCATTCATAGAAGATTATAGGTAGAAGGGGATAGAAATTTTTGTCCCATACCTAAAGTGGTTGAGTAACATGTAGTGGTGGGTGCAAAGGTGATCAAATATGGTGTTGAGGGAGATATATTTGATGATAACCCACAGTGAGAATCTCCATAATAGCTTGATGGGGCTTGGAAGATAATGGGTGCCTTTCTTCACCAGTGTCTTTCTCCTCATGATCCTTTATGAATTCCACCTCTAATTGGCCCAAAATTTTCCTATATCTGTAGAATCTCTTTCCCAGGATGGTTATGCCAGTGATAGCAAAAATCACATCCTCTATCACCATGAAATCCACACCATCGATTTTAACTATTCCCTCATTCAGCTTTTTACCATAGTCTTGGTAACAAAAGGCTTCCAACCATGCAGTCATTCTATAAAATTCATGATTTCTCCTTTCTTCAGAATGTTCCAAATCTTGGAACACCTTTGTCACTTCTAGGCTTCATCCTCTGGCTCCCTCATGTGTCTCTCCCCCACCATGATAACTACCTCTATGCTTTCTCTATAACTAGTATCAATGCCCTTCAAAACTAGAGAAACTTTGGCCTGCCTCATTTTCTTGGGCCTTTTATCCGCCTTGTGAATTTTTTACCCATAATCAGTACTTGAAATAAGTTGATAGATATTGTAGATGTGAGAAGTATAAGTGCTACCATACTTCCACATCACAAACTTGCACATTCCCCATAAAACACTAATAATCATAATAAATTTACACATAAGATTTTTGACCACTTCCCAAAACTTATTAACACTCATAATTTCCTTTTGATGATACCCAATCTACTCGAGATCCTATCCCTTTCGATTAACTCATTAATTTTTGATGGGATATTAAAACCATCCATCCACTTAGCCTCATTGTACTTTACTACCCAGTTAGCCAGCCTGTCCACCACCTGATTAGCTTCTCAGTACTTATGTGCCACATAGGTTTTTTCAAAGGACTTGAGATGTTGAATGTACTTTTCCATGATATTTTTAGTCGTCCATGTTGGATTTTTCTTCTCATTTAGGCAATCAATAATATTTTTTGAATCTCCTTCCAGCCAGAGGTATTTCACTACCATTTCTTTTGCAAGTTTAATAGTATGGTGAGCTACAATAGCCTCCACATAATGGTTAGTTTGAATACCAAGGGGGGTAGAAATCACAACAATCTCTATACCAAAAGCATTTTTGATGATGCCTCCCACCCTATCCTTTCTTGGGTTGCCTTTGGCTGCCCCATCAAAATTAGCCTTGTGCCATCCCTCAGGTGGAAGAGACCAACTACACCCATCCCTCTTGCTAATGTTCTTGTCCTTAAAATTAGGAGAGGGGATAGGGCCTTTGATACTGGTGTAGTTTTCCCTCAAGGCATTAATGCATTTGATAAAAATAATGTCTACCTTAGTTTCTTTATCTCTAAAAATTGTGTTGTTCCACTCTTTCCAAACCCCCCAACACACATGGGGTAAAGTCTAGTTCCAAAGAGCCTTGGAATCACTCCCTAACATACCAAGGTGCCATTGACCAAAAAGCTCCAAAATTTTAGAAGAGAACCACCAGGACAAGTTGAAAAAAGACAAGAAAAGAGACCATATAGTAGTAATGAAAGGGCAGTGGATAAAAAGATGACCAACACTCTCACGGTGTTTTAATATAAAATGCATTTGTTGGGCATCATATTACCCCTCTTGGTGAGGTTGTCCATCGTGAGGATATGGTTTTGGAGCATTATCCAAAAGAAGATGTTGATTTTTGGGATAAGCCCTGGGTACTAGGATTTGGCCCACACAAGAGCCAGGCCATGATTTTGCAAAGTCTCATAGCTAGAGGCCACTGTGTAAATACCACTCACAGTCTCCCCCCAAATGATAAAATCTTTGTTATGGGATAATGGAATATGCCTAACCATGTCCATTAGTGGCTTGATCTCTTGGTCCAACTTTTCCAAATCAATCCACTTATTATGATTCCTGTAGTCACTCACCTTGCCCCCAAATCTTTTAGTACAAACATTGGCCCATCTGTTAGAAGGCTCAATATCCCATAGAGGACCTGAAACAAGCTAGTCATCATGCCAAAAATTAGTATCTTCACCATTACACAATTTCAATTTTTCTTTCTCAAAGGCTAAGCCTTTAGTCCTCAGAAGTCCATTCTAGATATTAGAGCCTCTAGGGTCAAGATTCCTACTGATTAACTATTTGAGATTGAGGTTAGCAGCATACTTAAACATCAAAATATCTCTCCATTTTCCATTGTTACTAAAGAGTCTCCAAAAAAAATTTCTTGAAGGGCACAGTTGAACTATTTTAGCTTTCTGATCCCTAAACCTCCTTTTTTCTTGGATTTGCAGATGTTATCCCAAGCCACCAGAGGGTATTTCTCATTCTCATCAGTGTCTGACCAAATAAAATTCCTCTAAATAACTTCTAGATAATCAGCCACCTTATAAGGGATAGAGAAGAGACTAAGCACATAAGTGGGTGAGTTTTGCAAAGTAGATTTAATTAGCAACACTTTACCAGCTTGACTCGGAATGGTGTCTTTCCAACCCACTAGCTTTCGATTGAATCTATCAATAAGATTGTCCCAAAATCTATCAAGAGGTTTAGACCCCAAAGGGAGGCCTAAATAAATGAAAGGGAGAGCTCCAATATTATAGCCCAAGATGCCAGCAATTTTCTTCTATCTGCCTAAAGGGGTGTTAAAGAAGAACATTGAACTCTTGTCCCAAATGATGAGCTTCCCAAAGGCTTTGGAATAAGTATTGAGGATGCCTTTCATAGTCTTGGCTTCTCTCACTAAGGCCTCACCCCCCAAAATGGTATCATCCATGAACTGTTGGTGAGTGAAAACCAGGGGTCTAGAAGAAGTTTTCAACCCTACCAAAACCCCTCTACTCCTTTTAGAATGAATGAGCCTATCAAGACCTTCAGCAAGAATGACAAAGAAGATAGGGGATAGAGGATCCCACTAATGGAGCCCCCTCAAGGATTTGAAAAAATTAGAGGGGGTCCCATTCACCATGACCAGAAAAGAAGGGGTGGAAACCAGTTGTGAGATAATTATTCTCGCTCTAGCATTAAAGCCAAAAGCTTCAAGAATTATGTCCAAAAAACTCCAGTCCTTGTCATAGGCCTTTGATAAATCAAGTTTGAGTAGAAAACCCTCCTATTTTCCAACTTCAAGGGAATGAATAACTTCATAAACCTCAATGATGGAGTCCAAAATTTATCATCCAGGGACAAAACTAGATTGTTGAGGCACAATAATCTCGAGAAGTAATTTGATAACTCTGTTAGTTAATACTTTTGCAAAGATTTTATAAAAAGAATTGTAGAGGCTAACCGGTCTGAAAGAGCCAAAAGAATCTAAAGCCAGAGACTTTAGGAATTAGAACCAAAAATTTAGCATTGATTTCTTTCAATAGGTTCCTAGCACCAAAAAAATCCTAAACAGCTTTGACAAGATCAAATTGAATAATATCCCAATACATCTGGAAGAAAAAGGTAGGGAAACCATTAGGGCCAAGGGTCTTCTCGGTTGGTAGAGCAAAAATGGCCTCTTTAATTTTAGTAAGCTTAGGAATAGCCCCTAAGGCCCTATTCTAAGCTTCACTAATAACACTGGGAATGGTGTTAAGAATGACATTCTGATTCCCTTCTTGCAAGTTAAGATCTTTAGTAAGGATAGAAGAGAAGTACCTAATAGCCTCCTCCACTATCTCATTATCATTAGTAATTGTATCATTTCCCTTCTTGATCTCAAAAATTATGTTGGTAGCCGATGTTTCATTGTGGAAAGGTGAAAAAATCTAGAGTTTTTGTCCCCTTCCTTGACCCATATTGACCTAGATCTCTACCTCCAAAACATTTCCTCTTTCCCCACAATGTTGTGAGGATTAGAAAGGATTTATTTCTCAGAGTTCATCTTAATATCATCATAACCTCAAGGTCTAGATCTCTTCCTACACCCTAGCTAGCTCCTCCAAAATCCTCTTTTTGTCATTAAAAATATTACTAAAGTCTAGATTGTTCCATTTCCAAATTTTTGACTTAATGAATCTGAGTTTCTTAGCAACCTTGTACATGTTTGTTCCATCAACCTCAATGTCCCACCACTCCTTGATTTTTTCATGTAATCCTAAGTGCGCCGACCACATCTTCCCAAATCTAAAGGGGAAAGCCTTCTTTCTATTAATTCTGTCAAGAGTAAGAGAGATAGGGGAATGATCCAAACCAAGCCTCACAAGGGATGAAAGCTTGCACTGGAAATGACTCATCTAATCCAAGGTAATAAGGGCTCTATCCAATCTCACCTAGATGCACTCTGGACCAATTCTTCTGTTGGACTAGGTAAATTTACCTCCCTCAAGATTGACATCCAAAAGGGCTAAATCCCTTATCAAATTGGCCAAGTGTTTCCTACTATCCACATCAGGTGGAAGCCCACCCAACTTCTTAGAAGCCAAGAAAGGGGTATTAAAATCCCCCATAACAATGCCCTTAGAATAGCCCAGCTGGGAAACCAAATCAAAAAAAAAAAATTCCAAAAAATCCTTTTGTTGTTGTTAGTGTTGGGGGTGTAAAGGTTCAAAATAAACCATCTACCCTTATCCTTACAATTAAAAAAATTTAATGAGCAGAATATTACCTTCTCTAAAGATGATGTTGGCTTCAATGGTTTCCTTCCAAATAATTAGCAGACCTCTTGAAGTCCCATCTGAGTCAATAGTCATGTTCCTCATTCCTTTGCCAAAGGAAATCTTTTCAACTGTCTCCTTCATTTTGGTTTCTTGGATTAAAAATAAATTGAGTCTATGATCCCTAATCAAATTCCTAACAATTCCCTATTTGTGGATTCTATTGAGTCCACGTATGTTCTAAGAAATGACCTTCATATTTTAGTTTGGTTGCAAGATTCTTGAATAATTCTTTGGGTCCCATCCATAATATTCCTTCTTGTTTCTTCCTTTCTAATTTGAATCTTGTTTTTCCTCCTAAGGATACCGAATTTGCTGCCTCTATCAACTTTCACCCTGCTCTTGATAGTTGCAGGCCAGACTGACGAAGGGTCCCTTCTATTTTCTTCTTCTTTTTCTTAACATCAATCCATGGTGCATCATTTTCATCCTTGTAGCTGTTGAAAAGGGATTCCAACCGGGAAAGATGTCTAGGAGTGGAGGTTGTAACCCTTTCAAGGAATCAGTAGACCACTGTGGGGGAGATCCTTTTGTTTGTGCTAAAGTTGGAATCCTGTGAAAGAGATTGTCTCCCCTCCACAAGGGGCCCAAAAAGGGTTTCAGCAACATAAGAGGTAGCAATGGTCTCCACCTCTATGGTTTCCTTACTAGAATTCTTCCCTAAACCCTCTATTCTAGCTACCAAGTCCTTCCTACAAATGGAAATCGGCACACTATCAGTCATGACCCTATTGCAATTAATCAACAAATCCTTTGGCTTTGTCTCCTTCTCAGGCTCTTTGTTTCCTGTTATAGTGTTATGTTCCTTTGGGGGTTTCCTCTTGTCATTTACTCCATTAGCTTCTCCCCCTAGGTCCTTTCATTCTATATCTTTTTCCTTCTACACCTTTCTAGGTACCTTGACTGTATTCTTTACTTGTTTGTTTTGAGCTTTTCGAGCCTTTTCCTTCTATCTGGAAATTGGACAAGCCTTCGCTTCATGTCCTACCTTTTTGCAATGAAAGTAGGTAAAAGGGACATTCTCATAGTCAATCTATTAAGCCCTTCTACCCAGATGAGACTAAAACTCAATCACTTGGGGCATGTCTTGGCCTTCAACCACACCAATGCAGATTCTAGCATATGTAAGTCTTTTCTTGGCTATTATAACAAGATAGATGGAAAGCAATTCCCCAAAAGTGTTAGCAATGACATCAAAAACATGTTCATGCTAATATTCCAAAGGTAGCTCTAGTAGTTGAATCTAGACAGGGGCCTGGGTTAGGAAGTCATTATCTAGGTTGAGGTTGGAAGTCCACTTTTGAAGAATAAGAGTGGATTTTCCCATTTTCTAGTTACCCACATAAAGAATTTGAGAATAATCTTCTAGGCAGAAGAAATCAAAAGACATGAAACCTTTTTCCATAGTTGTTACTTCAACCTACCCTTTTAGATCCCATTTGTTTCTAGCAAAAATCCTTACTAGATCTATGTTAGGTTGTGGGCCTATAAATTTTCCCACCAAGGTGGTAGCCATACCCAGAATGTTGTGGTCAATAATTTTAGTAGGAACTTTTAAGGTGAAAATCCCCTTCACCTTATCAAATTTATTGATGATTTTAGGGAAGGAGGATTTACCTGATGGTTTGACTCCAAAAAGAATGGTCCACCTCCCCCAGGCCCCTTTGTCCCCTCCACTGAATGTCCTTGGTAGTGGAATAGAGATATTCTTTTCTCCTGGGTGTAGTTGCAAAGCACATGGGTCCCCATCTTTAGAAGCCTCCCTCTTTCTTTCTTCCTTGTCCTATTTGATACCCACAGTCTAGTCACCCTACCCTAGCTTGGCAGTATTCCCACCTGAAATCTTATTCAAAATTTCTCCTCCTTGCTCCACTCCACTTCACCCACTTCACTCTAACATGCTTGGATTATTATCTAGCTACTGTGCTTAAATTATTAACCCTTGGTTATAAGCACTACAGGAAAGAAGCCCCATTATTTCACCAAGGGTCAAAGTAAACAACTCTCAATTAAGAAAGACACTAGAGAGAGACCCTATGGAGACTTGAACCTTGGTTGTAAGCCCTACAAGCAAGAAGCCCCACCATTTCACCAAAGGCACAAACCTACTTAAATTTCTTGTTGCCCTATCTTTATTATTTTCTTTTACAAACACTTAAATTATGAATTGATCTAGTTGTATTGTTAAATTACATTCGTTAAAAAAAATACAAAAAATATATTTCTTTTGTGTGTTTTATTCTTTTGAGAAAGAAAGTAGATTCTACATCTTATTTGAATTTTTCAAACTAGAAAAGGCATCCTCATGAACATTCACATTTATTTTCAACTAAGCAGATTCTAGTAGGTTGCAAGATTGCCTGAAACCTTATAGTTGATCCTCAGATTAGCTTTTCAAAAGAGGAGTTTGAAAGGATTCATGTCATTAAGCATTGTGCAAAATGACAACTAAACATGTGTCAATAAGGATTTAAATTTGAATAATACATTCATGGTCTTATTTATTCTATCTATGTTGTCTAGTATTTGTTGCTTCAAAATATCAAATATATTAGCATTTTCTTTTTTAACTATCATTATGTATGTTTCATTAATTAATCCTATTGGAACAAAGTTCAATCTAGAACTATAATCATCTTATATCCAATTATTTTGCTTACAATTCTAGCATCAACTTCCTTGATCATGTCCAATTTCTTGTTTATTCCGTCTAATAATGTTGTTAAGTTTGTTTC
The DNA here is from genome assembly GCA_028749045.1 of Cupressus sempervirens. Classification (NCBI taxonomy): domain Eukaryota; kingdom Viridiplantae; phylum Streptophyta; class Pinopsida; order Cupressales; family Cupressaceae; genus Cupressus; species Cupressus sempervirens. Next base: position 246,279,593 of record CM053787.1, on the reverse strand, counting down.
CAATAGCTTCTCTACATTCTTCACATTAACATGATTACTTCCATCATTTCTTAATCTAGTAAACTTGTGAGTCATATCATTGTCAAGCATAATAGGTATGTCTCCTATCCAGAACATATCTTCATGTACAAAACTCATAATTATCCTTGTCTACTCATGGCTGTCAAATTCCATAAAGAATATATGACTTGTGATGTTTAGGATTTCTAAATGTTCAAACCCTTATTTTAGTGTCAGACCCTTGTTGTATAGTAGGTTCATATCTATAAAAATGTCATTATGTCCTATTGACTCAAATTTAAAGTGAATATATGCATAGACTTTTTCTACATGTAAAACTCTATTTGGCACTTGTGAAAATAAACCTGATGGTTCACCTTATTATGAAATATAAGGGTGCTTCTTAAACTTGTATCTAGGTCTCTCACTCACATCACAAACAATAGGGGTTTCCATTCTTTTCAAGGGTAAAAGCACAAACCTATGTCACCTTTTATAAAGAAATGGGATATTAGAATGTGACAATTCAACATTAATGACAAAAAAAAATGGTATTTGTGTTTAAAATATGAAGATGATGTAAACTAATGAAATGTGTAGAATTGGATGAATTTTATGCCTATAATTTTTTTGAGTAAGAATTTATTCATTTTATCTTAATTTGAAGTCCTTTTTTTAACTATAACAAATATAAGGTGTAGTTCCCGTCAAACAAGTATATGCAAATCATCTTTTTTTGTTCTAATTTGAAAATATCTTATAGATGACATGTATAGCTAGTGAACAAAAAAAGAAATAATTATTTTTTATGTATATTTTCTTTGTTATAAGTACTCAAGTTTGACCTTATCAAAATCCAACAATTTTGTCCTCTCGTCAAAACTTCCCTATCAAATCTATACCTTGTTGAAAAAAAATTGCATATTCATGAAAAGGATTCTCTCCTCTTGAGATAAATATAATTTTTAAATTTTTTTGATATGATTTACTATTTTTTTCCTTTTTTGAAGGAGCATCTTCTGAAATGTTGAAATGTTGACTTATAATATTTTGAGATTATAGCATATTATAACTAATCAAAACACTCAAAAATTTATATAATGATGATATTAAATCTGAGATCTATAAAAGGGTATTTTTAGTTTTTGAAAAAAATTGAGATTTGATACAGAAATGATTTTGACTAAAATAGGTTTTGGTATCATAAACGGTGACACAGATCTGTGCTTTTACCCTCAAATCAAACTTCAAAATATGACTGCACAAGCAATAAATACCCAAAATTTTTGGAACTTAGTGCTAACTGAATTCACTTTCAAATATGCATCAAAAAAATTTAACTTAGATATTAAATTTTCTCCAAGAATTCCTTGACTCCTTGCATGATCAAGTGGTACTCAAAAATCTGATTTTGATCTTTACATCACTTCTAATTAACTTCTGAATTAATTGTGCAAGTATGCAAGTATTAAAAAGTTGTTTATGTTTACCAGTGATCTTCTTTACTAGGTGCACTTAGATATAAGTTCTAAATATCATGTGCTCTTAACCATACTTTTCTTACATCCTTCTCTACCTCATACTAACTTTTCAAGTCTCAATTCCTACCCTAAGTTTTTCTATACTATTCTTTAGCTAATATTTTTATATTAATTGATGAAATGAACAACTTAATCAAGTTGTAATTGGTTTGTAACTATCACTAACTTTAATCTATTGTTACATGCTTCACTTGACTAACTTTCCAACACAACATATCAACTTTTTGGTTCCTTAGCTTTCACAAATGTTTCATCAAGGTTTCCTACAAGATCTTTCACATTCTCTTTCGGATTGTTACTATTATTCTCATTCCTTCTGTTGTTGTTCATATTCCTTCTAGGATTTAGGTTTCTCATGTTATTCCTCATGTTGCTAGGAATTCTCATATTGTTCATCCTACAATATCTTTATATATGCCCCATGTTGTTTCAAATATGAAAAACTATAACATTGTTTCCATATCTAGGTCCTAAATGAATGGTTTGTGCTCTGCAATCTATAGCTATATGCCCAATGTATTGCACTTATAGCACATAATTTCATTCTTGATAATGTTGGTTCCTCCAATAGTTCTATTAGTTGCAAGGTTAATATGTCTAAATATTCTACTATTTTCATTATTGATTTAGGTTTCTTATATTCAATATCTCTATGACCAAAACCATGGCAATTATAACAATAACCTAAAAAGGGTTTATATGACTTACCTATATTGTCCCTCTTCATGTGACCAAATTCATTGAATGCATAAAATTGTCCTCTATATTGGTTCCTTAATTCTTTAGGTGATTCGACTTGTTCATATTGTTCAGGTACATTTTCAAATTGATTTGACTCGACCTTGTTTGGATCTTTTTTTTCTTGTTTAGGTTGTTGGATCACATTATATGATTCCTTTGTAACCTTATTTTTCTTATAATGTTCTCCTTCAACATATCCAAGACTAGTCTTATCATAAGAAGGTCTATGTACATAGATCTTCTAATCAATTTGCTAAGTGTTGAATTACAACTTTTCAAGGTGTTGCTTAGACTATGTTAATTCTCCTTTCATAGTTGTGAAAACTACAACTTTGATAATTCAATTTTAGATGTTAGATCTCAAATCTTCATTCTCAAATCTTAAATTTGATTCAATTATCGTATCATCACCCTTCAAGCTCAATTTTAGACTTGTAATCTCTAGCTCATGTTTTAGGATCTCATTCTATTTCTTAATCCTTAAAACTCCATTGCAATCCTTGGTCTATTCTTTGTACTCTTTCTTAGGTCTAATATGTTCAATCTCATCCTTCATCTTCTCAATGTAGTGTTTAACATCTTCATACTTGTCTTTCAAAGTATCTCTTTCTTTCGAAAGTACATCAAGTTGTTTAAGAGCTTCTTTCAGGTTCTTCTCTAACTAATCCATATCCATAGAGATCTTACTCAAGTTGTTAGGCCTTCTTTGAGTAATGGTGCTCTGATACCAATTGTTAGCAATAGGAAATAATAAGAGGTTGGAGTGAGGGATAAGTATTGCACAAACTTTTTTCCAAATATGTATATCATTTTACAATCTTATAACTTGCAGATGAAAGTAAATTGATTAAGTTGAATAGTAAACACAATCATAAAGTAACACAACACATTACACCATATTTTGTTAACTGGGTAAGAGTACAAAGTTGTGTCACCTTTTAGGCTAACTTATTAGAACGACCAAATTTGAGTATTTCTATGCAAAAATATTTTTTTCTAAAACATATGATCTAGATAAATTCATTCTAGCTATGTTATATATGGTCTCACACTATTTTAATTGGAAATGTCTATTAAATGCATGTTTTATACTAGTTTGTATCCAATTACTAAAGAAATATTATTATTTTAGAAAACTAATGTTTCAATAACTCTTACTATTTTTTATGATATTTTTTAGTAAAATAAAAATACCATTTTATAGAGCTCAAAGTCAAGAATATTCTCATATAAGGTTTATCATTTTTTTATTAGATATAGTATATTGTAATTGAAAAATTCTATAAGCACATATTTTAACACTCAAAAAGATGTCAATTTTGAGAAAGAAAGGGCTGACAAGGGTTTTGGCTAAAAGGGTTACAACCGAAAGGGTTTCAGTCATAATTGTCTATGTGTCATCCTAAGTGGCATCCATACAAGCAAAAGATGCAATTTCTCAAAACTTTTCACTTTCAATACTAATTTCTCCATAGAAAATGAAGTTTTTCCAAACTAAAATTACCCTTTTTTAGATCTTGGAGTCAAGATTATGGTTATATAAATTTTGTAGTATTTTGATTATTTAAAATATGCTATATTTATAAAATATTACAAGTAGGTATTTTAAGATTCAAGAAGATGTCTATTCAAAAAAAAAGAAAAAAGAATAGTAAATCATGTTCAAAAAATAAAAACTTTATGTGTACCTCTTGAGGAGAGAGTCATCTTCAAGAATATGTAATTTTTTATTTTTTTTTAATGTAGATTTGATAGAAAAAGTTTGGTGGGAAAAAAAAACCTATCAATTTCTAATAAGTTCAACTTTGAACACTTATAACTTGAAATGTATATAAGTCCAAATCAAAAAAAAAAATCTTTCACTAAGTATACGTGTCAACTATAACTTATTTCAAAATCAGACTAAAATATGATCATTTACATATATTTGCTTGGTGGGAATAAAACTCTATATTTTCAGCATTTTTTAAAAAAATTAAAAAGAGTTTAAATGTTTTTTAAATGATAAAATTTGCATTCATTTAAAAAATAAAAATTACAGACATAAACTTCATCCAATTTTACGCATTTCATTAGTTTACATCATCTTCAAATTCTAAACACAAATATCCCTTTTCTATCATTAAAGTTGAATAGTTTAAGTTCTGATATCCTTTTCCTTTATAAAAGGTGACACAGGTTTGTGCTTTTACCATGGAAGCTAGCATTTAGGAGGCCAAATCCTTCAGAAATATTCTCTGGATATGCATGTTATCATCTGGACAGTAAATCAACTTATCTAAAAAATAAAGAAATCTTCTTTAATACTAAAGAAGCCTTGGAAATTAAGATCAGTAAAACCCTAAATATTAAAAAGGGATCTCTCCCTTGTAGATATTTGAGCATCCAATTGGAACAGTGGAAAAGAATCTCCTCTAGCTGGGATATTCTTATTAGTAAAGTCTAAGACAAGAATCAATCCTACAAAGGAAAATGGTTGTCTTTAGTAGGAAGAATCACCTTGCTTAGGTCAGTTCTCTCTAGTATGCCAATATTTCAACTATCAGTTCTAAATTTGCCAACCCAAAAAAGGGACAATATTAATAAAATACTAAAATAATTCCTCTAGCAAGGCTCTAAAAGTTCAGAAAGGTGTCCCTCCTAGCATGGAACAAGGTCTATCGACCTAGGACAAAGGGAGGCTTTAGTATCAAAAACCTTAAAGATTGAGTTATGGCCCTTTGGCCAAACTTGCATGGAGAATGATTAGATTCCCTCATTTAAAAAGGGCTAGAGTTATTCACAATAAATAGTTGAATTCAAATGATCCACTCACTATTCTTAAAACTAAGAAGCCCCCAAGTGATTCTAATTTGTGGAATTTCCTTCTTAGTTGAAGATTTATCATCCTTAATAAAGTTACATTGAAAATAGGCAAAGGAGATCAAGTACGATTCTGGACTAACTCTTGGGGAGGTTATCAAATAATTATAAACATGAGAAATTTATTGACTAGGCCCATATTCAAAATATTATGTGGAAAAATAAGATATTCCTCCGGAAGGTTGGAAATGGAAGACATTTTCAACTTTTACTATACCTCCAAAGGAAGTTGAAAGCTTGCAGGCATTACTAAAGGACAGGTATATAACCTTTATAGAACAAGAGGACATGGTGATTTACGATGGATCCAAAAATGGAGAATGTAACTCTAAAGTTTTCTATAAGTACATTTATAGTCTTAGACATCATCTCAAGGTGGCAATGCCCCAATCCCTATGTTGGGATCCCTTATGTTTGCCCAAAGTTGGAGCCTTCTCCTAGTTATCGCTCCAAAAAAGAATTATAACTATAGATAGAATCATGAGAATCATATTTGAAGGGCCTTCTCGATGTCCCTTGTGCCAAAAATCTAGGAAAGATGGTGACCATATCCTTTTGACTTTCTCATATGCATATGTTGTCTAGTACTAGTTTTGTAACAAAATGAACTATAAATTGGCCTTGCCAAATTCAATTTTATCCTTCTTACAATCATGGCCTAAGATGAATTTTGGTTGCATCTTTCATTATTTATGGATCATATCCCCATTCATTATTCTATCATAATTTTAGAAGGAAAGAAATGGGATAATCTTTTAAAAATATGAGTATGCCTTATGACATACTATCAAAATATAGGCTTCCATTATTGAAACTTTGAATTGCAAAATCATAAGTCACATTGGGACAACATTGTCAATGTCTTCTTGGAATGATAAGAAGAGAAATTAATGGACTCATTTTAAACTTCCCTTTTTTTATAGTAAAGGAGGCAATGAGAGTAAGGAAAAAAGAGTTAAGTGTGTCTTGTACCCTCTTGTGGAGAACTAGGTCAAAGTAAACTTTGATTGTGCTTCTAGAGGAGTTTCAAGGATAGTTGGAATTGGTTGTTGTATTAGAAACCATCATCATAGAGAGATTCTTGTAAAGTGTTCAAAACCAATAGGAAATTCAACTACTAATGAAGCATAACTAAGAGCTCTTATAGAGGGCCTTTGGATTTTCTCAAATCTAAACCTTAATCAAGTAGAAATTGAGGGTGATTTAGCCATAGTGATTAATGTTTTTAGAAATCAATCAATGCCTAATTGGAAATTGAATACTTTATTAACCAAATCTATGGAGTTAGCCAAAAAAAAGAAAATAATCAATTATATACAAAGAGAGGGAAATAGTATTGTAGACAATTTAGCTAACAAGAGGGTAGATGGCATTAGTGAAACTGTCATTTGCCCCCATCCATACCCACCTTAATTACCAATGCTTAAAAATATTAATAAAAATCATAATTTAATAATCTAATAAATTTATTAAATAATAGTGTTATATAGATTCAATATTTGGCTCAATTCATCAAGTGTACTTGCTTTAACGTTTAATTCCCACTTAGGCCCTACCTAGGGTGGTGTCTCCTAATCGTGCACTATTCCCTCCTTTCCATGTGTAAGTCTTAATTGCTCACTTCGTCTTGGGCGGTGCTCAAAAATATTTCTCATTTTCATTCCCTATTAAAGGATAATGTTTCTCTTTGTTCTCAACTTTGAAAGCCATGGACACTCCCATTAAGCTGACAACCTCAACTCGACTCATGGCTTTCGATAACCCAATTAAGCTAGATAGGTTAAGGCAATTTGTGCCTATAAGAAATAAGATTATTTGGAGAGAAATGCTCCAATGCATAGGCACTCAATAAAGTAACTAACCTAATAGATTCTTCTTCATTATAGACACAATCACCATGTTCATAGCAGTAGCAAGGCATTTTTATGTAGATAATACCCTCATTTATAACCTCTTTAGGAATTGTTAGAAAATGATTTACTGGGTGGTATGGACATAGTTCAGATGAACATTAGAGGGGATCTTATGATTTCATTGGTAGCTAACTATAACTTTCTATACATCAAGGGGGGCATGTTCCAGTGTATCTTATCATCTTCACAGAAGACCTGATGGGATTCTAGGAGGATAGAGAGATATATGGAAGGAACCTTTGATTCCTTCTCTTCTTCTTTATCATATTGGACCCCATTGAAGAGGATTGTCTTGAAAGGTACTTTGAGGAGGAATAAAGTTTGCATGAATGCTATCTACATGCCACCATGGAGGACATGAGTGTAGCTTTTGGGGAGGAGTAGTGGATGACACTGTTTTAATTTTTTGGGGAATTTATCATTCTATCACTAGTTTTTTGTTTTAATTTTTTGGGAACTTTTTGTTCAATCGCTTCATATATATCTTGATAAATTGTCAAAGAATAATATGAAAAATATTTAGGGAGTATGTGAAGTTTGAAAATATATATATCTTTACTTAACTTTGTGATGAATATCGTTGGCATGAACTTGTTTTTAGATACTGGGAATGCTTCAAAGCATGTGTTTAATCAAACTATCTGGGTGACTTTATTTTTTTCGGAGAGATTATCACATTATTTTAGTCTTTGAAAGAAATTTTAGTATGAGTCTTCTTACTATTTAAAGGTCAGATCTCTTCAAGTTAAGTAGAAATTAGTTCTTGGGTATGCTTTAAAATTATTTTTTAAAGAAGGTTATTTATGCAAGGATTGGTAGATTTGAAGAAAAATAGATTTTGGGTTGTTTCAATTCAGACTTTAGTTTTCCCTAAGAATCATAATTTTTTTAAACCCTTGTTTAATTTTATTAGCTCATACAGTTCAAATCCCATTTTATGCAAAAAAACTAAGTCTTGTATAAAATTCATCTTGTCTATGAATATTGCTCTGGTCATTTCCCACAAGAAGATCAAAATAGGTGGTTAATGTCAGGAATATTGATATTAAAAAGCTCTTTCTCTTAATAGGACTACTTAATATATGCTTTTATGGAGTAAAGTATTTCAAAATAAGTGGTTGGACGTTATTATTTTGTCAATTATAAAATATAGGCTCATCCTATGAGGGTATTCTTGTTTAAAGGGCATGACTGTATTGAAAGGATATGCCCCCCGATTACAAAATCTACTAAGCAGTTAAAGACTATGGTATACTCATTCAGCTCTATATTTTGATTTAGACTAAACTCTAAGGTTTAACCACAAAAACATTAAAACTCTTAATTTTGATGCTTGACTGAATTTTGCATTGAAAGTGGAAAAGTCAAGGATACTACTAAATAAATTTAATACAAGTTAGACTTGATAAAAAGGTCTTTATCTTTGGACCCCTCTCTATGGATAATGTTCAGATAATAGAAGGATCTACTATTTTCAATCTCTCTAAGTTACAATTTTAATTGATGCTCCAATACTCTATCTAGTTTGGAGAAAGGATGGTCATGGTTATTGCTTAATAGGTTCTCCAAAATTGGATGCTTCTCATGATCAAATGTCAATTTATTTTTCTCCAAAAGATTTCAAAGATCTCAAAATACTATATAGAGGATATCAAGGAGGGGTTAATGTCTATGTTGAACATAAAAATTATGTAATTTCTCTACTAAGAGATATATGTAACATTGCTTCTGAATGTATCTAAATCTAATTACAAACTATGTATTTGTTCATAAAAAATAAAAGAGGGTATTTCCTCTTCAAGTTCCTCTATAGGGAATTTGTATTTTGTACAAGACTTTGGTGTTGGGCTACACCAGCGATTTTCTTAACCCCATTATTTTTTCACTAGTGCCTGCACTTGAATGAGGTACATTGTAAATATTTTTGAATTAATAAAATGGGCACTTGCCTCTTATTGATAAAAAAAATTGTAATTAATAATAAATTACTTTATTGATAATGAACCAAATTTGATATCAACAAGGGGTTTAAGTCTAGACTCGAACCCAAGACCTCCCAAATGAGAGGCTCACAACTTACAATTATTCTCTGGGATGTTCCCCAATAATTAACTTATATATTAAATTTTTACTATCATGATAACTTTTTAAATTCATATTTAAGAAAATTATGTTTGAATATTTAAATACCGAATTTGCCAATTTTCTTAACTTATATTAAAAAGAAATAAAAACTATTCTATGTGAAATATTTTTAAAAACTAGTAATGTTGATATTATTTCCAAATATTTTAAATAATATATTTCTATAAGTAATAGGCCATAGCCAAGATTTTATTGCAAATAGAAATAAAATACAAGTACAACTCTTTTTGGTGTAGGCACTGATAGGAAACATTAGAGTTAAGAAAACCTCTAGTCTTGCCCCAAATTTATTTAGTCTAAAATATACAAATATAGACCCACATGAAAACTACAAGACACACATGAAGAGGATAAATATCACAACTGTTTATCAACTGAATTACAATTGGCAATCAACCTTATTGTAAATGGAAATCAGCCTATACAATCATAGAGAAACTAAGGTACTTTAATTTCTCCTTGGACGTCTTTGACCAAAATCTAGAAGTGTAACAATCTTTCTAATACTAGGATATTTTTATTATTATGGACACTAAAGATAGCCTCTATATACCTACGGAAACCAAGAACATTTTTCCAACTTTGCAATCCAAATTAGTCCCAAAAAACACAATATCCTATGCCCTTTTATTCTGAATTGACCATACTATAAATATGCTAACATTATAGAGATTAATAAATTTTAGATTATTTCCTAATTGAAATAAGAGATTTGACACATAAAAATTGTATCTTGTTTTGAGTAATTAGTACTTGAGAGGCTCACATATGAACATTCCAAAGAAATTTATTTATTAATGAATTATGAATATGCCTTTTTTACTAGTTTTGTGTATGTAAATACATATCAACATGCATATATCTATTTGTCATGGATTGAGATATACATATACATAAAAACATGTATCTGTATACACCTACCTTCATTAACTTCTCTATCTATGTCTTCATTTATGGATACACAATTGTGTATTCATGAATGATTATAGAATCTCTATACATAAACATGCTTTACTAATATATATATATATATATATATTAGTGAATAGATTTGTCTCCTTCAAAAATATTCACAAGATCAACTTGTTATAAATAACAATACTATCAGTATTTTCAACCTTTTTGTCCACAATTGGATATTATTAATTACTTTACCACATGCATAAGAAAGTAAACCAATAATGATGAATAGTATAAACAACCATACACAAAGAGAGATCATAATATTTTGTTAACTAGGGAAACCCTAGCCAAGGGAAAACCCTAGTGGGGATGAAACGCACTAGATGATTTACTATATAAAGAATCTGGTTAAGGATATTGACCCTGTTAGGAGTCTATATGAAGAATGTATAGTGTCTCGAGTCCCTGTTAGGAGACTAGGCCTTGTTAGAAGCCTCAACCCTATTAGGAGTTGATTGAAGTCTATTAGGAGTTGGTGGATCATATACAAATGTGTGCAAGAAGAGCCCACTGCCCTAACATGCAACTATACAATAAGATCTTCAAGAAATAAGTATACATAGAATTTTGAGATACTTGTTGTGCTTTGCAAATCTTTTGACTAACAATTCTTTATACAAGAGCGACTGCGCACATATCAATCTGCACCATATCTCACATAACAATGCTTCGCATCATATGTAATAATATCGCATTCACTTGTTACTCTCATTTCACAAGATCATATCAAGTTTGCAATCACTAATTATATCTTTCTAACTTATTCACTTCACTCTAACTTTGCAAATGAAGTTCTTTACTTATACCAAATATATTGGTAAATTCTTCCTTATTCGACTCACATATCATCATTAGAGTTGGCTCATTAAGAAATGATAATTCAAAATAATAAATCAAGTCGTGTAACACATTCTATTGATATGCTTTGTTATATGTTGTATCATTACTGCATTACAAATCCCTTCATAACTTGGACTCAGTTGATCGTATAGACATGTGCATTGGTATACATCATCAGTATGATGTCATACATCACTGGTTAACTGCACAAGAGAATATTTCAAGGGAATATTTTTCTATCATCAAATCTATCATGTTGTTGTGATGTTTTCTAATACTTAGACAATTTTTCTTCACCAATGAACATGACTAATCTACAAAACAAATATGTTCCCATAAATGACAACCATGTTACTTACCTTATTTGATTGATTGGACATATTGCCAACAATCTCCCCCTTTGGCATTATCTCCCCCTTTGGCATTGATGGCAACATTTTGGGAAAATTGGCTAAGTCCCAAACATGTTGTCATACTAAACAAAACAAACAACCATAACATAGTAAAAAAACATTGTATGCATGTTTTAAGAAGATTACATCCCTTATAACTCTGATTACAACTTATTTCTCCCCCTTACAAGTTACAACAAAAGCTTACTACTGGTTACAATTTTCCATATATCTCCTTTTGACATCAATGACAAAGGTGTCTCAAAAATCTGTCAAAATTTGGTAGCTGCATCAAAACTTGGAAAAACAATCGTTGAAGTTGGTCTTCAACTGCACAAGATGTTTCTTCCAACTATCTTTTAGTGCATCAAATACACTGATCAGCACACATAAGGCATATGAGGCTAATTCTGTTGTGTTTAAATCTATTGCCACAAATTTTTCATATGAGGACTTTGCTGCCAAGCATTCCTCCAACTGATTTTCTAGCAATGTTACCTATGGAGATAAATGATCTCTCAAAAGAGTGAATCTTTTCAGAGTTTTCTCCTTTTCTTCCTATAAATTCTTGATGCTATCATGAATAGCTTGCATTGCATGCTCAATGTCTGTTAACTTCTAATTTTGTCTCAAAAAGTTGTTAGTGAGAGTTTGAAGCTCAGTTACCTTCTCTTTGATTTGTTCACCAAAACTTTGAAGATTGATGTATGCCAAGTTGTATTTAGCATAAACTTGTTTCCCTTCTTCAATACTCTATCTTAATGCCTTAATGCATTAATTCAAAGTTTCTCTATCATTCCTTATATTTGTGTGCATGGTATTGAGGAGTTTACCATCATAATTTGTTTGTGCTTGAATTGTAGCCATGTTAGTGAATGTTGTGAACTCACCATCAAAGGCTTTACACAAGATTGTTGCGCGTTGTTGAATGTCTGCAAGTGTTTCAACAGGGCTAATGTCTTTTTCATTTTGTTCAGTACTAAAATCAAAGTCTTTTCAATAGACTTAATTGATTTCTTCTTTTCAAGAAATTTTCTCAAATAAGACAAGAGATTTTGTGCTTCATCTGATTGTGCTAGTGTTGCTGCTTGAGTAGGTGGTGTGGATGGTGTTACTATTGCTAGTGTCAAGGGTACATTTGAAGTATTTTCTTCACTTCTAGGCTCAATTTTCTTCATAGAAGGTGCTTCTTCTTCCTTTGGCTCCTAATCTTCTGCTTCATCAGATGAGCTGCTATAATCGACAATATTGCCAACAATGTTGGCACCAAAATCCCTGAATGGATCCTCTATTCTGTCAACTATCACCTTGGTGTCATCTATTTTCATAGATTCACTACCAATGGTAATATGTGGTGAATTACTAGGTGTTCCAGTTTGTTGCTCAAAACTATGAGGTGGACTATCTACAGTAGGACTTGCTTCCTTTATCTGCACACACTCCTCAGGTGTCTGGCTTGCCTTTTTTGGCTGCACACTTTCCTTAGGTATCTGGCATTCCTCCTCTATCTACACACTTTCTTTAGGCATCTTGCTTGCCTCTTCTATCTGTGCACTATCTTTAGGCATCTAGCCTGCCTCCTCTGGCTGTGCACTTACCTTAGGCATAGCAAACATAAATGTGACTATAGCCTTTTTTGTTTCCTTCTTAACTTCTTCATAATTTCCTCCCATGAGGAGAATGGATCTCTTCTTATTCCTCAACAAAGGTGTTATGCCTTTCAGAATAACTACTATTTCCTCCTCATTATTTACAAAACATAACTTTTTCACCATATTAATTCTTATTTTCTTATCTTCCTCTACAACTTTGCTCTTTCTATTTAGCAATCTATTGTACAAATCTTTAGGTATTTGACCTCTTATGGTGTCAAACCTGTTATCTATTAGGATCATATTCCTAACTATTGCATTTTCTAATTGTCTTCTATCCATATTATTATACAAATCATAGCACTTATTCAACTATACAAAGTTATTGTCATTAATGATTTGGATGTTAAGATTTTCTACCTTTGGCTTCCATGCTTTTCGCCTTGTCGATGTCTTTGCTTCTTGATTAGCTGGCTCAACTGGTCTATCACTAGTTTCTTCCTCAGACTTAGAAGAACTAATCAACAAGGTTCTTCTTTTCTTGCTTGGACCACTTCTAATCTGCTTCACTCTCCTCTTAGGAAGTGTTTTGGTCCTTTCAAGCTTTGTAGGCTTCCTTGCAGCTGATGCTTCTTCAGTCTTCACTGGATTCCTTAGAGGTTGCTACTGTACAACTACTACATAAGGCACATTAGGTGTCTGCGCACTTCTTTGAAAAAATGTGACCTCTTCAGTAGGTCCTACCACTAGAATGGGTGTAGGGGTCAAAATCTTAGATTGACCACTAGCCTTCATTTCCATAGCTATCTCTTTCACTCATCAAATTCTTTCTTAGTCATCCCAGATTCTTTCAAAATAGAATCAATTACTTTCTCCACCTTTTTCTTGGAATCCTTCATTATTTGACTAGTTTTAACTTTTCTCATTTTCTCAAAATATGTCCCCCATCTAAGACATTTAGAATCAACTTCAGAATGAAGAATTATCTATGCATACCCTTCAATCAATTCCTCACTCATCTCATATCCCATAGGTTCAATGAACTTTACCCAAGGAACTATTGCCTCCATACATGTGAAATCTATTTCAACCATAAAACACAATTATACTTCTCTACTAGCACAGGAGGTATCCTATACCTTTGCTTCATTTCAGCCTGGAAAGACTTCATCATTCTATCTATATCACTGTCTCTAACTACTTCAGGTCTTGACCTATATGCTTGAGTGATTAGTTGCATTATGCACACATTTTCATTCCAATTTGTGATTCTAGGGAACTTCTTAGTAGCATAGAAAAATATTTGTCAACAGGGATTCAAATCTAAAGACTACACTCCTTGATTTCTTGATTCTAAATATGTTGTCCAATAATTTTGTTAGGATAATATCACACATATTAACCTCTTCACCTCTTACTGCCAAGTAAGCTGCATGAAGAAATCCTATAGGGGTTAAATGTATTCTAGATCCATGATTGTACTTATATTCTAAAATCTTACAAATAAGTCTCACTCCATCATCTTGAATGGTGTTGACTTTCATGTTTCTACCATCAAAATATGTATTCACATTCATCTCAATTATCTTACGTACACTCTTAATATTTACTGGATTACATCCTTCATTGCTCAAACCGGTGACCTTGTGAATTATGTCATTTTCAATACATATAATAGAATCTCCCAACCATAGAAAATCATTCATTATTATAAAAATTCACGTAGAACATATGCTTAACTAGGTTAAGTCATTCTAGGTATCTATGTTCAAGTCTCAATGACAAGTCATTACTACACATTTTCTCCAATTCCTTATGAATCTCTGAGTCACATAAGCTTTCAATCTTGCAATGAATATATCCTCAATGTGAAGAACATTTTTTGGAACTTGTGAAAATGTTCTAATAGAGTCATCAAGGAAAGAAACAAATGGGTGTTTCTTGAAATTATACCTAGGTCTATCGCTTACATTAAAGACTTCTTGTCTTGCCATTCTTGAAAGATTATGCTCAACAATTTAGAAAATACCTCAATTTTTTGTATTAGGGTTTTTGGCAACTTCGCATAATTTTAGGCCTCTTTAATTCTCCAAATCTTGCTTCAATCTCACACTCAAACTTCACACAAGCAAATGATGTATGCAAATTAGTTTGTGTCCTTGCAATCTGTACTTCACATTAAATGCATGTCTGCCACTAGTTCAGTATATTGGCTTAATGGAACAGAGAGCTTTTTCTTCTTATATATCCTTATCTTGATCTTATTAGGCAATGTGCACTTCACTATATACTTCTCTCAATGTCTACTACATATTTTCAATTGCACAACCTTTGATACTTACTCTAACATCATTTATTAATAATTGATACTCTTTCTTATTGAGAATGCTTGATTTTGATAAGAGGAGTTACAAAAAATAAATGACTTCATTGTCTTGTTAGGTACATCTTCTATAACTATATGAGAACATCTTGGTTCCTTTGCCTTGATAAATATTTCCTTTAATTCATTTGTCTACTCCTTCATATCATATCTTCTATTGTTCCTTCTATAATTTTGATTCCTATTTAGGTCTCTTCTATCCATTCTACAAAACTTTGTTGTGTGTCCAAATTTATTGCACAACTGAGATATAGGTACATTTCTTTTTTGTTCATTTAGTTGGTCGTCAGGTGCTCTGTAATTCCTTGAAATGTGTCCAAGATTGTTGCATTTGTAGCAAACAATTTGTCTTCTTTCTCCACTTTCATTACTATGAGATCTTCTTCTATTTCCTACATGGTTAGTGTTCCTATATATCCTACTATTTGCATTATTATTATCAAATTTAGGTTTCTTACAATCTACTACATAATGACCATATCCATGATAATTATGACAATAAAACTTTGAAATAGGTTTGAAGGACTTATCTTTGCAATTGACTTTAGTTTCTTCAAGTTCATCGCCCCAGGCATAAGATTCCTTTCTTTTTTTGTCCATATCTTGATTAGATTCTTTATGTTTCTCAAAATGAGTGACATCCTCTTTGTCCTTGGGTGGATCAACTATCTTGCTTAGGTTTGTATTACTTTCAAGAGTATCATATTCTTTTCTCTCAATATATTTCTTGGTGGATTGACCAAGAAAGAATCCAAGTCTACTCTTGTCATAACTGGGTCTTTGTGCACAAATTTGTTCTTCAATCTTATCATTGCTGGTATATAATTTTTGAAGTTGTTGTTTAGTTTGTACCAACTCACCTTTCACAATGGTGTTGTATTTTTCTAATTCTGCATACTCTATCTTAATAGATCCCAATTCAAATGTTACCTTGCTTAACTAAGAACTCATATCTGCATTTTCAGCTTTAATTTCAAAGACATTCTTTCCTACATTTTTCTTAAGACTCATCTTAAGTTCAACTATCTTTAACTCATGTTTTAGGATCTCATTTTCTTTCTTCAAATCTTCAATTTCATCATCACTGGTCTGACTATTAGGTCTTTTTTGCTTTAGGTCATCTATTTTTTCCTTTAATTCACCAATGTAGGCTTTTGCATCCTTGTATCTATCTTTAAGGCCATCTCTTTCATCAGTAAGGAGATCAATCTGTTCAAGTGCTTCTTCAAGATTCTTCTTCAACTATTCCATATCCATAGAGATCTTATTCAATTTGTTAAGCTTCTTTTGAATAACTAGGCTCTGATACCAATTGTTAGAAATAGACAATACTGGGGGGTGAAACAGTATTTTCAATATTTTTGCCCACAACTGGATATTATTAATTATTTTACCACATGCATAAGAAAGTAAACCAATAATGTTGAATAGTATAAAAAACCATACATAAAGAGAGATCATAACACCATATTTTGTTAACTAGGGAAAACCTGGGCAAGGGAAAACCCTGGTGGGGATGAAACCCACTAGATGATTCACTATATAAAGAATATGTTTAAGGATATTGACCCTGTTAGGAGTCTATGAAGAATATATAGTATCTCGAGTCCCTGTTAGGAGACTAGATCTTGTTAGAAGCCTCAACCCTATTAGGAGTTTCTTCAACCCTATTAGGAGTTGGTGGATCATATACAAATGTGTGCAAGAAGAGCCCACTACCCTAACATGCAACTATACAATAAGATCTTCAGGAAATAAGTATACATACAATTCTAGGATAGTTGTTGTGCTTTGCAAATATTTTGACTAACAATTATTCATACACAAGTGACTGTGCACATATCAATCTACACCATACCTCACATAACAATGCTTCACATCATATGTCATAATATCGCATTCACTTGTTACTCTCGTTTCACAAGATCATATCAAGTTTGCAATGACTAATTATATCTTTCTGACTTATTCACTTCACTCTAACTTCATAAATGAAGTTCTTTACTTATACTAAACATATTGGTAAATTCTTTCTTAGTCAGCTCACATATCATCATTAGAGTAAGCTCATTAAGAAATGGTAATTCAAAATAATAAATCAAGTCGTTTAACACATTTTGTTGAAATTCTTTGTTCTGTGTTGTATCATGACTGCATTACAAATTCCTTCATAACTTGGACTCAATTGATCATACAAAAATGCACACTGGTATACATCATCAGTATGATGTCATAAATCTCTAGTTAATTGTATAAGAGAATATTCCAAGGGAATATTTTTCTATCATCAAATCTATCATGTTGTTGTGATGATGTCTGATACTTAGACAATTTTCCTCCACCAATTAACATGACTAATCTGCAAAACAAATATGTTGCCATAAATGACAACCATGTTACTTACCTTATTTGATTGATTGGAAAAATTTCCAACACAACTCCATTACCCTCTCATGGAGACAAATAAGCCACAATAGTTGGATAAGTGTACAATGATCACTTCCCTCTAAATTTTATAGAGGTACAGCTCCCTAAAAGGAAATTCAATGAATGACGTTAATGGTATGCATTTGACCAAATGGCACAGAAGAAAAGTTATCATCTATCCATAGACATGAGATAGATGAAAAAATTTACAAATAAGTAAATAAGAAGTGAGAAATCAAAGATCTCAATTAAACATTCACAATCATCATATCAAGGGGAAAGATAAAAATGATTTATTTCAAATTATGTGATACTTGAAACTCAAAGTTTTCCTTATATGCACAAATACAATTTACTCTATAAAGTTTATTAGAGATAACCAAATTAGTACAAAGAACAATACAACTCAAATGAATATTTTTAATTACAATGATCTAAAATATATTGCATCTACTCTCTAATTAAAGATAATAGTCCAAAGACTATCATTCTTATTCACACAAAAAGTCCAATCTGAAAATGAAAAGAAAGTGTATAATTTTTTCTCTAGCTTTATTACAAAACTAAAAAGAGAATCCCTCTTCATTCCTAAAGCAATCAGACCCTTGAAAGAAATAAAAATCCCTTCTCTTTATGAAGTTGTGACTTTTTAGTTTATGTAGCTAAATCTTGGAAGTTATTTGCCTTCTCATCTTCTTGGACTTAAGGTTTTACGAACATTAAAATTATGGTAGACCAGATACTTATATTACATATAAAGGAGTGTACACTTGGAATCTTAGACAAGTGAAACATTAATACATTAGTCCAAAATAAAATATTCTTGATGCTTAGTATATTAAAAATAATTATGATAGCAAATATAGGTCTAGGTATGGGGGCTAACTTTTTATCCCACCATTGGATCTTTTTTATTTTTGGATGTGCTGGCACAATCCTAATTTTATTTCTCTCCACCAAAGCAACTTGCAAAATTATGCCCAAGTCAAAAGTTACAGGCCCTTGTGTGAGGGTCTACATGAACGTCATAAAATCAAAATTATAAAGTTGTCAGAACTAGCCTTATATTTCCTATCTTTGTTTCTATCCATTTGATGGATTTATGATTTATTCCAGCCATCTTCACATCCATAGGCTCTTCATCATTATTTTTTGTTGCATCTTTAAGGGGTCCCCCTTATACTTCTCTGAGTCTCATATTTTCAGCTTCAGTTTCTCTTACCTCTTTCCCTATTCTACTTTTGAACTTACTTTATTGAACCTAGTTTAACAATATGAACCTGTCAAACATTTTTGAACTAGTTCGCAACTATGTGAACCCAACTGTACCTACCTAAACTAGGTTGAGGTGACTTGAACTGTATCATACCATAATGAACTTGGGTGAACCTTTTGAACTAATTTGAACCTGTTGACATCCTTTAACCACATTGAACCTTTTGAACCTCTTTAAATTGATTTGAACCAAATTCAAAGGAGTTCAATTTCCTTTGAATGTTTGAACTTATTATGTGAATTAGAAAGAATATTCTTTTTGAAACATGGCATGCAAGTGGGGCAATTTGACTTTGGAAATTTTTTTAAATGGGAGTAATATATGGGTACTAACATTGGCTCTGACTGAGGGACTTCTTTTTGTGTGGAAAGTAGTGAACCTTTAGAATCTATGGTTAAAAAGATGAGTGTCTAGCACCAATGACCAATAGATTCCAAAACAATAGAAGTACAAGGAGCCTCTTATGGAGAGGGTGGAGGAGAGTAGGGCAACTACAAGCCAAAATTAACAACACCAAAACTAGACACACAATAAAAATTAGCAAATTGAAACAAGTTACTCCTAAGGCACAACAGAAAAATAGTATTTAAAAAGTATAGTGAAAACAACCCATACCCTCAAGGATGTGACCAACTACTTCATGCAAAGTCATTAACTAGTTGTGAGAAATACGTCCCAATGTGGAAAAGTAGTTAATATGCAAGATATATCATTATTGGCAATCATAAGAAAAGACTTAATAACAAAATGTTGCTTAAGTTTCTTTAAAAATATACCAAGCCCAAAGAGCCATTTTACATCATAAACTTATGGTTGCAACATTTTGGCATCATTTGGAATGAGCTATTTCATATTGCCAACACCAAGATCCACCATCTCAAAAAAATTAGTTACATCTTTGACAAGAGAATGGTTGGGCGAAGATGTGTTTAGAGTGTTATCTTCATAGACTAAATATAGGCTCACTAAAATTTTGTCTACAATGAATACACTTCCAAGTTCTTCTTCAAAGATAAATATCTCCAACACCAACTAAGTACTAAGCACTTCATCCTCGTATTCCACTTGGAATACTTCCATTAATCCTGTTATGGGATGGCATAAAAATGTATAAACTATCTTCATATTTCTTTTGAATGTCTTCATGATCTTCCAATGCTTCTAGCAGCAACCTTTCTTCTTGATGCAATGTATAATCAAATGAGAAAGCCTCATATTCTATATGTCTGTTAGGGTGAGGAACATCTTTTATCTTCTCTCCATCAATCCTTTCTTGCTTGTGTTGATCTATCAAGTTTCCTAGATTAACATCAATGGTTGGAATGATATTAGAAGCTTCAAATATAAAATAATCAAATTCTAGAAAAGGGGCATCCATTGACAAACTTTCATTAATTTTATTATCAACAAGTTCCTTCTCAATAGGAGGAACAGCTAAGAAAGTCACCAAATCAGTTGGCTAAGAGATGTGTTCGTTGTCATATTCAACATGCAAATGATAAGATCCTACACTGTTAGAAAATATCCCTTCAACAACATGAGGTGTTTTAAAGTCTCTTTGATTGAAAATCATTAAATTTTTATAATGAAAAAGAAAGGGGGATGAAGGTTTTTCTTCTTTCTTTTCAACCTTATTTTGTAAAGGCATCTTTTTGGGATAAAGATTATGATAATTTTCAAATTGTGTTGCCTTCACATAGCTTGAATTTTTATATTTCATTCTACTAATCAGCATAGCATCATCTATCTTTACAACTTCCTTTTTAGCATCTTCCAAATTATGCATTTCTTGGAGCTTTAACTGGAATTTAATTTCAATTTCTAAAGATACATAATTGATTATTTTCAGTTGGTTAATAGGATGGAGGAATTTTTCCAGTACATCTATTGAATCTATATACAAAATCCCTCATAATTTCACTCTTCCTCATTTGAATTTGAAATAAATCTATTAATAACTTGCCAACATCAGCTGTAGGCTTAAATATCTAAATAAATCTTACCTCAAGATCATTCCAACAAGTGACACAACCATCCTAAAAATTATAAAACCATTTAGCAACACTCTCAATAAAGCCACGAGAAAATAATCTAATGAAGACATCCTCTTCTTGCATGCCAAGAATTCCACAAGCAATTGTACCTTCTTTGATGTGGTCATCTAGATCTTGTATTTTTCCTCCATCAAGTGTTGGGATGATTTCTCTTGACCCTTGGGTAAAGATGAATACTAGACAAAGCAAAGGGCCCAATATGAGTTGCCCTTGGTTCTCTCGCAACCAAATCCATTGTGTATAATGAAACCCTCTATTAAAATATTATGCAAGATAAAATACAGAGTCACCAATTTTGCATGAATAAAGGATAGCTGAGGATATCTAATCCTACACTGATCTTTGTTTTTGAATCCCCAAAAAAGATGCTAAAATTTTGTTAGTGAACATATTTGTCTCCTTCACAAATTCTCACAAGCTTAACTCCATTAACCTCTCATGGATACAAATAAGCCACAACATTTGGATAAGTGTAATATGGTCACTTCCCTCTTAATTTTATAGATTTGTAGCTCCCTCAAAGGATATTTAATGAATAACATTGATGTTATGCCTTTAATCGGAAGGCACAGAAAGCAAGCTATCATCTATCCATAGACATGAGGTAGATGAGAGAATTTACAAATAAGAAAATACAAACTAAGAACTCGAAGATTCTAAATTAAATATTCACAATTAGCAAATCAAGGGGAAATATCAAAATGATTTATTTTAGATTCTGTGATACACGAAACTCAAACTTTTCCTTATATGCACAAACACAATTTACTCTATAAAGTTTATCAGAGATAACCAAACTGGTAGAAAGAAAAACACATCTCAAATGAATATATTTAAATACAAAGATTTGAAATATATTACATCTCCTCACTGATAAAAGATAAGAATTCACATACTATCCTTCTTATTCACACAAAAAGCCCAATCTGAAAATGAAAAAAATGTTTATAATTTTCCCTCTACCATTATTACAAAACTAAAAAAAGAATCCCTCTTCCTTCCTGTAGCAACGAAAACCTTGAAAGAAATAAAAATCCCCTCTCTTGTTGAAGATATCACAATAAATAATATGAAGTTGTGACTTATTAGTTTACGTAACTAACATTTGGAAGTTATTTATCTTCTCATCTTCTTAGACTTAAGGTTTTACAAACCTTAAAATTATGAAAGATTGTATACTTATCTTTAATATGAAGGAGTGTACATGTGGACTCTTAGACAAGTGGAACATCAATACATTAGTCCAAAATAAAATATTCTTGATGCTAGGCAGATTAAAAATAATTCTGAAAGCAAAAATAGGTCTGAGTACGAGGGCTCAACCTTTTATCCCACCATTGGATCTTTCTGATTTTTGGATATGTTGGTACAATCTTAATTTTATTTCTTTCCACCAAAGTGATTTGCAAAATTATGCCCAAGTGAAAAGTTACAAGCCACTATGTGAGGGTCTATATGACTATTAAAAAACCATAATTATAAAGTTGTCAGCACTAGCCTTATATTTCCCATCTTTTTTTGTATCCATTTGGTGGATGTATGATTTATTCTAGTCATCTTGACATCCTTGGGCTCTTCATCATTATTTTTCATTGCTTCTTTAAGAGGCACTCCCCTTCTACTTCTCTAAGTCTCAAATTATTAGCTTCTATTTCTCTTACCTCTTTCCCTATTCTAATATTGAACCTACAATGTTGAACCCAGTTTAACAATTTGAGTTTGTCAAACTTTTTTGAACTAGTTCACACCTATGTGAACCCGACTATACCTACCTGAACTAGGTTAAGCTGACTTGAACTGTATTGTACCATAATCAACCTAGTTGAATCTTCTAAACTAATTTGAACCTATTGACATCCTTGAACCACATTGAACCTCTCAAAACTCTTTGAACCTATTTGAACCAAGTTCAAAGGAGTTCAATTCTTTCCTTTGAATGTTCAAACTTGGTATGTAAATTAGATAGGATATGCTTGCTAAAACATGACATGCAAGTGGGGTAATCTAACTTTGAATCATTTTTTAAATGGGAAGTCTATATGGGTACTAACAATATACAATGTTTGTAAATTGGTCTAATTTCATTCTTATATTTATCTATTTAGTTGAAAGTAGTAGCCAATCAAGAGCCAATAAAGATAAAATCAATATATTATAATTGAAAGATATTTATATTGATGTCTAATAAATTTTAAATTATGGAACCCACTTATTAGTTGTCAATTAAAAATTTGGAGAAAAAACAAGGGTCTATTTAGTTACCACTAATACATGTGTGTGTGTGTGTGTGTGTGTGTGTGTGTGTGTGTGTGTGTGTGTGTGTGTGTGTGTGTGTGTGTGTGTGTGTGTGTGTGTGTGTGTATCAAGTCTACTATTTATTACAGGTCAATATAACATGAACTTAAAAAATAAAGTGGGTAGAATCTAATTTAATCTAGAAAATATGTGAGAATTTAAAATGCAAGAGAATAGCCTTGGGTAAGGTAATATGTTTGTTATCTATTAATATAGTAGTAGAAAGGAACTACTAATGATTATAAGCAACTAAGATCTATTAATGTGTTGGATATCATCATTGGATAAATTTGAGATAGTATCCTCGATCAAAATTGACTTTCGATGAAGCCAAATTAGACTAAGGCGTTAACTATAATTATCTATACTTAATTAAACATTACGTAAAATTAATCAAGACTTTCATACACCTAATGACCATAATCTCCTCTCCATATATATCTTTAATGTTGAACTCCTTTTATTTGACTTTAGCCTTACTCTTATTTCTATTTTTAACCCAACTCTTTTTTATAATTATTGGAGGGGTGATATGCAAATTGTCCAAATTGACATTTTTGAAAGTAGACTTAAAGTCATAACATTTACCCTTGAAGTGTTGAACAAGTCATTTTGTGTCAAGATTTGGGAAAATACTAAGCCACCTAGCCAAAAAGTGAATATTTAGTCCCATTTCTTTCCAATGAAGATTGAAAATATCATTATATTTGAAAATTAAGATGGGCTTCCTAGAAATACCTTACATATCTTCTAGACTACCCATTAGAGCCTCCATATAGTCCTTTGGATAAGGAATTTCATGTTTGTTAGTGATACTATATATAGCTTGTTCCATACCTTGCAGGATTTTACCTTTAAAAAAATTCTAACAAAGAGCCACAATGTCCTTTTTATTGATTCATGTCATTATCATGTAGGAGATGAGATTTCCTTTTATTTCCCCATTACCTCTAAAAGTAAAGTTGTAGTCAAAGTAATTTTCCCCAAATACTAACTCCATGACTCTATATGGCATGTTATCCAATAGTTTAAAAATCCTATTCCATCTTTCCAACTTTAATGCATCCACACAAGCTATCTCCTTGCTTTTCACGATGTGATACATATGCACATTGGTTTCCATAATTTCATAGCAAGTTAACACACAAAAAAACCTAGTCGAGAAGAGCTGCCAAGCTAAGTATCACACATGTGCATAAAAATAGAAAAAATAATGATATTAAATTAAAAGTTCACCAGAAAATCATAAAGAGGGAAACAATCATAACATAGAAAAGAGGAACCTACACAAAACTCCTCGAAAAAATACAACACACAAAACTATTATGAAAATGAAGTGAAAGAAATAATGAAAATAAGAGAGAGAAATAAAGAAGAACCAACGAAAGGGAAAAAATAAACATAACAAAAGAGATCATAGGGAAAGAATAAAGGCCAAGGAAGGAAAGAAAAGGGATAAGTGCAGAGGTATAAAAAAGGGGAAATGAAAGAAGTAAAACCTTTATGAAACTATATATGTAAAAATAAATATATATAGAAAAGAGTATAGAAAGCTAATACTCGAGGAAAAAAAGATAAAGAGAGGAGAGGAGAAAATGCCTAACAAGTAAAGGAAGGGAAGGAAAACATTATGTGTGTGTGAACAAAAGCAATAAAGAAATAAGAATAAAAGAAATCGTGTGTGTGTGTGTGTGTGCGTGCGCGTCTGCACGTGAAAATAAAAGATAAAATATATGTTAAAAAATGAAAATAAAGAATTTAAAAATAGACATACTTGTGTGTGTGTGTGTGTGCGCGCGCGCGCGCGTGTGTGTGTGTGAGTGTAAAAGTGTGCATGCACACACACATATGAGAGAAATTTCAGAGGTTAAATGATATGATAGTTTAAGACCTACACTTGATTTTATCATGAATTCAATGGTTATCTAAGATTGTTCCATATGCATCCATGTTAGCTAGTTTGTGTGCCAATTTATTACCTTCTTTATAAATATGATTAATTTTAAGCTTGTCAAAGTAACCTAGAGCTCCAAGGGCTCTTTAAAGTATGGTATTAAGTTTCCAATTTGGGGTGTGTTTGGTTCTTAATGAATTAATGGTAATTTTTAAATCATCTTCAAACTCTAATTGTTGGAAACCTAACATCTTACATAGAAGATAGCCTTGTACCAATGCCTTGATTTGTGCAATGTTGTTAGTAGCTTTCCCAAAAAAATTTGCTAATTTACCACATAAAATTCCATCCCATTTATAAACTATATAACCAATGTTAGTTGTACCCTACTTACCTCAAGATGCACTATCAAACTTTAGCTTATACCATCCAATTGGGGAGTGCTCTATTTGCAAGCTTCTCTCACTTTCTTATTATTCTTGCCTCCTTTTCCATATTGAGATGGGATGATTAACCCAAACCACCTTTTTCTGATAGAGATATCCCATAGAGTGAAAACACCCTCAATATGATTCATGTTTCTAAGTCTATTGTTTATTATTTCCACTATGCCTGATTTAATCTTGTTTTGTAAACATTCTACACTCATCTTCATATCCTAGAAGATTCTCCTGCTATGTTCTTTCTAGAGTTCCCAAACTAAAATGGATGTGGAAATATTCCAAATATATTGATATAAACTCTTATATTGTTGATTAGGTCATGCCTTTAGATGGTCCCTTAAGGTTTAAGCAAAGGGTTTTTGCTAGTTAAGATTTCTATACATCCATTGTGAATAGTTTGCAACATAGGGGAAATTTAATAATATCTTATCTATTGTTTCTTCCCAATGCTCACATGCTAAACATTTCAATGGGCCCTCAAAGAAAATTGGATTATGTCCAAATTAATTTATTTTCTCTATTTGGATCATGTCCAAACTAATCTATCTTGTCTATTTTTTAATATAATTTTTCTATCATTGAGAATTTTACTTGATTTTGCTTGCTCCTCTTTGGTTAGAGGGGTTTCTAGTTCTACCCTAGGTTGGGGTCTCCTCGAGGAATTTTTATATAGTCTTTAAAATTATTCCTTAATGATTGGTTAGTATATTTCTTATACTAAAGGAAACATTATTATCTAGAGTAGCATATACACCCCAAGAATCCTCCCAAAACATGGATAATTCACCATTTCCTATATCCCATGAGAGTTTTTTATTAATAATCTTTCTACAGTCAAGGATAAAGTTGTAGGCTCTAGATCCTCTGGGAGGATTTTTGGTTCTAAAAATATTGGAGTGGTCTAAATATTAGGGACATTTGTTTGTGAGGATTTTTGCCCATTTTCTATTAGGTTCTTTGTAATACCCATCCCTAGTTCACTTTTGATTTATGTTATGATACTCATTTAAACTAAGTATTTATATGTTTGTATTAGTTTACTCAGTATTTCAAGGACATATGATATGACATTATATTATGGAAAGAATTATATCATAAGACTTTTCTTATATATTATATGCTTTCAGTGGTTGATTATAACTTTTTTTCATGATGTAGTTACTGTATATACTTCAGTTAATGAATTCAACTATTACCAAGTATGCAAATGTCTTATTAAGTATTGATCCCATACTTTCATGTGTATGGTCATATGTATGTTTCACTTTTTTTATTGATGTGTTGTATGGTTAAGGGAAGGAGTCGTAGTCACATGTGAGTTGGGATCTACACAATGCACCACTCGTCATCATTGCATGTTTAGTTTAGATATATGTATATGTACATGCTCGTACCTTATGTAGGGTTGCAAGTATATGGCATCAACTTTCTTAAATTTATAGGATGAGCATACCCTATCGCAATAAATCTATGGTAAGGAAGGGGAGATATTCATCAAGTTTGGATCCCAACCTACACCTTAGTTGTCCTGATATAGTGGACAAGTCTTTTTTACCACCTAACTGAGTTGTCAAGTGACATAGACTTAGTTTAAACCCTTATCTCTTGTATGTGATTGTGTATTGTTGGTTTAGTTGGCTTGGTTCAAAATGTGTTTTAAATATCAAGATATGTTTATTATTTAGTAATTAAATATTCATATTTAATTAAGATGCTTGGTTTAATTCGAAGTTGGAATTAATCACACATTATATAATTTCAATTTAATTGAATAGGTTATTTAAATTATGAAATATATGGTATATTATATATTTATTATTATTATTCCATGAAAATTTATATTTATATTAATAATAACTAGTTCAAAAAAGCTCCCAGAGAAAAGAACCAAAAAATAAAAACTCAGGTGATTACCTGATACAAAAAAGGGATGTAGAAGAAGAAATACTACATCAAAAGAGAGTATCTATCAATACTAAT